>NKCK01000009.1:0-480452 GCA_003946995.1 Fusarium oligoseptatum | reverse complement strand
CTCCGACCTTCTTAATGCAGGCGGGGTGGAGGGAGAAGCATTGAACAAGAGGTCATGTGAGACTGGACGAGGGTTCAGGTCAGGATGAGGCTCTGGGGAAAAAGAAGAGGGGGGCTTGCGTGCCGAGAGATCCGGGTGTGTAAGACGATCGGAGGGGAAGGGGGAAATAGCATGGCTTGAATATAGCGGATGGAGGTGTAGCCAAGGCGGGAGCGTACATAGTATTGAGCTTGTCGGAGAGCTTCTTTGAGTAACGCAACCATAGACTTTGGGAGGGATTCAGCCCCGCAAGACCGTAGGGCCAAAGATCAACGTTGGTCATGGCATTTCTTCAATACTTGATTTCGCTTGTTGTTTCTATAGTGGGATAAGGATCGACATGGAACACCATTTCCGCAGGTACGTCTGGAAACATTTCTCGGAAGAATAAGTGAGAAAGTGGGCGATCGTCGTGAGTCCCCCTGATCTCTTGCCTACCAAGTGCCGACGTGGCGGCGGAATATTCCGCATGCATTACATAGATTCATGGAGCGGAGCACAATATTGGTACAGTACAGAATTGTAGTGTTGTAGTTGCAATGAAATGCAATAGCGTTTGATTATCTTGATCATCGGGCGCTGCACCTCGCGTTTCGTGAGTCGGCCCTGCTGGCGTGTTGGTTGCACACAGTAAGACGGGATGGTTTCAACGGAGACAGGACGGACATGCTGCTGGCCCCGCGGGCCGCTTTCCAATCACGTACGGGTTGTACGGATAATAGTAATAATGGATGATAATTGAGGGAGGGGGGGCGTGACAGGGGCATCGGACTCGTTGTACTGTATTAATTACTCCCTGGATGATCCCGTGAAGAGTCAGGAAATGAGGCACTTTTTGAGTGGCTAAACTGAGTCTGAGTTCAATAGAGACTTTGAAGATGAAGCTCGTATGCAGCGTAGATGAAACACAAAAATGCAAACCATAACTACCTAGGTAATCAATAGGTAGTGATCAATTCTTACAAACCAAATAATAGTAACAGGACACAAATATCGGTGTGGGGCATACTACATTGAAAACAGAAGAGGCCGAGGAGATGGAAGGAAGGAAATCCATAGGATAGATGACCCCAGACACGCGGGGAGGGGCCGCTTTCAAAGGTGCCAAGGGCAGCGCCAAAAGTTCCTCTGGGTGGGAGACACCGACCTGAAGACACACGATGCTTGGTCGAGGTACGTACTCTACCCAGGAGTTTGGGTCGCTTGTCGCTTGTCGGGGACTTTGACGAATGAATGGCCTCGGGGCACAAAGGACTTTTTGCGAACAGCTGTTGGTTGGCTGTGGAAGAACAGCAAAAGGGCACTTTTTTTTTTTTTTCTCGTCCTGCTGTGTTGGCTTTTTTCTTGCGCATAACACTGTAGCAGTGTGTAATGAGGCGGCGTTTCGGAATGAGTAATAGGCTCCGAGAGGAAGGGCAATAACAATCAATGTATTGCAGATTTTCAAAAAAAAAATAGAAGATCTCGTCTTGGCTTGGATAGACCCTGTTTTTTGCTCGATTCAAACGGATGACTTGCAGGTCGACGACACACGAGGCCCCGAGGCGACCCCGGACAATACGGTCGAGACCCGGCCGAGATGTTGAAATGTGGCGTCTGTACGTCCGAGCTGGCGGCGGCTTTTTGAATCTCTGGGACAGACTGGGCTTGCAAGGGACTGACTACTATTGAGATGAAATAAGCCACATGTTGCACAGAAGAGGAGTCAAGTGCCGCAGCTGGAGGGTACTGCACCCGCACGTTAATAATGGTATACCTACGGAGTTAGTAGGTAGGTAGGCAATCCAGTCATGAAGATTTCCTCAGGGACCTTTTTTTTTTTTTGGTGGTGTTTCTCAACCGTGCCGTTTTCCGTGGTACCTACCCATCCGGGACTAGCGGCTCTGTCTGAGGGACGTCCGGTGGGGCCGTGGGCCGTGACTTCCCTGTGCGCGGCGTGCGTGCGTGCGGTTCTGTGGGCCCGCAGTCGCGGGACCTTTTTGGCGGGAAGGTGGCCGGGGGGTTCCCAAAGGGCCCTTTTCCAGTTTTGAACCTGCGACTTGGCTTGGGGGACTGGGACTGGGAGACTTGGGACCTGCCAGGTCAAGCCATCCGCATGGCCATGGCCATGTGTGTGTTGTGCTTGCCTTCTTGGCTCAGGTTCGGGATCAATGCCTCTCGATCGAGTCGTATTACGCCCCATCACCACTTTCTCCTCCAACTCCTCCTCCCTCCTCTCCTCTTACCCCCCTCAGCCTTGCGCTCCTCTCAGATCCGCTGTCTCAAACCCCCCCCCTAGGGCTATAATTCGGGGATCGACATCCAGCGCGGAAGTGCGGCGCAAAGCTCGTCATTCTCCCTATCGGCGAAACCCTACCTGCCTTGCCTTTACCTTACCTGCTGCCCGTACCGTACCGTACCGTAACCATACCCTTCCTGCGCGCTTGCGGTTGCGCCTCGACCCTTCAAGGTGCGGATCGCATCACTCACCTCACAATCCCAGGTTCCCTACCTAAACCCAATCACGGCCCCGTCGCATCAGATCCCCAATGTGACTAACTCGAACGTCGTTTTTAGGCGAATCTTCAAGTCGAACGCGCTGCGGCAGCCTCATCTCGCCACCCTGCGCCGGTGCTTTGGTCCACATCCACACCCTCAACGTCGCTTTCTCCTACTGCGAGGGACCCCCCCCCCAGTCCAAGTCCCCAGTCCCAGTCGCAGCGCAGTCCCAGTCCCTTCTCCATCCTCTCACCTCTCCTCTCCTGACGGTGATTCCTCCCTCTCCACTCCCTCCCGGGGCTTCTGCGTGGGCCCTTTTTGGAAACGGCTGACGTCGCCTTGTGGTGGCCGTTGTTGCCCTGACCTTCGATCCTAGCCCCCCCCGAACAAAAGAGCCGCCGCGCTTCCATTCCTCTTCCATCCCCCGTCGAAGCCAAACGGAGACTCGCCCTGGCGCCGGCACCGACAGGCCCGAATTCAGAAGCACACCGTTGTTGCTTGCTTGTTGCTTGTTGCGTTGCCCTACCTATACCCACGCCCCCGTTCGATCCAACGATCCTCAAACATTCTCAACCCCCTGCGCCCTCGGTCCCGGGACGTCTTCCATGACGGATGCTCGTTTCCTCGGGTCCACGCTGACTGTCCTCGTGTCGTCTGCCTTCTTCTGTTGGCTCGCTCGCTTTCCTCCTCCAACATCTCTCTCCACAAATCTCCAGAGCGGGTCGGAATGATCAACCTTCTCAGTCTGCCGCCCTCTACGGAGACTCCTGCGGCCAATGTTGGTTGAGCTCACGCCCCAGACTTCTCATCCGCCATTCCCGCTCCGTGTCGGCCGGTCGCGAGACCCTCTCGAACCTCATATATAAGCCTGGCCTCCCCCATGGAACCCCGTAGGGTGTCGCTCGACGACGATGGATCATCCACGATCGCTCCTGCGTCGCCGCCTCTCAGGCGGCGTGTCTCGATGGAAGAGGATCTCTACTACCAGCGTATCATGACAAGTCCGCGCCGACCCTCACAGCCGCCCCCGTACCAGCAAGAGCCCACGTCAACTACTACAGATCGTTCAACAAAGGGGAAACGTCTCGCGAGTGGTGGGGGCGGCAAGAGTCAAGCTCGCTCAGAAACAGCAAAGCAAAAGGAACCACTGCCCGACTACAAGAGTTACATATCCCTCGAGGGCGTCTTTGACAAGAAACACGAGATCGAGAATACAATAAAGAGGGCCGAGGATCGTCAATGGCATCCCGTCTATGTGACACTCAACGGGACTGCACTCAGCATTTATGGGGCGAAGAAGGCTTGGGGATGGGGAAGGACTCGAGATGACGGACCATCAATCGACCCGGACAACCCTCCATGGATGAAAAAGGGAAAGCTTGAAAAGACTTACAGCCTACTCTACGCGGATGTTGGTATCGCCGCCGATTATAAAAAGTAAGCTATTCTGTCGTGTGACCAGGTGGTGGTGGTGCAATTCATGTTCGTATACTAATATCGTTCAGGCGACGATATACCATCCGTATCCGCGCAGAGACAGACCAATTCCTTCTGTGCTGCGTTGAACTGAGTACCTTTATCAAGTGGCTCGAAGGACTGTTTGCCGCCATCGATATTGCTCTCCCTCTAGAGGACCGAGACTTTCCCCGTGACATGTCCATTCCTAGGATTCAACGGATTCGCTGGTTTCATGGACAAGCCCCAACGGCCACCGCCATCGACCTTTCGGAGCTGGGTATCGAAGAACCTCCTGAAGAAGTCTCGGAGAATCCAGATGAGGACCGTCTATCAACACGAACGGTTGTGGCGCCTGACTCTCAGACCAGAGTAGAGCAGGAGCTTGAGGTTGATGGGGATGAGGAAGACATAGCAGAACCTCCTCCGCGAATAGACCCCATCCGCCGTCTCAGCACGACGTCATACAACAACCTAGGTATCGACCCTGTCGATGGCAAATGGATTCCGGAACATCGGTGGTCAAGTGCCCACGACATGCTGTACGCCAAGCTATGCTACAGTAACCTCTTGTTCAGAAGCCCCCGCAAATCTCCATACATCATCAGCAAGGGGAAGAAGTGGTACGTTGATTGGACGACAGGCCGCATGGTCAGGGTTCTGCCACCAGCGTACGGAGAGATCGACTATTTTTGGAGCTTGGCAAACAGTTCATACCGAAAACAGGAGGATATAGACCGGCCGATCATGAACACGCATACGAACTTTCCCTATACTCAAGACTTGGACCCTCAGATTCTCAGATCTCGATATACTCGACTACATCTACCACATGAAGAACCAACACATCACCTCCAAGGGACCAGTCACATCCCATTATCGCACAACACAACACAACAACCTTACCTCCCGACAATACCTCATCTACATTTTAGAGCCGACGATGAACTCACACGACACGGGATTAAAGACTTACAGGGCACGGCGCTCACCATCTCTTTTCCTTTTTGATGATTTATTGTACATACTTTGCATATCCGGCGCATTTAGGGGTTGCATAAGCCAACGGTGGCAAAGACTTATGATCATGGGCCGGAGTTTCAGTTGTTTTTGTGTCATTTGGTTAAGTGCATAGCATAGGGGGAGATGATACTTGCCCATGGATATTGTACATGATTTTGTATATACACAACTTTCGCTAGCACGCAGTCATGATTGACTGTTACGTTGCTTGTACATAGGTACCTATGAGAGGACAAATAACAAGATAAAGTTCCTCGTCATTAAATGACTGTTCGTTTGTAGACATTGATTCGTAAGTAAACGCCGGTATACAAGATGAAAAGTATGGTATCATATGAATGTGTCGCCTCCCAAGGACCCCCTCGATGTCTTCTCCCATCCCACCGCCACGGCCAGTCATGTCGCAGCAACCTTATAACGTTCCAATTGCTCCACAGTGCCCTTTTCTCTCCCCCTACTACGTTGTCGTCGTCGTCGGTGGTAGTGGTGCTCGCCCACCACCACTCGCCGCCTCAACAGCCTCAATACCCTCCCTCGTCTCAGCAGCAACCTCATCGACGAGCGGCCGCAGGGCGTCATTTGCACCTTGCACGTCGGCGACGACAGCCTCCAGAGCCTCGAGCAACGAGCGGATCTCTTCGCGCTGCCGTTGGACCTCATCATGCAGCAGGGCGTTTTGCGATTGCGTCGTCTGCAGGCGCGCGTTGAGCTGCGATTGATGTGCTGTGAGGGAGGATGTCGTGTGGGCGGCGAGGATGGCGGATGGGGGGAGGAGGTGAGGCCTTGATCATGTTAGTGGAGGGGATGCATGGGGGGTTGTAGGGACGTACGGTGTTGGTTGTGTTTCTGTTGTTGATTCTGCGCGTCGACGGGAGGCGTCGCTTATGAGGCTCTCCAAGTCATTGAGCTTTGGCACAACCTGCCTCGAAACAAGTATACTCTCGAATTCTTTCTAATGCCATTGTCAGCGACAGTCACCTAGACACACAAGACCAAACGCACCTCGCACTTCTCCCCCAGTTTCTCAACCATCTGACCCTGCACCTGCCTCAGCACTCCCTCAGCCCTCTTCGCAACGGTAGGATAACATCCCGCGACATTTTCCCACCCAATCTTTCCGAGCGTCTTGCGGAGGGAGCGCGAGTAGAGCTCCTGTAGTCGCGCGGCGCGAGGGCCAGGCGTCACGGCGGTGTGGCGCTGAGGCAGAGGCGGAGAGGCAGGAGGTGCCGGCTCTTCGGAAGCGGGCTCGTTCTCCTGCGCCGTTTCGGCTGGGGGGTTGTCTGGTTGCGGATCGGGTGCCATTGGGTAGGTGTATATGGTGATGCTTGTTTCTTGGTGTTGTAAATGCGGCGGCGGCGGGAGACGCGACGGGGCGATAAGATGCGACGCGTGGGGTTGCTGTACTTTATCGCACGTGTTGATGGGTTTTCCAATTGGTGGCTGTGCATGAGGGGTTGTGGCTTGAAAGCTGTTCCCCTCAATGATGAAGAGGAGGCTCTCCCTGTCCTGATATTGTCGCAGGGTGCGGTCTATGTATTCGAAATCTATGTATACGTCTAGGAAATAGGCCTGTCAAAGCCGAGCGTGGTTTTCTGTTCTGTGTCTGTATGTTTGTTATGTGTGGAGTGTCTCTCCAATCCTTCGTCATGGCTCATAGCATCTGGGATCCCAATTCCACCCTCCCAGTGTGTGCGGTTACTCCTCCCAGTTCAAAAGTCTATAGGGTATCGGTTATAAATCCCAAGGAAATATTGTCGTTCGTCTGTTGTTGTAGTTGTAGTAGTTGTTGTTGTCGAGGGCTCTCAGTTGGCAGCCAGGATCACCGCCGCGTCAGCATCCGATGTGCGATCTTGTTTGCCGCCATTTCGTCGTCTTTCTTCCTCTTCTTTCTTCTTCCTCTCCACCTCCCTTTGTCGCTCATGGCTCACATAGGTAGCATATCGGAGTGTGCCCAGTGTGAGAACAGCCATGAATAGGATGCCCAGGACTGATCGACGGATCAAGATCCAACGTACCGCCTCAATCTCTGACTTGGCATCGCTGCTAAGCACAATGCTAATCTTGTAGTTGATTTGCTGGACCTAGATTGCTGGCTGTCAGCTTACCATATTCCCATGCCCAGTATCCAGCTATGGGGAAACTCACTGCGCTCTGCACCACTTTCTGCTCCTCGCTCACTGCCATCTTGCGGTCATTGAACAACCCTCGCACGTTGTCATTCAGCGTCAAGACCTCCTGGTTAAGGGATTGGGTCAAGATGTCCACCTCATGTTGTAAATGTGTTCGTTGTTGACGCAGCTGCTCTTCTTCTAGCCTTCGGTTATTCTTGATCTCCGTACTAAGCTCTGAGCAAGCTGCCGTAAAGAGGTATGTTTCCTGGTCAATACTGTCAGCCCCCTGAACCACTCCCTCAAGTGCAATTAGAGCTCACATTTTCCACATCACTCTTGCTAACCAGAGTCGACTGCGCAATATCGAGATTCTGCGCAAGCAGCGCCCGAATTGCCTTCATGGCTGTTGTCGCCTGTTCCTGAGAGTATCCCCCTTCCTGCAGCTGCTTGACCAGCGAGTAGCTGTCAAAGTGATGGATATATGGCGGCGGACACATGGCAGGGCCATGCCTCATGGTCTGGGGAGGTTGCATGTGCAAAACAGCCTCGAGGGGGCCGCTCTGCTTAGCCTCCTCTCGAGCCGACCTGGCCCGCTCCTCCTGGGGTGTTTCATTCTCCTTCGGTTGAGGTTTGCTGCTCGTCGCTTCGCCGGACTGGGTCGAGAAGTTCTGAGTAGACGACGTATCGGGTTCCGAGGGAGTCTCTTCGATCGGGGTAGGTTGGGGCGGTTGTTCCTGGGCAGCGCTCTGGTTCACCACAGGCCGGCTGGCCGCACCACCGATAACACCAGACGAGGCATTGAGCGACCGGACCTTCTCACTGCCAATTGGCTGAGGTTCAACGGCCTTCCCTCGCCTCCGCGCAAAGGTTCCTCTATGCCGTGCGAACGTCGCGGCGCGAGGAGCTGTGCCGATGGCTCGCAGCACGTGCGGGCTCAGAGACCTCAACCGGGCAGTGGCTGTCATTGCGGGCAGGGAGACAGACCCCGCAGGTAGGAGGTCGGGGGCTAGTATAGACTACCGGGCTCGAGGTGATGCACTCATAGGGGCAAGATTCGTTTCGGGACCGTCAGTACGAGGGGGAGGTTGGAGATGAAGATGCGAGACGCCATATGAAGATACAAGTGTCCCTCCTACGTAGCAAAAGGGACCCGACGTTGGGAGGTTTCGGAGCGGAATCGGCAACTACCGTACTCCGTCCAGAGTAACTTAACTCAGGTACCTGCCTAAGTGACTTGGCTCCTGCACGTGGCGTCATCTTAACCAACGTTAGGGATGGAAGGTTCCATTTCTCTGGGGCAGAACTGCCGATGTTAACCGCAGGGGTCAGTGTCACTGTAGGTACGTACTCACTCCTTTTCTTCAGTCGGGTGTCAGATATCAATATCAACAAAATGAAATGATGTATCAAGAGATCCATCAGTATTATTAGATCAGCCTAGCTACCTCACATACACATCAAATACAATGAATCCCAAGTTACAAAACCCAAATACCGGTCTCTTATTACCGCTTTGGATAATCCTCATATACTATCGCTGACTGATTCTTGTACCTAGAATACATATGATAATTTTGTCGCTGGTGTAAGGCCATGTATACCTCATCTTCTGCAGCCCTCCCTATTATCGTTTTCCGGCCACCATTCCATTGCATTGCATTCCCAGAGCCCAGCCGTTCCATCTATTCCTCATTGTGATGCTACACCCGCAATGTTGTTTCTCGCATCCGTTCCCAACCTGCCCATCACGTAACTATATGTCTCCAGCATCATGAACGCCATCTATGCTTTATTCTTTCATCAGCCCACCAAATTGATGCTCCTCATCGCTCCCAATTTCAAACACCACCTAACCAAGCTAGGCTTCATTGTCCCGCACTTGCACCGTCCTTGCCTCGTTTCCCAACTTGTCCGTCTCGTCACCAGCAAGGCCACCAAAAAGCGCTGGCGTTAGTGCTGGGCGGACCGCTGCTCTGTGGGCTGTTTGACTCGTTTGTCAGGACAGGCGTTGGTGTCGATGAGTTGACATCGACGTGAAGAGCGTTTGTTGTATTCAAGGCCGGGGTTGCGCTCGGGGTCGAAGCTGGCGTAGTAGCAGGAGTCGTGGCTGCTTCGCTCCCGCTCTCATCCACCATGAATTTGGAGAGGGCCGTCGCCTGTTTTGACGCGCCACTCCTCCTCAGTTCCTCCAGCAGAGGTCGGATCTTCGCCTTGAGCGCTTCCTGCTCTGCAGGATCGGAATGCGTCAAAAGTTTCTCTGCGAATAATTAGCACACACTGAAATATTTTGGGCGTGCAGTGTCAACTTACGAATGACGTAGTTTCCAAACTGGTCAGACATCATGTGTTGCAGCGGCATGGTTCCATCCTCACCCACCGTGGTGACCTGCGTGTGTATCTCGGCTCGCTGTTGAGGAGTACAGTTGATGATGCACCGCTCAACCACATTTGATGCTTGCTTCTGTCTTGATAGAGTCAAGAGCTGAGACATGACCAACCTAATAACCCGGTCCGAATCCTTGGGGTCTCCCTTCTCGATTATGTGTTGAGCCACATAATTTCCGTACTGGTCGTTGAAGAGAAATCTCCATGAATTGTGCAACTCCTCCAGCAACATGGCCTTATCTTCCTCCAGGCCATGCTCGAGAATTCTCTGGATGACGCGACATCCGTAGTTGTGGGTGGCAAATTCTCTCACACGGCCCTTGAAAGCATCCATAATGAAGCCAATGTGTTCCCTGGGTACCAGCTGAATAATCTTCTGGACTACGTGGTTCCCGTGTTCGTCCTTGATCACATCGACAATCCTGGGTTGCAGCTCCTGAACAAGCTCCGCTTGCTGACTGACAAGGATATGGTCCAGTGCCTACTAATGTTAGTCGATTGCTCATTCACTGCAGACATCAAATTCACACATACCTTCTGAACCACCCGGCAGGAGTACATCTGCATCGACATATCCACCATTTTACCCTTCATCATGTCGGCAAGAATGCTCTTCTGCACCTGGCTGCCATGGTCGAAGAACTTCTGAATAACATAGTTGCCAAACAGATCTTTCATGAGCTGCACTGCATTGGGCTGGATCTCTGAGAAGATTCGGTCCTTTTTCGTCGCTGTTGGCGCTGTCTATCTGCGACTGCACCCACCTGGAGCCTTGCTGATCTCCGCTGAACTCGACGAGATGGCCAGTGATCTGGGTGAGTGTAAACTGTTGCCTGGTCTTCTGGCGATTGCGGAAGTCGTTGAGGACGTTGCTGCGACGATCCCTGCTGAGGTCGTTGTTCGGAAATGACTGAATAGGGACATTTCCAGCCAGCGGGTATCCGTGAGGTAGAGTGGGTAGGCCATAGCCGGGAACTATAGAGTGACGTAGACTTTGGGGGAGACCTTGAGGGAGGCCTTGGGGGAGGCCTTGGGAGAATGTATCATAGTACTGTGGATAGTAAACCTGGTTGAAGGGGACTGTGGACGGATACTGAGTGGTAGCCAGCCGCTCCTGATCGCCGGTGAGAGTCGCTCTTGGAATTCCATACAGAGCGCTCAGCACGTCCGGATTCCCCATGTAGAGACCCGAGTTCCTTGTGTAGTCTGGGCGAGGGTTCTGTGCGGTGCGATCAATGGATGCTCTGTTGATGCCATGGAGCTGCGAGTTCAGATGCGTAACCAGCTGCTCTTGGGACAAGTCGATACCGTTGTTCAACTGAGAGCCAGGCCTCGCTTCAAAGGGCTGTGAAGCTGGGTTAAAGGTTGACCGACCTACGTTGGCCATGGTGGGGACCGAATTGTCGTCCAACGTCAACCGGCGAGCGAACTCTGAAGTGAGATCTTCACTCATCTGCTGCCTGTTGGAGTTGAAGGCGCGGCTGTTGGTCGACTGATGTTGAAACGAGGAGGAATGCGTTGGCATTGGCCGTTGAGACTGAATTGAGTTGCTCGGAGTGTGCCCGTGAGTTTGGGCATGGCTAAACAGATTGGCAGGTGATTGAGCCTGTCGTTGGGGAGGAACACTGGAATCTCGTGCTATGCCAAAGCCGCCAATCGGGTCCATGTACGAGTTCTCCTGAGGGCTGCGCCTTTTGTATGGCATGGTGTTGTCTTGGACTGATGTGTCATCGTAGCCATCAAACACGTTGGTGCTGTGGTTGATGCTATTGCCGATGGCTCCCTCGTCGCGCGGCGAGCCCGTCGACCGTGACATTCCCATCACCCAGGAAGACCCTGACCGCCAATCATCAGAGCTCATGTTCCGGGTTCCAGAGTTCGCATGTCGGGTTACAGCGTTCGCGGGTCGGGCTCGAGTGTTCGCGTTCCGCGCTCCAGCATTGGAGCCAGCAGGGGTATCATCGACAGCTAGAGCTGGAGTCAGTACACGTGGGATCTGGAGGAGCGGGGCAGATAGAGGGCAGAGAACCAGCGACGATAAACATGTCGCGGTCATGGGAAGACACATACAGTAATAAGCCCAAATGCTGCTGGCCGAACCGTCGGCCGTGTAGGGCACCGAGATGGATTGTTGCCTGTCGTTGGTCTGGGCAGGCATGGCGCCGAGATTGGTAGAGCCACCGAGGCGTCTCCTGGACTATCAAAGACGAAGAGACAAGGTCAGTATGCGATTCCTAGGGCAATTCTTAAGGCAAAACAAAGAATTCGTCGTGATGGACTATGATGATGATGTGTGCTTTTCAAGGTTTGAGTTTTGGTGTGCATTCAATATTATGGGTATGGTATGGGTATGGGGGACTGCGTCGGCGGTCGTTTTTTTTGGTCGCAGACTCGACGTGGTAGCGAATCCGGACGTGCGCTAGCCTGTCGCATCTGGTTGAGACACACGAGCACCTCTGACGTCGCACTCCCTGGCCCAGGGCTTTGAGCCAAGGCGCTGACGGCAGGGCATGGGCACGGGCACGGGCAGGACGAGGAATGGGACGGACATGAGGGTGGAGAGGACGAGGAATGTCATGTGCATAAATGAAGTTTCGGGTAAAGAAGAATAAGGACGCACCTGAAAGCTAGCCATGCTTTGATCCATATCTACAATGATGGTGTAGGACGAGTGAGGCGAATTGGAATTGTCTCCTTTATCAAGAAGCAACGCAACGCAACACTCAGGGTTGGGTACAGATACTCGTAAAGCACTGTACAGCGGTGCGGTGTCGGACTTCGCTGTATGTGTGTTTGGGGTTGCACTCCGAGGGGACAGGAGTCGAGTGGGTGCTGGGGTCCGGTGTCTGGCGTCTTAGCGCAAGGGAGGCGAGGGTGTAGCGAGGTGGATGGAGCGGCAGATGGTGCTGGGGGTGCCTTGGCTTTCAAGGGCCACGCTGCAAGGTTCGAGCGAGTGTTGTGTGTCCGGCCGATGGGGGGACGATCCAGGGCCCAACGTATAAGATACGGATACCTGTATTAGATGCCGCGTCTAAGCCGACGAGACAGATGTTGGAACAATGTTGGTACGGATGTAGGATGACAACGACCGTGTCTTGTGTGTCAGGAAGAGAAGCCGTTGTTGAACAAGACGGCAGTTGTTATCGAAAAAAGTGCGGATGATAGATGGGTAGGTAGGTGCTTGCTTGATCTCAGACGACCAAGCTGGAGCTCAGTCAGCACAATCCAGTATCTGGTAGGAGCAAAGTACAAATGTGGAGGCGAAAAAAAGATGGGGGGTCAGGAGTGGGTAAGGCTGAGGGGGAAGGGACAGGGGGGATTTATATTCAAAAATCCGGACATAGATGGAAGTTGGCAGGCTTCCCCCAGTGAAGAAAGGCCAATTCTTGCCTATCATGGGAGGAGAGAATGAAGAAAATGTGGCAGTGCGTTAGACTCAGTGACTGACTTACAAAAAAGAATTAAGGTATTTTGTGGTGAAGTCTTTTTGCGGAAGGACCAAAGACTGAGTGTGTATGAGACTACTTCCAAGATGTACCCCAATTCGGTCTCCCGGAGGCGGTGTTGCTGTTGGGGCGGAAGGGGCTGGGTGGGATGTATGCACAAGCAAGGAAATACTCTGGAAACCAAAGATCAGATCCAAACCTAGGCAGGTAGAGTAAAACGGTGTGCGCGAGTCCTTTCTGCCGCGTGCCGTATATGTGGGCGTGTGTAATGTCGCGTGCGTTTTTGTGTGTTGTTGTATGTTTAGGAATGCAACAGGATCCTTGACAGTCCCGGAGCGAGCATGTGCCGACGATGGGTGGAGAGCCGACAAGGTCTTGTTGGGGAATTATTCAGTTGACAAATGAAGCCGAGGGATGTAGCGGCATGTGCAGAAAAGACTTTTTCTTTTCTTTTCCCGAGGCAAGGTAGGTAGGTGCAGAAAAAAGGTTGACTGTACTTGAAGCCAGATGTACAAAGGAAGTTTTGGTGGTTCGGACAGACGTCTATTAGACAGTAAAAAGTTTCGGTCAGATATCAACGGGTGGCTTCGATCGGAGGGGTGGAAATGTTCTAAAAATGAGTTTATCGAGTAAGTATGGGGCGAGAGAAAAAAGTGAAAATGGGCAGAGAAGAGGGCGAGATTATTAGAGGTAGTAAAAAGTAATTAACAAAGAGGACGGTCAAGTAAATTAACGAGTCGACAGACACAACAAACCAAGCTTCGATGAAGAAGAACCTTGGAGAGGGTGGAGGGGGAGGAAGAGCAAGCAAGCAAGGTGAGAGTGAGAGCGGCAAACGACAGCTTTGGGGGCGTAGGGGCAGTTTTACATGTAGTCGGCCGCGGGCCAGCGAAACAAGGGCAAGCCTCAAGGTCGCACACCAGGGTCGGAATGCACGGGGCGCGACAAGGAGAGCAAGAGAAGGGCCTGCGAAACGAACGGGCAAGTTTTGGCCCTCCGTTCCGGTTAAGGGAGAAACCTCGTGTGTGTGTGCGGTCCTGTTCTGTCTGTCTGCACAGGAATGATGGGGAATGACGGGCGAGACAAGGTCGATAGCGCCCCGACGTCTGTGTGGTTTAAGGTCAAGCTCCAAGGTTGGTAATGGGGGGGGGGAAGAAGAGGGGGGGCTTGCTCGAGGACTTGTCGACAAGGGTTAATCTCGAGCAGGGAGGGAAATCCTGCCTTAGTGTCGATATTGAGCTGGGGACGATCAGGGAGGCAGATGAATTGCCCCAGTATTTCCCATTCGTCCAGACGACAGTTACTGATAGAGCCTCTCGAAAAAAAAAGTGGTGGTGCTGTGATAAAACCGCCGGTGAAAGCTACGATCCAGGCAGCACGGGTCCAGTTGACAACGCGTAGATGCAACCGGTTCGAACACGGAACAGGCAGAGAGAAGGGATGGCTTTATCCTCGCAATGCTAAAGCTTAAACCCCTCTCTTTGCCCCAGATGGCGCAGGATGGCATGTCTCCCAACAATAGACCTGCACGCCATCCACGTTCTTGTCGGCGTATATTGTGCCTCGTCGACACAGCACCCAGATGGGGGCACGGTGTAGACTACCTAGGTATTCTACCAATTGCTCTGCCGACCAATCTGCCGCTGTGTCAAGCTTGTCTCGACTCTCCTCCTCCGGATGTCGGGCTGCAACAGCACATGAACTGCTCTCTGGCTGGCTGGTTGCTTGCCTGTCTTCGTGCTGCCTCGCTACTTGGCACAATGAGGGGCCTCGGATCTCCCGAGCGTTGTACGAACCGCGATGCTCATGTGCGTGATTTTTGAAGACGGGATGCTTCATATCGGGTATGACACTTGTACTGAACTCTTTCGCTCCGTCTCTCAACAGACTGGTCATGACGAGGGTTGAGGAGGATGCCTAGGCCTTATTCCGTAGCCCATGCAGGAAAAGGCCCTTTTCATGGGCTGATCTCTGTCCTTCTCGGTGTCATCGATGATATATCTATATCACCTCTACCAATTCTCGGTCTCTTGATACAAGACACACACTCACGATGACAATGGTGCACAGAGTATCCGTGTCCTGGCTGGCTGTTAACGGCGTTGGTGCTGAGAAACTTCCATCGCTCAAGCCCCAATTCAGGGCCGCAAGCCAAGACGGGCGGCCCCTCCTGGCTAGACCCAGATCGTAGAGACTAACTTTTCCAGCTAAACCCTGTTTGGCTTAGTCCCCTTTGCGCCTGCTTAACCGTATCCTGATCAGGGAGTCGCTGAGGTGACTTTGGCTTTTTTGTTTGCATCATGCCGTCAATCATGAGGAAACGACTTGGACACGAAGGCAATTCAAAAGGCCACCTTTATCCAGTCTGTCTACACCATGACGAGACGAGGATGCAAATTTCCACCGCAGCCGACTTGCCGCATCATGACCTTCACATTCTGCATGGAGCATCTGTGTGTTCCAGATGCTGCTACCGGGTAATCAATCTCCAGCTCACATTCAATGTCTTGGGCCGAGACCTCCATCTCGTTCCCTGGAGAATGGAATTGTGAGCGCCGCCACTTCAGAATTCAGTCAAACACATCCATGACTTCTGATCCACCGTCCATGTTCCCTTGGTGGCTTCGTCCTTGCTGACATAGGTGTGTGGTGACTTAACAGCACGGCGCTACCTCAGACTCAGTTGCCAGCAAGTTGGGTTGGCTCGCTGAGATGTGGTCAGATGGCTTCCTTTCTCGGCCCTTTCCCTGCGCTTCCCTTGCAGTAATTACCATTGCTTCCCTTCACGCTTCCCTTCTTCTCCGCTTCTCAACACTAGGTCATGACGGGATGCACCGCCTCCTCGAAACCTACACCAGGCAGTGTTGACACATTCGCGAATTGCAGACTGTGGGTCTCCGCCGACTGTCTCGGCGCCCTCAGGAAAACAAAGGACAAGCCCGAGACCACCTGGCCTGGCCTGGAAAAGGAGGCCTGAGCACGAGCGCGTTGAACGAACGCGGGACGGCTGATTGCGCATCGCCACGACACGACACACTTTTCCTTCACACTTTGTTGTGACATCTCGTCCGGGAACGTGCGCGATCCGATTCGGACTGCGACTGTAGAGTATCACCGTCAGAGCATCTTACACCGACGCAATCAGTTCAAAATAGTAACCGACGCGAGTCAAACAATATTTATACAGTTTTCCTTTCGGAGATGCCCCTTCCAGATTGGGCATCCTGGACAGACCGCCATTAGACACTGACTTGTGTTCGGGGAAAAGATGCACTGATCTGCCCCCCTAGCCAAGGCTGGGAACGCAAGGGAGAAGCTGAGTCGACCCAGTCCACGCGTTGCCTAGCGAGTGAGTACTTGCATGTCCTCGCAGAATGTGTTCTTAAAGATCCCTTTGGAACGCTGCCGGGATTTCTTACTGTCAACCTGACGACACATTGGTCATGTTGGACGCTGCACCCTCTGGCCATTCGCTCATCCAAGATTGACTCGGCTTTTGTTGACAACAAGAAGAGATGGCATGTTACCCGAGGCTGAATGCTGATGATGATCCTATCCAGTTGGTCTCGTGACACGGCGTGTCGCCTTTGGGCTTTGGATTCCACGACCTTCTCGACAGAGGCCCGATACCACGATGCACCAAGATTCAACGGTTGCTGCATCAGAGATCCCGATGCTATTGACAGGCTAGAAGCAAGGCAAACAGTGTCCGTTGTGGTGTGGACATGTTTCACTTCGCCGTTCACCGCTTGGGACGAGGCGCACCGAGAGGATGGTCTTGTCTCGCATTCCTTCCATCGAACGTTGGTTGACATGCTGCACATAAGAAACCTGAACCACTCAGAACCGGTTTGCCATCCACCTCAATGGCTCGATCGAAGGCCTCACACTCCTGGCGGATCAAATGAGCCGTTGTCGCCTGGCTAGGTTGTACGGCTCCTCGGCCGACGGTGGTTCTCGAGCCATGGGCAATCTGCCGCTCGCTGTTTCATCCACTCATCTGCTGCATCGGTGCGTGGTGAACAGTTCATGACCATCGGGAGGTTGCGTCTCGTGTACCTCTCGTGGAGGAGATGTTTGGTTCCGGGAACGGGTTCGACTTTGTGTCGCCTTCGAACCGACAACAGTTTCGAGCAGCAGCGCCGGGTGAAGTGTAGAGGGGCCCCAGTGTCCACGGTTCAGTGTCCATGATCCAGTGTCCATGGCCTGCAACGCGCTGGTATGGCTGATTCGGCAGAATTGATTCGACGGTGAAGGTCAACAGCCACCATTCACTTGAATGGTAGTCCTTCTGCTGAGAGACGAAGGAACAAGAAGAGGCAAGGCGAGAAAGGAAGCTAGAGGAAAGTGACCTTAGGGAATTTCCAAGGACAAAGGGTAAGAGAAAAACTTGGTGTTCACAACAAGAGGTATAATTCCCTCAAGGCAACGGACCTCGGTCATCGGGATATCGCTCATTCTCCAATGTCAACGTCTTATGTGAGCACTACACCGCTAAGCTGACAGACTTGGTTTACTGGAGCACAGTTGGTGATGTGGTCAAGGTGGTAGAGGCTCCATCCGTGGGTTCCGCCATAATATGAGTTGGCACTGCGGAGAAGATGCACGTAGGAACAACGGATGGCGTGCTTCTTGATCGTGAAGCATGTGGGGTGATGTCGATGCTCCTCTCAGGGCTATGCGAAGATTTCTCTTCGGCCAGCGGTCAGGCAGAAGGAAATCCGGGCAGAGGCGAGAGAATCCATGCCTGCCGGATCACAGTGGGTGATGTGCTAGAGAGACCCAGTCCCCCTAGCCGGTCATCGATGAAAGGGATCGAAGAAAAAGGAGGGCTACCAGGTCTCCTGATTGCGAAAAAAACGCATGGATAATGCAAAGGCATTGGTTCCACACGAGATGAAGGCGGACAAGCGACGGACAAAGGACTTGATAGAAACAACCGATTGCGTCCCTTTTTCGATTGCTTGCACATGGATGAGGCTTGTTACTGAGAGCCGTGCGTACCTTCCCATTGCGTCCATTGCATCCATCGCATTGCTAGAAATAGAAGCAGAGAGGTAGGTATCCATCATCGAACGGGTGTACCAGGCTGAGCGGCTTACTTCTTACAACACGTGCTGCGGAAAGGAAGTGGCGATGCCACGAAATGTATGCGAACAAAGGCGGATTCGTCGAGGTGCGGCGCTTCGCTTTCATCCAAGAGGCTTTTTTCTTTGTTCACGCAACCGAACCGAAATGTCCCTGTCATTGTGTGATAGCGCTCGTACCTTGCATTGGCGTCTCGTCGAGCAGCCGAGATTCGCTCTCATGCTCGCCACGCTCGTGTGGGCTCTAGGCCCTTTTCAGCATCCAACCCTTGACTTGAGCAGACGCACCAAGAATTCAGTCCAATCCAGTGGGTGATGAGCGAGTCTCTGCCGCTTATCGATAGCCAAGGTACGTGGTTGTGGTCGTATGGAGGTCGTCTTCGGTGCTGCTGGCTCAAAACGGGCAGCTCCACCAGCAATGCACCAAGGCACCGTGGCTTTGGAGGGCTTGGCAGGGGAGAGTGGACCTCTGGCCAACGGCTGCAGCCAATGAAGCGCGCGCCTACAGGGAAGCTACCAGCGAACCCCAGCTGACCCCTCCAGCGCTAGAACGAACCAGATACAGAGGACAAGGGCTTACAGTTGTACTGATGCTGGAGCCAACAGAGGACGAGAACCTCAGGTGCTTGATGCGCGAGTCACAATCGACCATGGATGGAAGCCCACCTTGAGAACGACGTGCCATCCATGTGGATGGAAGCGGACCCTTGGTGTCGCTCCTCAACACACCATTGGTCAACCATCCCACCGCTCGACGGTGGCGCCCCGCACCAACAGGAGCGAAAAAAGACATGGAAGGACCACACGAGCACCTCAGTGCTTGCAGCGCTCTCAGGCCCCAGCACACCAACGCCCAGTTGGCTTAGCGGCCAATTACAGCGGCGGTGCCCCTGAGATGGACCAAGAAAAACAGTGGCCCTAGCGCCCGTCCAACGCCTCTCCAGCGCCTGCTACTGCTTGCACCCTGGTCCGGCCTCATTTCCGTGGTAGTCCCCTGTTCTTTTCATCTATGGCCTACTCCCCCAACCGAAAATCGCCCTCCTCTTGCTTCTTCTTTCTCTTCCAACCCAATCCTCGCGGGCAGTTTCGTGAATCCCGTCAACGGCATCGTTTTTTGCTCCTGTTGTACATCTTTGTTTTTTGCAATCCCCCTCCTTTTGGATCATCAGCTTCACTCTTTCAGCTGATATCCGTCCAGTCTTTTACTCCCCCAACCTCCCTTCCTTACCAAACTAGGCCAACACCACCAACCACCTCCCTTTCCGAGGTTCCCAGCCAGGCATTCACCAACCGACTATTGGCGATATCCTCTCCCTGGCGTACGTCTACTCTGTCCCATCTGACCCTCCACCTGCCACCTCTATTTTGTCGAAAGTTCTGTTTTTGAGGGGTCTTTTTCTGCAACACGTCATGGCATGCATTGAATTGGTGGGAGGGAACTCGATCGGTTTGGCCGGTTCGCATTGACCGGCAAGCCTCGATGGCTCTTCCGACCATGATAGGGAATGGTGGTTGGCTTCTGTATTGGATGATGCGTTGCAGATTGGCTTCACACTTCGGAATAATGGCAATTCTCACTCGCACTCGCCGATTGCTCTATCGGCTATCTCCTCACAGCTTGGCTGGCTTACTGACATTTGATGTGAATTATAGACTTTAACGGCCCGTCACTCATTCTTTTGTACACCGGAGCCCCCATTGACTATCACGAAACTCAATTATCACTGTCATCGTCATAACGTTACGACCCCAACTTTATTCACGATGCCTTCCCTTCACAACCTCCTTGCCCGGACCACCTCCTCACCCCCGGACTCTGATGGCTCGGACGACACGCTGATCAACATGATGCTCGGACTTCTCGGCCTGGTCTTCCTTGGCCTGATCCTGGTCTCGATCCTCTTTCTGTTCCGCCGTGCTCGTCGTCAGAACCAGATGCAGCCTGTCCACGACGAGGAGGATGGTCTCCCCTCGTACTACGACAGCAACACCAAGCGCATGGCCAACCACCGAGGCCTCACTATCGAGACGACGCACAATGGCCGCTCCAGCGTCTTTGTCATCAACAAGAACAACCACCCCATGCTTGCCAACCCCAACTCGCCTCCCTACTCTCCCGACAATGTTCCCGAGATCCACATCACCTTCCCTGATGAGCAGGATGACCAGGGCCGACCAAAGAGCGGTCGTGTTCTCGTTGTTCGGGTTGGCGACAACTCGGCTGTCGGCCTTGAGCCCATGAACGATGAGCAGCTCCCTGCCTACGAGAAGGAGGCCAAGGGACAATTCTACTCGATCGACATGAACCAGATCGGCGGCCTCAAGGAGAAGGACCGTACTCAGTTCCAATAAAGAGATGCAAGCCTTTTACCTGCCTCTCTTTTTCAACCGTCGCCGGCGATGCAACTTCAAGCCGTCTAGGACGACAGACATCGTCACGACAAAGTCTTGAATACGATTCTTCTTTTTTGGGATAATCTCCCGCAAAAAATTCAGCGAACTAACCCGCCCTTTGGCCCGGTTCTGCCACAGGCAACCGGAGAGTCGACGGCACTTTTTATGACCAGTTTACTATATACCCGTTTACGCTGCGGTCTAATCTTCGCAATGTTACCCATCAGCGGCGGCCCTTCCCCTACGACACTACACTTTTGCCTCTCTAATCCCCCTTCCACATGTGCAACTCGCACGGACACGAGCTGCCACTGAACTGGTCCAATGTCTCAGGAGAAGAAGGATATGCAAAACAGATGGAGAAACAAAAGGTGGAGAATAGGGCGGGCGGCAGCGACTGCGCCCCCCGGTGAAACAGGACGAGGCCTTGGATCACACTCTGGCAGGTGATGGGTAACACGAGACCCAGCAAAACACTGTACATGCAGCATCAGCAGCAGCAGCAACAGCAATTTATCGTGGGGTTGAATCTTGGGACACGACATATCGGCCCTTTTGGAGTAGCTTCCCTATCTGTATTTGATAGTGTATAATTTCTTATCTTGGCATTGACTGTGTTGATGCATTATGTGATTGATGACTATTTGTTTGTGTACTGTCGCCCTTGAGTGAGTGAAGTTGTTGTTTATTAAGGCTGAGGCATTCTCGAGGCATTCTGTTGGGTGATTGCATTTGTAGGATTGCCTGTTCCATCGACATGTCTTGTTGACGAGGGTGCTGATTGGTTGGTGTATTGGAGGGGTGGCGTAGCCCAAATATGGATTATTCAACCACCAAGTTGATTCTCACTAACATAATATTGTACGGATTCATGAATGGAGTTTGAAGCCTGGTTGGGCTGATTTATTAATGATCTGAGTACTGATTATGGTCAAAGAGCATGCAGTCTTTTCATTTGCAAACCAATGAGACAAGAAAGCACCGTCAGCTGACAACAGAGATGCCGTCCATGTCAGAAACACCTCCCACAACCTGCAACACTTGTCTCACCCACGCACGCCCTCTTTCTGTTTTTTTCACACGGTTAGTTAGACCGGGATAATACCCGAAGGGCATCACCGAATCCTCTCTCACCTTGACTCTTTTTATCAAGACTCGGCGGGCTCGGGGCAGACAACGGCGGGACAGTTGCAACCCTGAGACTTGGGAGGGTTGAAGCACTCGTACTTGTTGGTGGCCAGGTTGCAGCAGCAGCATTGCTCGGCTACGAGCTGGGGGGCAGCCATGGCTGTGCCGACGAGGGCGAGGAGGAGGTATGAGAAGTGCATGTTGATGATTGTGCTTGTTTAGTTGGTGCAGAGAGCTGGAGGTGAAGTGAGGTGAGCAAAGTGAACTCGAGGGGGACAAGGGCTTATATAGCCTTTTACTTTGGTCAAGTTACACGCGCGGCCGCCGTTTAAATGCAGGTAAGATGTATCTTATTCGACAAAATACGTAAATGCAAAAAAGGGAAATGGATCCTTCAAGTATATACAAGCGTGAAATTTCCTCCAAATAAAGCGCGTTCCGTTCATGTTGCATCCTTTTTTCGGCCGCCCCTGGTCATTAAAAGGATCTAGTTCCCCGTCTCACTGGCGACGACGCCTGGACCCTCGGTCAAGGTCGGAGCGTCGGAAGGACAGAGAACCATGGGACACATGCAAGTCTGGTCTTCTTCTGGGTCGCGGATGGTGCAGACGATTGCTCCCCTGCCTGGGTTGCAGCAGCAGCAGGGCTCTGACTTTGGTGTCTCTTCTGCGCGCTTCTCAACGACGGCGGTGGTGGTGGTGGCAGTTGGGACCGGAGAGTCGGGCCATCGGGTCGGGGCGTCTTCGGGACACATTACTGCAGGACAGATGCAGTCTTTGGGGCTCGTTGGGTGCAGACTATGGCTGGTTCGTTGATGTTGCAGCAGCAGCATTCTTTGACTTCGTTTGCTGGGGCTGCGATGGCGATGGTTGCCATGAAGAGGGCGGTGATAGAGTAGAAACGCATGATGAAGTCTGTATTTCTTTTTTTTTTCTCGAAAGGAAGAAGAAGAGTAAAAAGATGAGGATGTAAATGTGATAGAAAAATGGTTTGCGAAAGTGGGTTGTAGGTGAGTATAAGTGTTATTGAACAAAAACAGTGAACAAGAACACCACCGGTCCTTTATCTTTTTCTTGAATCACTTGGACAAACCTGAGTCTGTGACCAAACCTCGAACAACAGGGGAGGGAAAGAACACAACACTTAAATATTTCAAAAAGGCCTTTGCATTACAAGGTCACGTCACTGACAAGGGAAACACGAACCAGGCGTGTTTGGAGAGACGATCAATTTACGTCTGACGGTTGCAACTCCACCAAACAATTACCCCCCCTCGTCCTCAATAGAGTATAACACACACAGTCCTTCGTTCCTTTGAGTAATCTTACTTGAAGCAAAGCCTCTCTGATCGACTAGTTTCCTTTCCCGCGTGGTCCCGCTTCATGCGCGGGTTACGGTACATGTTAATCCTCCGCACCAGCCGGTCGTTTTGTCGATCGTTAGGGGATGGAGGGAGGATCGCTTCATTTCCCTTACCTTTTGTTTCAGACTTTAGCCCGATTGGTCCTTGATATGATTTGCCGTCTTTTTCTCCCTTGTTCTTCGCTTCTTCGCTTTCTTACCATCGTTCATTTCCAGTAACTACCGAAATACAACCATTCACTCACTCTTTTAATGAGGCTGACTTGCCGACGGCCCGTGTAGGCTCAACGTACATACATAACCCCCGCGTGGGGTCTGCGATGCAACACTCCAAAGAAACAATCAGAGCATCACAAACGAAACAAACATGACCTCAGTGATACACACACCGACAGTGCATGTGCTGCTATGGGGCAAATTGTTTCCAAGAATAGGAGGCTTGTCTCCCCCCAAAAAGTGACGTTTTGCAGCTGTCAAAATCTACCCAGATCGAGCATCATGATCGACATTGCATCCTCCCCCCCCCCCCCCCCCCCCGACTCTCGGCATTATGGCAGTTCAGATGAAAATCAAAACCTATCATCTTATGCATGGCTTGTCTGTTGGAATGTTTATTTCCTTCTTGATTCGTTCTTTTTGCCTGGCATCACGAGATCTGACACTTGATAGACTCGGAGCTGACAAGAATCTCTCAGCTCCCTTGTGAGTAAGCCTGCATCAACCATATCTGAATCTACAATCTGCAGGCACTTTTTGTCCCCATGTCTTGCTTCATCCAACAAGATTCGGGTCATCTTTTGATCTGATCTACAGATCTGTTCGTATTGGGCATCTCGTATTACGCTGAACCATCAAGATCATCGCCTTCAGCCTCAGCCATGTTCAAGACACACAAAATGCTTGGTATTCATGCCTCAGTGGCAACGAGATTGAAATTTCATGTCCCTAATTTTCCTACTCGTCCATATCCGAGCCTCCTTTTCCAATCAAATGTTCATAACCGTCGTAGCCTCCACCACCAACCAAGACAAGACATCCAAATACATACATTGCCGTCCAGAAGCGGCACGGTGGCGGTCGCCGAGAAGAGAAGAAACGAAGTATAACCAAATCGAGAAATCTGACTGTGTTTTTGCATCTTGGAATCATCATCCATAGCGTAGCTTCTTGCATCCCCAAGATCCCTATACCGAACTCATAACCAACCCGTAAAGTAAAGCCTCCTAGCCAGGCTAGGTTTTCAACCAAAAGTGTTCCAGCGCACCGCAACAAATGCTACATAACCTGCCAACAATTTCAAGACCACATATGTAGTCACGACACGTTGCATTGAAACAGATCCATATCAAGTAGTGCCCAAGTCAAGGAAAATAGTACAAATACACCAAGGCCAGCGGCCGCATCAGAGAGCAGCCTAGGATCCAGGCATGCGGAGGATAGGGTACAGTGATGAACCCTCACGAAGAGTACCCAGTCTGGGGCTCTTAGGGTCAACATCCATGACATCCGCAATGCTGGGTCGTCGGTCATCCTCCTCAATATACTCCTTGCGCTCAAGACGTCCTCGGACATACTCGCGAAGAGTCTCGATGACTCGCATGTTCTCGAGCCATCGGTCATACTGCTCCTCGCGCTCGCGGGTTGCGTCGCTAACATCAGACTCAGATGACGGCGAGCCAACAGACAGGGCAGACTCGCTCGCCTTAGGAGTCGAAGCACCGCTGGTATCCTCATGGGGCAGAGGCAGAGGTCCTCGTGCCCGCTGAAGCATACCACCAGAGTAGCGACGGCGCTCGTTGCTCTCAAAGCTGGGTCCCAGAGTTGTGGTAGCAGAGTGGCCGAAGCCCTGGCTGACTGCGGGGAGGCTTGTGGGCAGTGTGGGATACATGACTGAGGCTGTTGAGCCGTGACGAGACTGAGGAGACATGCCCGAGGAGGATGGGCTAGGAGAGTGGCCTGAAGTATAAGACATGGAGCTAGAAGGAGGAGTGGCGGCGGGAGTGCCGGTGGAGGAGATGGCAGTCAGGGGCGAAGCCATGGTAGCTGCAGACACGGACTGATAGGCGTCGGCTGTCACGGGAATGCCTCCTGGTGATCGGTGAGAAGTAGGAGGCGAAGGAGTGTTGCGGTAACCGTTAAAGCCCTCGCCGTGGACATGAACGCCAGCAGTAGCATGGCTGGCGTTCTCGTAGATGGTGTCTTGCATCTGACCAAGGATGTTGTCGATGTGGATGAGATCCTTCTGCGTGCGTGCGTTGGGCATGGGAAGATAGTACTGCTGAGCCAGAGGGTTGCTGGGAGCAGGGCCAGCGTGCACGGCGGGAGGGGGAGCTGGCTGAGGCATGTACTGTTCTGTGGCGGCCATGGGACCGTTGGGGATAGACAGGTTTCCGTGAAGAGGCATCAAGGAGCGGCCAATCTGGGCATACGAGGAGGGGTCAATCTGGCGACGCTTGGCGCTGCCAAAGAAGTCGTCGACCATATCATAGGCGCGCTTTCGATCATAACCGCCGGGGGCGGCGCTGTAGCCAAGGTGTTCGGTGCGGGCGTTGTTCAGGGGCGGCTGGTTGAAGTAGAGGCCATAGTTGGTAGAGGGTTGGGGAGCATAGTAGCCGCTAGGATGCCCGGCCTGATGGGTGAAGGCGGCGGCGTTAGTTCGCATCTGGCCATTGTGGTCATAATAGCTAGAGGGGCCTGGAGGCGAATTAGCCTCGAGGTAAGGAAAACGGGATGGCCACGGCCGTGGGGGAGAATCGAGCTGAGACATACCCTTGGGAGCCTGTGGCCTGTAGTTGAGTCCACCTTGGGGATCCTGAGATGGCCGGACAAGAACAGAGTCATCGGCATGAGTCTATTTCGTGTAAGTCAAGATGTTGTCACAGAACAGGGAATGATGCTTACCTTGACATGCTTCTTGAGATCCTGGGGTCGCTTGAAAGACTTGCCGCACATGTCACACTTGTGAGGCTTCAGGGGCACATGAACCCGAATGTGCGAAGTGATGTGGTCTCTCTTGACAGTGGTGGTCCTGCAAGAGTTCCACTGACAAGTCAGGTTGAGGTTGTTGGTGCTCTTGCGGCCAACATGACGCTCACAGATGTGCTCCTACACTAAGTCAATAATCTGCGCAGACTCACTAAAGTCTCATTCAAAAACTTACATAGAGCGACTCTGGAGTGGTAAACTTTTGGTTGCAGGCATTCCACCGACAGATGAGGTTATCATCCGAACTTGTCGAGGGCGCAGCACTGCTCTGAGAAGTGTTTGAGGCGGCACTAGGCGCAGGAGTGGCAGACTTGGAGTCGTTGCTGGCGCTACCAGAAGACGACACAGCCGAAGACTGCTGCTGCTGCTGCTGCTGCTGCCCTGGCTGTTGTGGCTGCTGCTGCTCAGGCACCGGAGGAGACATATTGTCTGTGTGTGTGGTGGTGCTATGGCACGGAGTATTTGTTAAGCCGATGACGCACCGCTGCAAGCTAAAACGGCGAAAAGCGAGTGAGGCTAAGGTTGTTTTGGGGCTGATGAGGGGACTTCAAGGTTCCCAATGTGCAGCAGCAAGACAGGGGAGACGAGTTATTCACTCAAAAGGATCGCCTTTTCAGACGCGATCAAAATATGTCTTGTGGAGGATCGAGGAGAGATTGATAGATGATCAGAAGAGAAGTTGCCTTCATATCGAGTTCCGGGGGGGGGATGTGCTCCCTTTACATTTACGCAAAAGTCTGGGCATGAGGGTAAGAGCGAGCGGAAAGTCTTGGCGGTCTTGGCGAGAATTGTCAGGTATCCGAAGGCGGAAGGTACCTGCTTTCCCTCATCACCTCGGTGCAGACGCAAGTACTGGAACTGTGCGCTACGCCGAGTGCGCAGGTGGAGGGAACGATGCCAAGACCGCCAAGCCTTGGCAGTCTGGGCACTGCCCCTCATCGCGACGATGCTATTGGTCTCGCTCACCTCGGGGCCTCACACAGGCTGGCCACCACTGCGTCAAGCGTTTTTATTCGGTCGGCAACGTCACCTGAGCAGATTGGGATTTCCGAGGGGTGTGTGCGTGTGTTTGTGTGTGTGGCAGCATGGAAAGGGACCTACAGGGCGTTCGGGGCATATACCCGACAGGGGAGTAGAGAGTAGTAAAAAAAATATGAAGAAGCAGAGAGATAGCAGTGGGTGCCACAAACGAGGCTTTGTCTTGTGCAATATTGGAAATGAATAGAGAGAGGGTTTGTTATGAACCGCCCGGCTAGTGCATGCGTCCGGATCTACCGGGGAACTGACAAGTCCGGTGGCAGCAGCCCAGCGCTTCAACTCAAAGCAAACAGGAGAGATCGTCATCAGTAGCGTGCTCCTGGTTGCGCTGCTCCTGGGCGGTAGGTCGCCGCATTCAACCGCCTTCATCTTATGTTCAGGGAGGCGACGGCGGCCAGAGCCTTGTCGACTCTGATGCGAAAAATGTGTCCCTTCGGGCGGGATTTGCAGCTGTTGGTTCTTGGTGCCCAGTGCCCAGTGCCCAGTGCCCAGACCAGACCAAAACCACCCCCCGTCTGTAACGGCTAATGCCTCTTTCTCTCTCCCTCCCCCTCCATGTTGCCCCCCTTTGAGCTATGGCAGATGATGGAAAAGCATCAGGTTAGTAAAAAGACACAATATGTGATTAATCGATTTAATCAAGCTTTTAAGAAAGACGACATGCTCAAAGAGGAAATAGAAGTCCCCCCCAGCCATTAAACTCGCACGGGGACAAACGACAATGAGCTCACTCAGCCAAAGCAATCACAGTATCTGACACACAGATGACTTGACTCTGGGGCCAAGCCTGGGGGGGCGGCCACACGACTCGCGACACCAGGCCAAGCAAAAGCCAAGGCATGCTTCTGCTATCTGCAGTCAAGCTTTCCGCCAGACGCCGAGGCCTCCCTCCTCTTTCATTGTCACCCATGCCAGCCCCGAGCTGGTCTTGGCACCAGCCTGCCAAGGTTATGCCAAGATGCTTGGCAGCGCCTAGGCCAAGACCTCGTTCTCTTCCTCTCGTCGCCAAGCTCACGAGGGGGAAGAACGTCTGGGAACGTAGCCGATCGTCGGGGTTTAGCCAAGCCCACGCTTTTTTTGGTCCTGGTCTCTCCCCCTCTTGATCCTGTTGCCTCCTCGTTTCCTCTGACTCTAGGGTCAGTAGGCTAAAGGCTTACAAGCCGCAAAGAAGAGGCACTTAAAAAGACGCAAATAATAAATTAGAAGCATCTCGCATCTACGCGAAAACTTACCTGAAAAATCCTTACATCTTGTTACGTATCGCGACCTGCATCTGACCTGCAGGGCGGGTCGCTGAGCGATCCATTCATCCATCCCCCCTCCCCTCATTCTTTTCCCCCATCCCTCCGCTTTTCACGGATGAGGTAAATTGTTCTTACTCCGTAATATCTTGCCAAAAGCCTGCCGGTTTAATATGGAGTATGTATTTTTCTCCCTGCAACATCCGAGATGCCCCATAAATATGCGGACTTTGTCATTATAGTCCAATCTTGGAGAAACGCCATGCTTCGATAACCGTTTCGGTAAACTTGTGATCCGCAATGCCGTTTTTTAAACACTATCATGAGCCGACCACCGAGGTTCACGACGTGATATATCTCGCAGGTACGGAATATGTCTTTATCATTGTTGGATTCATCACATGAGACACCTTTATCCCACGCTCTAAGAACCTGCCCGTTGGAGAAATGCCACGTTATTTATCCCTACACACGGCATCCGCTCTCCCCCGGCCGCCGAGCAGGGACACGGTCGGCGCCCGAGAGTATCGCCGGGGACCCGGGGTGCCGGGGATTGCCACGCGGTCCAAAGAAAACTCAAAGACAACTTCGGTTAAGAATGGATACTAAGTATGAGTTGACATACACAGAACTTTTTGTGTATAAAAACTAGAGTCAAAAATTACAATTATCAAGCCTTTAATAAGCCCTCATTCTTTCGTTATATCCTCCATCATCTAGTCCCTTTCCTCCGAGACACTGTACAACACCTCCGTAGAATTCTCCAAGTCTATTAGTGCCTCATCCTTTGTCTTGGCCGCAGCGACTGGGATGTGTCTGGGGGTATTTTGCCACGAGGCTTGAAGAATGCCCAGTAAAGAAACACACTACCGCCACAGTGCTCTCAACGCCAAGGAGCTTGTAATCTCCTCACTGCAAGACTCCCACGGCCATCGTCACCCAAGACCTTTTCCCATCCATCCATAGGCAACACGGTCCGTGACCAGGATACCGTATTCCCTCCCTTCGTCCAATCCCCGATAAGAGCCAAGAAGCTTCCAAGAAAAACGCCCAGAACTCCTCTCCGCATGCCCACCCTTCCTCCTTTCTCTCGCCAAGAGTCTTGGGTGCGATGACGACAACGCGGCAGTGCAAGGCCAAGGGCACTTTATCCACCGTACAAACAATAAGCTTGACTGCTCAAGCTTTGTGGCCAAGACCTTGGGCACTCATCGCGCCCAGCCTTCGGTCAGTTCATGTCTGTCGGCGGCGCGCGGCGGAGGCGGATGCCCTTCCTTCCCTGGTTCCCTCCCCTCTCCGGGTGACCTTCCTTTCTCCTTCTTGGCCGATATCTGCCGCACCATCGGGATACGGCCGAGTCGTAAAATGATTTCAGCCCAGGTCTGGGCATCCTCTTGGGGCCAAGCAAAGGTGTCTGCCCGGCACTGAGATCATGTCATCTCGCATGCCCAGTCTCTTGGACGATTCCGCCCTTCCCAAGGAAGAAGGCACCGATTATTCCCCATCGAAGCACATCGCCGACGGCCATGGCGCCCCGCGAGGTCAGGCAATCTGCGGGGGTTTAGCGAGACTTGCTTATCATACTGTTCTCGGGTGATGTTGTGTGTATCCATGAACAGATATCCCCATACCTCACCTGTCAGACAAAAGAAAGGGGGATCCATGTTTCTTCTTTTTACTCTCATCGGCATCATCTCACTCCTTGCGTCGTTGCCCAATCGAGCAGGGTGCACTCGCACGAGGATCGGGTTCCAAATTCTCAGATGATCTAGCGCTATCATGGGGACATGATGGAAAGTGGGTGAGACCAGGAGTAGCAAACAAACAGCAAAATCTTCTCCTGATATGACATGCCGACGCTTGTTGGACAACGGGAGTGTCGTCAAGTGCCGGTGCGAGATCTGAAGTCATGGTTCCATCCATCACGTGATGGCCGATCCGCACCACACATCGACTGACTTCCACCGCATCACCACTCGTTCTCCATCTCTCAACCATCTTCAATTCTTTTCACCTTGCTCATTCATCTATTGTACTCTGTGCCAATTATGCTAATCAACAAAGCCCTAACATGTGATTCATTCAACACCACTCACTACACTAGTCCACCGTCTAGTCATGCAATCGCCACAACAACCTTCATCCCCAACATGATCTCCCCAACCTGGGGTGACGTCGCAATGTCCTTCGGCTGCCCCGACTACCTGTCTTGCTTGTTTGGTTCAACACCAAGCCATGGTTAATCACGCAATCATTCTCATAGCTCATCTTCGACTCTGGTTTGCGGGAAAGAAAGATCAAGACTTCCATTTGCAAAGCTGGCGGGGCTTCGAATGCTAACGACCAGGAAGCTACCTAATCCCTCCTTCACCAATTTGGTTTTACTCCTTTTTGTCTGTCTCTGCATGTGCCTTTGGCACTGAGACTTGAGGGGCACGCTCATGATGGCGTCCAGCTCCTGTTGATTCCAGCCATGATATCATATCCATGTCTTGTACCAAGTTCATCCAATGTTCCCCCCTCTCCATATTCTTCCTCCTCTATCTAATGATGCTGGTTCGCCCCCAAATCCCCTTCAAAGGTAATTAAACAAATAGTTGAGAAAGTTGCAAAAACTGGCTGCAACTGCCCACAAAGGCATGAAAATATCTGTCGTCATAGTCCTCCACAATGCCATGTTGAAGTGGTAGGATCTGCTTGTGGATGCTCAAAGCCAGGCTCGGGTAACCGGGTATGTGTAAAAAAGAATGCCCCAAGAAGACGACGCAACCTCAGAGACCAGCCCTTCCCATCGAGGGAGTTGTCGTGTCGCTCAGGAGTCCAACTCCTAGCATCAGTAGTCCCTTGGGACCACCAAGAATCGAACTGCTCCCTTGGAGCGACAGGAAGAACAAGCGAACCAGGACATATCTGCCCTGGGTGACTTGTATCCCCTCAATAAAAAATAATAAGACCCGCGTTCAAGGTTTGTGCCTGGGGCTAACCCAAACGTTGAAACCTTGAATGACCCATGCCGTTTGCTGACTTTTTCCCCAAAGCCGACGAAAAATCATCCGCCTCCCAAAGGACAGGATGCCGCCGAGTACCAAGACGCCGAGAATCGAAACCGATGAGAAAATAAAAGCAATAACCCAGAAATCCGTTCGAAGAACCGTGTCATCGTGATAGTGAGCTGTGATCTAGAGGTCGCCGCCTCGATCATGTTGGGCCGACACGGTCTTCCCTTTTGGGCCCAGCCAACCCAAACCGAATGAATGCCCTCAGCCAAATTCCGGAAGCCCCCAAACGCCACGCATGCAGAGAGGTATTATACAGAACCGAGTCGCAGAAGGGCCTCGACGGCCTCCCGCTCCTGTGCGTCAGAGGTACCCGCCAACGCCGAAAAGTCGATATGTGCTGGTTGAGGTGGGCGTGCCATGCCGGAGCTGGCGGAGAAGGAGCGAAGTCCACCTGGTGTATATACAGAAGAAGAAACGAAGCCGCGGTCCGTCTGGGCCGCAGCCTGGTTGGGGTAGGACTCGGCTCGGAGAGCAGCGGCCCCCACCGCTGCCCAGTCCTCGTCGTCGGTCGCATCCTCAGGGTCGTCATTCATGACGACGTCGTCTTCCGGAGCCTCAGAGCAAGAAGCCGACGCGTATCCGTCCATGGACATCTTGTCTGCCTCATGCTCCATCATGGAGATGTCGTGGTCATCATCATGGGAGAAGTTGACCGAATCTCCGTTGCTCGAAGACGCCAAGAGTCTGGCCCGATCCTGTCCTCTACCGCCGTTCTTGGAGATGGGGATGCCTGCGCCGTAGGACGAAGGGGGCGTTCCCCGTCGGTGTCGCGCCGGCTGTCCTCGCTGGCGGGCATCCCATCGTCCCCATCCCACCTTTTCAAATTCCACCTCTCCAGCCATTCCACCTCCTTCACCTCCCCGACCTTCCAAAGCTCCCACAACCAGTCGTCTCGCCTTTGTTGGGGGGATCCCTGAGAACCCGGGGACCGAGGTGGTCAGGTATCCCATAATGTGTCGGATCGCCAAGGGACCGTGGTTGAGCAGGATCTCTGGCAAGTGATATCGGGCGAGGAGGGAGCTGGTGATAGCACCCGACGCCTCGAGGGCAGGCGATACGGACGGACCGTGGTCCGAGGACTCGTGAAGGTCCAAGTCTGAGTCGATAGGGTCAAGCTTGGCCTTCTGGAGTTGCGCCTTCAGCCCGTGAGGCGGGAGGGAGGGAGAGATGGAGTTGGGGGGAGTAGGGAGGGGTTGAGATCGTGTCACAGTCGCAGGGACACTCCGAGCCGCTACAGCAGTTAAGTTGTCTCGGCTCGAGGAGGCCTGGGGGATATCGCGAGAAGCCGCTGCCATGGTAGCCATGATTACCGGATTTCGGTCTTGTGTATATGCGCTTCCGAACGAGAGAGTCTGGGGGAGGGAGTCGACGGTCAGCGCATGAGATCTCGGGCAACAACAAGACAGAAATGCGATGCGATCCTTGTGACGCACGAGTCGGCGGGAACGAGGAAGAGTCGTGGGCATGATGGGCGACGCGGTGGTGGTGGTTTGAGTCACCGAGGACGGACTGATATGTACGTACCTAGTTCAGAAGCCGGATAGACGGAGCGCTGGCAAGACGATGTTGCGAACGACTAGGCGATAGTATGGCAGGCGTGGCAGAGCTGACGCGATGATCTGGACTGTGACAGGTGACTCTAATACGAATCGTGGTGTTCCTTAGTTGGTGTTGTTGTTGTTTGAAGAGAAGGAAAAGGGAGGGTGCCTGGGAGCTGCGAAGGTCGGATACAAGTACATGGCCGGCCAAGGGCAGGTGAACCCGTGTGAGTCGTCGGGTACGTACTTGCAACATCGCGAAATGGAAGTGCCCTGGAAGTACCTGCTCTCACTCATTCCCACTCACTGGACTCACAGCCCATCGCATCCCAGCCCAGCCCGGCAGCGCTCGCTGCCAGGTGTGCACGGCGGTGCGTGTGCTGGGTGCAGGTAGCGATAGGCGCAGTCCCGGGGCACGGGGGGGCGAATCTGTTGGAGGATGTAGGTGTGGATTTGTGATTGTGGTGCCTACTTGGTCACTATGGGCACGCCACCATGCACCAGCGAATCACATGTCTTCTCGCAGCGAGAGCCACAGCTGCGCCGCGGCCCAAAGGGGAAAAGCGGCCTCATCCTCCCCCGTGTTTTGGAGATGCAAAAGGGGCGTCGTCCTAGCAATGGGGATGCTCACTGATAAGGTTGAAGGGGGGGAATGCGACACGCACCGGGTTCCTGATGCTATTGCTTGGGTGTGCTCTAATCCGAAATCAGGTCCCAGGATCAAAGGGAAGCCTTGGACTGAATGACTGGAACCCAACCAAGCCGACAAAGAGTCATCAGCCAGGTCAGGCATTTCCTTCGAGATGATTCTCTCGCCTGCATTTCCCGTTCCGAAGAGAGGGGTTCTCCCCTTTGTTTGTAATGCCCATGTAAAATTTGTTTTTCATTGTCTCTGATCGTGGGTTCCAATTCCCAAGGAGCCGGTAGTCCAGGGAGACGAGCCAAAGCGTAACGGGGAAGCCAGCCGGACCAGCCAAACGAAATAAAACTGCCGTTTCACGCCCCAGTGAGCTCCAGTGTAGTCCAGCGTAGCACAGCGCAGCGTCCACAGCGAGGCTCGCGCTCTTTCACTACGGCTCCCTTTCTCCAGTCCCGCGGTTCTCTCTCATTAACACTCATTAACGGCGAGAGCATCAAATGTCGGCACGACTTCCGGACAGAGTAAACCGTCGTCCAGGAAAAGCAAGCACGCAGACGCAGGCAGGGTCCCGGGTCCGGCCCTGGATCTACTGGTCCTGCTTAGTATCGGGCATCGGGGGTTTTCGGCCCACGGAGGGGAGGGGGAGAGCTGGAATTCCACCACCGTGATATGTGCCATGATGTGCGCAATGGTGGTGCTCCATCCGACTGCTTTGTTGGCCGCAGGTGCTCTGCTCTGCCTTGGACAAAGAGCCCGAAACTGGAGACGGAGCACTGGGGGCCTCAAGTGTCCGTGTCCGGTGCTTCTGCGATGCGGCACCGGCATTTCATCGTCATTGTGCTTCTCAAGCTCCTTCAGGGGCCCGGAGGCGGACCCCGTGTCGACGACGGCTGGCCCTGATCTCTCGGTGAGATGGGGCGCTCTCTCTCGTTCCAAGTCCTTCAGCCTTCAATCCATAACAAAGTCTGGGGATCACTGGGCTAGTCCTAGTCACGACTCTGCTACCAGTGTCACACTTAGCGTGTAAGAGGTACATTGGCAATGTTCTTTTTTCAGGCCAACGCCTCTCACCCCCGAGACCACGGGGCCCGGGAGATTGGGGAAAGATTGTTGGAGTCTAGCGGTGTTAGTGCTTTCAACAGCGCCTGGAAGCGATTCGACATTCGTCCACCTGATGATGGGCCAGCATTCCTACCCTCCATCGCCGCCAGAGCCTGGCTTGGATTTTGATGGGGGAGCATTAATTTGACTGATTCATCAAAATGGTGGCACAAATTTTCAAGATGTCTTGCCAGAGACAGTCCAACGAAAAGTCATGGGCGTCATGGGATCTTGATGGAGAAAACTCACACCCATCATGCTCGCGAAAAACGTGGTCGTCGTCATGACATGCAGAGCGGCAGCCGCGAAGCGGGTCACAAAAATACTGCATTCGTCTGATCAAGGGGGGAAATAAAGGAGACACAATATGAGAGGTTCAATGCCCCTAACGCACAAACCTTTCTGTCACTTCCCTTCTGTGGGTTGTGATTTTTGATACCCACAAGGGCCCGTAACCCAGCAGCACTTATTCGCAAGGACAAGGTTCCAGGGGGTCCCTCTCCTTGGGGATGGATATGGATATCAAACAAGTGACGGCTCTGGCGTGCTAAAAGCCGGGCCAATTTCCAAGGCCATTCCCTAGCCCGGCTTGTTGTTAGTCGGCCCTTGGGTCTGGAAAAGGAGTTGCAAGACATGGCAATAAGCTCGCAAAGTCTGAAATTCTGGAAATTCTTTGTGTGTGCCATTTTTGTACGTACCTGCGTACTGGTAGAAACCTTTTTCACACAAGTGTAGGGCTAGAAGCCTGCGGAGAGGGCAACATGCCGGCGAACCCCAAGCCTCCCGTGTTCCAGCAGCGCATCCCGTGTCCATCGTGATGGGGGTGTGCTCTTATCATGCGCCATCTGTGTTCCCGTGGCACCGTGCAATGGATAGTAATTCGTACGGTTCCTCTCTGGCATGGTCATTTGTGTATCCGTTTCTTGTCCAGATTCGCCCCCCTTTGTGCACGAGCCGATGTTGGTGTAAACGTTGGCTTGGTCAACGAGTAGCCCTAATCAGTTTCCAAAGATAGGACGCCCTCATCATGCTCACCACATCTTGACCCCAAGTACCTAGGTACTGTATCCGCGCAAGCTGACTCTTGATTATGATGTATCTTGCTCCGGCTTCGCGCTCGATACCAGGTGACGACTGACAAATCCCATCCGTAATAGTGTTCCCACCGCTCAGACGTGTCAGCTCAGGCCTTGTCCCTAACCTCTCTCGCCTCCGGTGTCCAGGCGCCTTGTTCGTATCGTGATGGATGGCTGAGCTCAGGTCTGAATGGCCATGCCATCATCGGCCTGCTGGCACATCGCACGGGTCAAATATCGCGCACTTCCGTTCGCATGCCACTCTTTCCAGCCGTGAAGGGCAATCCGTCATACCAGACGCGCCGGATTCCCAGTCTCGATCACCTCAGCAAGAGTCGTCGCCAGTGTGCGACTCGTCACGTTCCCAGTGTGCATCCCTTTGATTGGGCTCACGATGCCGTAACTATTAGTGACCGTAACCATTTTTTGATGCCGGCATCGTCACCCAACAGCTCCTGCTCCCCAGAGGTGGAGGCTTCCGGCCTTGCTCCGGCTGCGAAACCTCCCCTCTTTGATGCTCTGTCGAATCAAGGAATTCATCCTTGAGCGCCTGCTTGGCCCATCATCCATTGACACGACCCCACGTTGGACGACACTGCGCCGTGGGCCTCTCTTGGGCGATAGACTTCCCCATGGCCAGTCATCCCCAGCCACACAAAGTGCCATGGGGGCCACGCGCATCCGACAGACGAGAGCCACGGGTTCGCTCGATAGTCCCGTTGCCCCGCGCACTTGAAGCCCGAGGCTACAATCATTGTGTGGGGGATTGCGAAACTCCGTGGCTCCGCCGTGCCGTGGGCGATCCCGGTCTATCCCGCTCCGGGTCCTCCGCACCAAGAGACCTCGTCCATTCGTCCCAACCAGGTGGTAGACGCACAACCGTCGCCTGCCTATTGCCGAGTTTAGTCAACTGATGATTGCCGTGCTTACACCAGCACGACGCTTTCGGACATGCCTGCGGTTACGATCCCCCACTGCCAAGTTCCATCCCAACTGAGGGGGTGTAGAATATATGCCGCCGCCATGTTTCGACATTGTCACGATGCTCAAATCACATCATCGGGATCGTGCGTGTGCATTAGCCTAATGGTTGATAGGCTTGATCTCGGGGTTGAGTCTCATAAAGTCTCTCGGTCCACAATGAGACAACGGGGCGTGCAGGTACGCTGTCGAAATGTCGTCAGATACCCAACTCGGCAGTTTGTTCCCCGCCGATATCATCGAGTATTCACGACGCTCCAAGTTGTGATTGTGGCCTTGACCAAGGGTTCACGGGCCCTGAAGAGCCGAGGGCCCGAGTCTTCATGTAGCAAAGACGAATTCGCGACACGCCTAGTTGATAACGTCAGTGATACCATCCGAATTTGTGTGCCGTTGATGGGGACATACCGTTCGCAGAACCCCTAGCTTCTCCTGCGACTGCATAAACACATGGCGGTACTGAGCGATACTCTCCCGCAGCACAACTTCCCTGCTCGTACGACCTTCGCAGATAGCTTTCATCTTGAGTTCCATTTCTTTGCGGAGAAATGGCTTGCCGAGACTCGTCTCGAAGTTCATTCGATCAAACCCCAGAATCAATGCCACACCAAGCTGCGTGGGAACGAACACTTTGATGCCTCTTCGCCCACCAGAAGAAGCTGCCCCGCCGCGACCTCCGCGTCCTCGGCCACCTCGGCCACGTCCACGTCCTCCTCTTGCAGCCGGGGCTGCGTCCGGCTCCTCGTCATCTGCCGGTGCCTGACCTGCTCGCTCAATCGTGACAACATATTCCCTGTCTTGGATCTTCTGGATGTGCTCTGCCATGGTTGCATCCGTGCCGATCCCATTGGCATCCATAAGAGCGATTAAATCGGCCTCGGTAAGATAGTTGGGCGCCGTCGTTTTTCCTTCTGTGACCATGGCCTCGGTTGGCTGGAAGCGCTCTCCTTCGGTGAACTTGGGGAGCTCCGCTGAGTTGTTCCACTTTTCATAAATAAAGACCTCAAGATAGTTCCTCTCTAGAACTATGACGCCGTGGGCATTGAAACGCTCCTCTCCATATTCGAGCTCGATATCGGTTGCCATACCTTTGGCATCGTCCGAGCAACAGGCAAGGAACCGACGAACAACATACTCATATAACCGGCCCTCATCAAAACTCAAGACGGACGGCGCCGCGTATGTGATAGGATGAATAGGAGGATGGGCTTTGTCATCGTGTCTTCCTTCTCTGGGTTGTTGAAATCCACCATTGCCGAGGCCCTGGGCAAAAGAACCCCATCTCTCGTCAGGGGTCTGTTTCTGAACAAGAGCTCTGAGGTTCATTCCTCTATCAAAACGGTCAGTTTCGGTTCGAGGGTAGCTGATGAAGCCCTTGTTGTAGAGTCCTTCGGCGATGGTCATGGCTTGCTGTCCGCTCATGCGGAGGAGTCTTGTTGCAGCCTTTTTGTAGTTCAACCGTAGTGAGAGGAAGCGGCTTGAATTTGCGTGTAGGCTTTTCCTGGACTTTGGTGACAGTCGCCGTTTTGGCCGCAAGGCAGCGTTCGTAGAGGATTACTGTTGACATTCGATCAAAAAGTCGGTTGCGCAGCCAAGAGAACTCAACCTTCTTTCCCTCCCTATTATGCATGACTTTGATACTCCAGAACGGCTCGGGGACAAAGTTCTTGACTCGAAAGTAACGGTCCACGACGAAACCGAGGGTTGGGAACTGACACGAACCTGAACAGTTAGTAGGGGTTTCAGCTTGTTAGTTGTAGGACGCATACCGTAGCTGAGAGTCAGCTTTTCCATCGGCCCGCCTAGGGGCCTAAGATTATTCGTGATGAATCGTGTGAATGCATATCCAATGCGAAGATCGAGCTCGATTCTTGTAGCAACGGCATTGACTTGTTTCTCATCCAACTCTGCCAGACTCCTGGCTGCCGAGAGAACATGGCTGTTGATGTCAGTTCAGGCCCAGACAGGGATAGGCTGGAGGAACCTACGCTCGTTCCACATTGCTGAATCTCGCACGCTTAACCTCAATGTCTGGCTTACCCTTTCGAGCGGCTTCAACAATCTCGTGACCGATATGCTCTCCTTCACGATCGCAATCGGTCCAGATGACAAGCAACCTGGCAAATTTCGCCTGGGATTCTATGTTCTGGGCAATCGATTTCTTGTCCTGGGGCCAGTCAGTGCCAAATCACAACAGTGAGGATATGGAGACTCACATCGTAAACACTAGTAACGATGGGCGCATTGAAGAGTGCCTCTGGCGGAGGATGGCTCCAATTCTTGTACTCTGGAGAAAAGTCGACGTTGGTCAAGTGGCCGGTGACACATGTCATGGTGACGGAGCATTTTCCCCATCGCTGGCCAAAGTCAAAATCGAAGGAGTAGTTTTTGATGAATTTGTTTCGGGTATTGTGCTATCGCATTCAAGGTCAGCATTGACTTTCTCGGGGACAGAGAGATGGACATACTGTGGTGTGAGAACCACCAGAGAGAATCCCAGCAACAGCCTTGGAGATGGAGGGCTTCTCAGCCACACAAAGCACCCTCATTGCGACGTTTTCTTGGTGTTTGAAGGAGTAGAGATTCTTGGCCGAGGCTGGTTTAGTCGCTGATCACGAGAAGAGAGGCTGCCTCAGGCGTCGAGCAGTCATGAAGCTGCGGCGGTGGGAAGGCACGGCACGCAGAAGGAGCACAGTCAACGACGAGACGCGTCGCAGTGATAATGATTCGCTGCCATATTCCTCCAGAAAAGCCGCCCTGATAAGAAATGATTCGCCCTATATGTAAGGCCTAAAGATCTTTCTTCCCATGAGCCCGACGTCCAACAATTCGCGTTTCAGAGTTTGTGCTTTCACGATGAACAAAAAGAAAGGCGGTGCGTGCCGAGAGTTGAAGTTGAATTTTAACTCCCCTGGTCGCCTCCAGTGGCTTTACAGGCGGGTCCTGGGCCTCAAGCCACTAGCCACAGCGGCTCCATCCGCTGCGTAGGCGATCTTTAGGGAGCCGGGGCAACAAGGCACAGCCCAGCCCTGGGCCAAGCCGAAAGTGGCGTGTGTCACTTGGGGTCCCCTAGCCCCAATCGATCATCTATGACGCTGCCAACTCTAGGCTTCTTTAAAACCTCAGTAGGAAGACGACAGAGTGTAGACAAGCATACGCAATCTTGTCTCTCATATCTTGGGTAACACAATGGCTTTTCCTTTTCTCAAGTCCATCGAGGACTGCGGCGACTATGCAAAGACTGTCGAGCCCTTCATACCCCAGCTCTATGCCCTACCGGGACAGATCCTCGACAACATTGCCGACCCATCCGGGTTGAGGCAACTATACATCGATACAAACCCTCTCATCTCGGCTTTTGCAGCCTCTGTTGCTTTTAGTTTTTATCTTCCTCGTCGTGTCTGAGATCAACCGAAACTACTCCCAGGTCGATCGCATGTGGAGTCTGCTCCCCAATCTCTACATTGTTCATCTGGCGGTCTGGGCACGTCTTGCCGGTGTACCATCTTCGAGAATTGATCTTGTGGCAGCTGCTACAACTGTTTGGAGCGTAAGTCTGGTAGAGTTTCATGAAAAGTGGCATCTTCTAACGGCTTAATATGCAGTGCCGTTTAACATATAATTACTGGCGTAAGGGCGGTTACAACGTTGGATCTGAGGATTATCGTTGGTATGTAAATGTCCAAAGGCGACCGTCCACTCAACTTACACGCTGTAGGGCGATCCTCCAGAAATACGTTCCCAAGTTTGTTTTCTTCATCTTCAATGTTACATTCATATCATTCATTCAAAGCGTTCTTCTGTTTGCTTTCTCTTGCGTTCCTGCATACGCCGTTTTGCTCTCCACAAAGTTTGAGCCCAATATCACTACGGCCGATGTTGCCTACTTTGTTGTAGAGCTTGCTCTTGTTTTCAGCGAGTGGGTGAGCGACGGTCAACAATGGGGTAAGTGTTATAGTCACCGTAAATAAGGTCTGTTCTAACATTATTAGATTACCACCAGGCCAAGCACCAATACCAAAAAGGATGCCAAGGTGCCTAGGAACTACAACTATACCCAGGTTCAACTTGATCGCGGCTTCAACACCTCGGGACTTTGGGCTTACAGCAGACATCCCAACTTTGCCGCCGAGCAGCTGGTCTGGTTTGTGCTGTACCAGTGGAGCTGCTTTGCCACCAACAACCTATACAGCTATACCTTTGCTGGCTCCGGGGCCCTGATTCTTCTATTCCAGGGATCGACGTGGCTTACTGAGCGGATCACTGCCGGCAAGTACTACGAGTATTCCATGTACCAGAAGAACGTCGGCATGTTCATGCCCACCTCGTTCCGTCCGTACAAGACCCCTGTTCAGCACCCCAAGGTCATCAGAACTAGCGAGATTGCAAAGCGGATGGAAAACAAGAAGCAAAAGTAAGGCTGCTGTCTCCCTATACGGGACCAGTTGTTTTACCGTATTCCATATCCAGGGATACATCAAGGTAGCTTGACAAGCGAAACATAATCATCAACACACGAGGAGAGAGGATACTGAAGTTTGAGGCGCTTTGTTGGGGAAATAGATTGGTCTAGGGTGCATCAACATAGAAAAACACACAAGTCTAGTTTGCTCGTCTATTGTCTAGGATAGTCTAGTTTTTCTCAGCCCCCAGCAAGAGATCACTCAGCTTGTCGGCATAGAACGAAGGAACAGCAATGGCATCTTCCTTTTCCCAGTCCTCCTTCTTGTGCACACCCGTCAGGACGTGCAGTGTTCCACCGAGTTGTCCCTCGATGCCGAACTTGATGTCGGTGTTGAGTCTGTCACCAACCATGCATGTCCGGGCGCGGTTGAGCTGGAACTTGCCCTCGACGGCATCCATCATGGCCTGGCTGGGCTTTCCGAGGGCCAGTGGTGTCTTTCCTGTTGCGTGAACAACGGGGTAGTGGCATGAACCAGCTCCGAGGAAGAAGTCATGGTGCATGGGCAGTGTCGAATCTGTGTTGGTGGCGAGGAAGATGGCACCTCGCTTGACATAGTGCATGGCGTGTGCAAGCTTGAGGTAGTTGACGTGAAAGTCGAGGCCACACAGGACAACGCCGACCTCGGGGTCGAGCAAGGAACCATCAGCAATACCCTTGAAGTCCTCCGGTGTGATGTCCCGTCTAAAGGCCTCGTCCGCACCGCCGACGTGAGCAATGCCCTCTGACTCAAGTTCCTTCTCGATACCGACCTCGCCAATGATGAAGACCTTGTGCTTGCCCTCGGGGAGCTTCAGGATGCGGGAGATGTAGATGGCGGCAGAGTAGCTGGAACCAAAGACATCATCCTTCTCGCTGGGAATGCCCAGGTTGGTGAGCTTCTTGAGGTACTCATCACGGGACTTTGTGGAGTTATTTGTCACGAAGACGGTCCTCTTTCCTTGTGAAGTGTAAGTCGTTGATCTTGGCTATATGTGGTGGTGACTCAACCTTTTGATCTCAAGAGAGCGATGGTCTCGGGAACTCCATCATACACATGATCTCCGGACCACAGGACACCTATAAGTGTTATTTCATGCATAAAACTGGATATCGATTCATCCTACCATCACAGTCGAGCAAAAAGACCTATCAGAAAACATGAGTGAGCACGAGATTATGCGAGCTGCGTGTAAATCACTCACATCAAACTTGTCGATGAACTCGTTGACGGCGGCAGCGTCGCCGGTGAGATATTTTGGGTTGGACATCTTTAGAGGTCTGTAAAAACTCTGTTTCGACACAGCAGCTTTTCTATCGGTGTTTCTTAAGTGTCTCTTTGAGTGAGAAGAGGTTGAGTGGCGGACTTGACTCGGCGAGTTGTGGAGCTTAGTCATGTCGCATCCATCTCAAGTGAAAGGAACCAAATGGACACCTTCTCGAAGTTTTCTACGGCAAATGTTACAGGAAGGGGCAGCTAAGAGTTTGCAAATGATTACAATAGAAATAACTAAACATACAATACACAGATAAACCATCAAAATGTGATTGATCTTCCAGAGTCTTCGATATTCACAAAACATCCTGCCGACTACAGGGTAAAGCTGCGATGAAGCGAGACCGGCTCATGTTGGTTCGTCAACAAAAGACATCATTGCAGCAACAGAGCCCCAGACGGAATTAACTCCCGGACGACAATCTCTGCATGTCCGAGACAAGCTGCCGCCATTCCCAGTCTCCGATCCCCGAAACCAAACCAATTGGCCTCTAGAAAAAGTTTCCCGTTCCTTGCTCTTCCCGCGTGGTGGCGGCGACCGACGGGTTCAAGTGTCTTTTTCTCCACGAGGCTCGGTCAAGGAGATAAGGGTCCAACGGGAAGAGTCTCCATTGGCTAAGACGGGATCCCCCTACGAGTAATTCGGCAACGCCGCTACTGTCATCGGTGGGGTTTTCAAGAATCCCATCCTCCCCTAAACACACTTTTCTCACCCCTGAGATAACCGTCTTATCCGCGAATGAGCGGATGCCGTTTCTCACAGCCGAAGCTGAGAAGTGACAAGAGACAGGAGAGAGAGAAAATGGACCACGCTACGCTATTACCGAGATACTGACGGAATTCTTTCACCGCTTTGGCAGGGCAGCTTCCGCCTCTAGCGTGGCGGCGTAACTACTGTACTCATCCATGGGATGCGTGGACCCTGAAAGCTGAACTAACGTCGCATGGGGTCCAAAGGGGTTTCCACTCTCTCGACTAAGGTAGACCCCGAGAGAAGTTTTTGATAGCTGACCCGTGTTATAAATACTCTTGTCAAGCCGTTTCCCAGGTCCATCCTTGCTCTCATCTCCTTCACCTCCTTTCATCCTTTGACAACTAAGTTGACGTGGCTGTCTGCTTCCCCGAGAAAGGCCGAAACATACAAAAGGCACAGGCACGCGACATCTGGGCGTAGCTGGAGAGCAAGCAACTTTGTCCTTTCACCCGCAAGCAAACCCTTTCCTTTGCTGCAATCCATCCATACGTATAAAGGGAACAAAGCCCCCGAGACCAGACCGACACCTTCTCATCGCTTTCTCAAAACCATCACTTCAACTATTCATATTTTACATTACCTCTCTCACAATGGGAAGCACCACTCTTAACCAGGTCGAGTCATCGACTGCCACCAACAACTCTCACGGCTACTTCAACGCTCCCGTGGACAAGACGTCGTCCAGCGAGACGTCCCCCCTGTCGACCCCCGGGCTAAAGGCAGACGAATCTGAGCACAGCGCCGCAAGCAAGCCTATCCCTGCACTTCTCCGCGACTTCCCCAAGCCACAGGACGAGGTCGACGTCAAGACCATGCTCGACCGTCAACCAGGTCGTTGGACCATCCAGGGTCAGATGGAGGCCAATCAGCGACGCCCCAAGCCCGCCGCCCACAACGAGGAGGAGATCAAGGCCCAGCGCCATCAAGACTTTGAGAAGGCCAAGCAGGATCTCCGTGCTTTCCAGGGACACCTTCGCACTTCATCTGAGCAATGGCGACCTTGAGCTGAGAGGCTTCCACTTGGCGAGCAGCCGGCGAATTGTTTAGAAGGTTATACCCAAATATTTTTAATGAACGAATCATGATACTACGATCAACGATGTCCTACGGGACTTGTTACTGTTGCATTGCATCGCGGAGGAAAAGGGGCGCACGGTCTAGACCTAGACGAAGAGCGAGTTGAGTGGTTGCCATTTTGTACTAGTATAGAGCATGCATAGACATGGATAATAGACATTGCATCAGTCAACAAACAGATCAGGCCAGGTCCGCAACGGACAGAACCCGACCACCAAGAGTGAAGCCGTAAGCAACAGCAGCGAAGAAGGTGGTCAAGTTGATCAGGGATGAAATGCCGTGCAGGATGCCAAATCGCTTGTTCAGGGCCTTCATCTCGTCAGAGTGCGGGCCAGCCGCGAACCACTCCTTCCCATCTCGCTTGGCTATCAACCCGTTAGCGCATTTCACCGTAATTGCATTTATGAACATACCTTGACCACGGCGCTGCTTCATAGTCTCGGTCGTCAGAGGCAGGAGGATGGTAAAGTTGACGGCACCAGTCAATGCCATGATCGCAATTGGGAGCAGCGAGTGCCATCGCGCAAACTCGGTGACAAGTCCCCGCGGGCCGTTGGAGAGGCCAATTAGCGAGTTTCCGGGGAAGGTCAGGGCGAGAATGCCGGGTAGGATGGTCTGCAGGCCAAAGTAGATGGGGAAGAGCTTCTGCTGGATGGCAGAGAAGCTTGGACGGTCGACCGTCCGGATCATGACGATGCCATTGATAAAGGTCTATTGAATCTGTAAGCAAGGAGAGGACGGCATTGAAGAGGCCGTGAGATGTCGTACGTGGAAGAATGACGTCCCCAAGAGGGTTCCGTACCTGCAATTCAAGTCAGTCCTCTCTCTCTGCAGCTCACTTGAAAGAATGTCGTCCACCTACGTAATGATGTGATACGGAGCCGGCGAAAAGACGACGGCACTGACTGTGCTTGCCATTGTGCTGTTGTATGTGGTCGACACTGACGATTGAGGTCAGTTTCCAGAGGAATGAGCCAGGTTTTTTCCAATTCAGCCGAGGTGTCGCGGTGTCATAACCCTGTCTTCGGACTTCGGACAACTTGAACCCCCCCAGTTGATGAAGTCATGCTTTGCTTGGTGTGAGCACGTGACCTCGCGGTCTAGACGTGTTTGTGGGGAAGCATCTCACATTCATCATCGATCTTCATCTGCTCATGTGTGTAGGTAGATATGAGAAAGGACAGTTTTGAACAATCTACATATTCGAAACAAAACCAAAAGCAATCCAATCTGCCGCCCTCTCATCAAGTCTTCTTCCACCCACGCAGAATCTCGGCAATGACGAAGTGCCCATTTCTCTCTGCAAAGACTGCTGCATCTTGGCAACGCTGATCCAGAGACCCCTCCTCTTGGTCATTTTCAAGCAAGAGATGAACAATGTCAAGCCTGCCGTGTTCTGATGCGCCTTGAAGCGCAGTTCGGCCACCCACAGCTGCCCCTGGGGCATTGACGTCAGCCCCATTCTCAAGAAGAAAGACGACAACGTTGTAGTGCCCTTGGATGGCCGCGAATTGCAAAGCAGTGGCGCCGCAGTTGCTTGCTGGAGGAGCGTTGATGTCCACGCCCCGTGAAACAAAGTGCCTGATAAAGGACATGTTACCATTCATGGCTGCCGCCTGCAAGGCAGTTTTACCCCCCATCCATGATGCTGGGGCTTTGAAGTCGGCTCCGGCATCTAGGAGCATCCAAGCCAGCTCGTCATGGCTTCTTTCAAGGGCTGTCTGGAGTGGTGTGAGACGAAGTCTATAGACAGCCGTTACTGGAGTAGGATCTCGGAGTTCTGCAGCCGCTCGGGGTGGCGTTTCCAGACATTTTTGGGTTGATATCAGCTTTGTGATGGAGAAGCAGTCGAAAGATCTCGAGATCGATAGGCTGGCCGATGTCGGGAACTGCTGCGACGAGCGACATAGTTTTGTTAGGATCGGCACCCCGAAAGAGTAACAACTGAACCACTCTTCTGTTTTGTGTAGAAATGGCGGTGTTCAGAGCGGACTCGAGTTGCATAGCTTCTTCCCAATGATTGGGATCGGCGCCAGAGTTTAGTAGGAGGTCGATGAAACGATCCTCCCCATTCTGAATTGCGACCTGGAGCGGTGTTTTAAAGATACTAGAGTTGTTTACACCGGCAAGCCTGGCTGGCTGGTTCACGTTTGCCCCAGCCTTTATGAGGCGAAGTACCGTGTTTAAAGATCCCGCACGGATGGCAGCACACAGAGGCGTTAACCAGCATTGAGGGGGACCTGGTTTGGCCCCTTTTGACATCAACTGTTCGAATAATTCATCGTCTCGTCGGATGATGGCCAACGAAAGATCCGACGTTGTGGGAAGGTCTTGATGAGTGTGAGCGTTTGACTCGATTATAACAATGAGAGCGGATTGGAATATGCTCGACTTGCCTTGGTGAGAGCTTGTAGGGTTGGTCTTGGCACCCAAGTCCAATGGCTTCATGGCAGAACTGAAATTTCTCGGTAAAAGCGCATTTTGGAGGGCACTCTGTAAACAATACCCTACAGTGTTAGGATTAATCTGTTCGCTCTCTCGAATCAATTGTTTAACGGGTCTCGAGTTCCCGGAGTTTATAGCAGCTTGGAAGACGGTTGGACTTACGGAGTTGCAGGCGAATGCACTGCTCGAGGTGTCTTGGTCTAGGCGGACTTTTGCTCTTAGTAGGGACTTGACAATGTAATGATCCCCCGCTCTTTTTGGCCTCCTTCAATGCTGTGGTGCCGATTTCCGGATCCAACCTGTCGATGAAGGCTGCACATCCATCGGCATGAGCGCCAGCTTCAAGTAAGAGGTCGATTATTGGACCATTCCCATCTTGATATGCGATATCAATAGGGGTGAGTAATGACTTCAGGACCCTAAGAGGCATATTTCGAGCAACATATGTATGTAGATCATTGAAGCTGGATTGATCTCTGTCCCCATAAGGGATGTTGGCATTTGCACCCCCTCTGAGCAATACTCGAACAGAGTCAACACGACTTGTTCGAACTGCAGCATGCAATGCCGACCCGCAAGCGGGTGAAAAGAAGTTTGGATCGGCGCCTTTATCCAGGAGCAGGTGAACGAGAGAGGTGTCTTCCTGGACAGCAACCATGAGAGGGGTCTTGCTTCCCCAGCGGTATTGCCAGGGGGACGGAGGATATGATATGTTCACATTAGCCCCCGCTAGGATTAGCATCTTTGCAATTGAACTTTTCTGAGGAAGATCCACCATGGCTAGAAGCAGGGGAGAGCGTCTCTCGGTCGACTCAGGACATACTGTGTTAGGGCAGGCTCCATGTCCTAGCAGAATTTCCACAATTTCGGTATTGTTCGACTTTCCCTTGACAGCGAGCTGAAGGGCAGTTTCTCGGCTGTCCCTATGAGTAACACTTGGGTCGACACCATTGTCCAGCAAGAAGCCCACAATTTTTGGGTTGCATAGACGGATGGCACTGAGGAGGAGATTTGCCATGAGAACTCTCATCACCGGATCGCTTCTGGGAGTGGATTGTTGGAGAAACCGAATGTATCCATGACTGATGAGCCAGTTGAGAAAGCGGTCCGTCTGGTTGTCGGAGAGGAGATTGTTCGAGGACTGATAAATGGCCCAACAGAGAAACTGGATGAAATGGCTGGGGCTTGAAGATTGGGCTTGCAGAGCATCCACACCAGGCCTTTTGGGTAACTCTTCAGCTACCGTTTTGGCCGCCGTAGAAAGGCAGAGATCTGTTCTGAACATATTCCCAGCAAGGCTTGAGGTTTGAACTTCAAGTGCAAGTTGCCGAGCATCCCCTTCTCCTACGTGCTCGAAAGCAGACGTCACTACAACGGTCAGAAAAGCTCATTCTTTTAGGATAAAAATACTGGCACCTACCACTAGGAACAAAATAATCATGAAACAGAAACCAGGGCACAGTGGCCCATCTGATCATATTGATCTTAAAAGACACCGATGTTGTTGTGGGTGGCGTGCATGCAACAATACCCTCAAGAGCATCTTCCGGAAGGCCTTGAGAACACTTGTCAGTGCATGTAACCCAGCCATGATAAAAAAAAAAACACTGAGAGGAGACTTACTCGAGCATTGCTCCTCTGACGAGCTTGGCTGACCGTATCGCCCAAGTTCCTTCTTGAGCTTCTTCACTGGAACAGACTTCCCACCCATGATGATTTCCGATTCTTTGCCCTCAAGCTTTCGCTTTCTGACCAATGAGTCGACGTATTCCCACTCTTCTTTGGTGGAATACTTTCTCATCTTCCAGCTATCCAGTCGACGAATGTACTGGGCTCTCCTGCTCGAGCATTAGTGAGCTGCCCGAGAAAACGTCTGGGGCTAGACTTGAGAAGGGGACTCATACGTAGCTTCGAAGCCATGTTCTTCAGCCATGCACTTGACAAGTTCGTCGAGTGTCTTGTCTTGGTCAAGGTACAGCGCACGGATATGCTCCTTCTCCCTCTCCCAGAGGGATAAGGGTATCCTGGCTGCGGGAGGCATTGAATGGAAGCACTGTTTGTTGTTGGAGTGTTGATAGTGTAATGGATGGATGAATGATTCAATGGAAGAGAGAAACCTGGAGGAAGGGGCTATGGTGGCTAATATATACATGAAATTCCTCCCGCCAACACGATTTGAATGCACTTTCAACATTGTCCGAACCCGACGCACACGCATGATCTGGGCTGGCTGAGCCTCACTACCCTGATTGGGCTGACAAGTAACACAGCATGCACACCTTCGGTCCCCTGGCAAGCCTCCAGACGATCCTATCATTGTTCTGATTGGCCAAGCCAGAATTCGCGTTCACAAGGCGGGATGCCAAGTTGCTGCAGGCTGACGATTGGTACTTTTCAATTGCCAGAATTCGCGTTTGGCATGGCCGGTGTCATTGGACAGCGCCTGGGAAGAGACCCCGTAATCGCTGTAGCATGCATTGTGTCCTGAAACCGGGGAACAAGAGGTACAAGTTGGTAAAAAAATTGCTGGGTGTATCCTCTGTGCTCTCATGAAGTTGGATGTGCTGGGCTGACAGGCAGAAGTACATGGTAGAATGGAGTCACGTGACAACGCGACCTGGACGCGTCTGTGGGGAGCTTCTCATCTTACAGCTTCAGCTCATGGCCCCTTCTGCCTAATCCAAGACCAGGATTCACAATGAGAAGGCGCTCACCATTGATACTCGTTTAAAAGAGCGACCTAGTCCGTGGATGTTCAAACCCCAAATTCAAGCCCTCTTTTTGATACTTTCAAACCTCGCCTTTGTTGATCTCATCAACCATGGCGGAGAAGGAAGCCACCATCTTCATCCTGGACCTTGGGTCCACCATGGCCCAGACTCACAGTGGAAGATCAGAACCCGATCTCGACTGGAGTATGCGATATGTGTGGGACAAGATTACCGACATCGTCGCCGCCAGTCGCAAGACGTTATGTGTTGGTGTTGTTGGCTTCAGAACTGACGAAACCGACAATAAGCTGCAAGATGACGACGGCTATGAAAACATCGCCGTGCTGCAAGAGCTGGGCCCGATGTCAATGACCTCTTTGAGGAACCTGCAGTCGGTCATCAAGCCAAGCAACACATGGTCGGGAGATGCCATTTCAGCCATTGTTGTCGCTGTTGACATGATGGACACATTCACCAAGAAGCTGAAGTGGAATCGCAAGATCATCCTGATCACTGACGGTCAGGGGCCAATGGACGCAGATGATTTGAGCGACATCTCTAAGAAAAATGAACGACTCCAATATCCAACTGACTGTCCTGTGAGTAAACTTGCCACTTGACTATGCCCCCACTAACAAAATGGCAGGGGAGTGGATTTTGATAACCCTGACTATGGCTTTAAGGAAGAGGACAAGCCCAACACCAAGGTCAGGACATTGTCCAATACACCACCAAACACATCACTCACGTACATGTAGGAAGAGAATGAGAAAGCTCTCAAGTCACTCGTCGATGAATGCGAAAACGGCGTCTTTGCGACAATTGCAGAGGCTATTGATGAGCTTGACACCCCTAGGATCAAGACGGTGAAGCCATACAAGACCTACGATGGCACCCTTACTCTCGGAGACCCTGACAGATTCCCCTCCGCGATGAAAATCAATGTCGAGAGATACTTCAAGACCCATCTCGCGCGACCCTTGACAGCAAGCACCGTGGTAGTCAAATCTGAAGGCACGGGATCCCAGACTACGCAGGCTGTAGAAGGTGATGAGATGGATGGCGTTGAATTTTCCGCGGTCAGGCAAGCGCGATCGTACAAGGTCAACGATCCTGATGCCCCCGGTGGCAAGCGAGACGTAGAGTTCGAGGACCTTGCCAAGGGTTTCGAGTACGGCCGAACTGCTGTACATATTAGCGAGTCGGAGCACAACATCACCAAGATTGAGACACAAAAGAGCTTCTCGATCGTTGGATTCATTCCTTGCTCAAAGGTGAGACTCCACGACACCTTCTGGTCATCGTGTTATTGACCCTTCTAGTATGAACCTTTTCTCAACCTGGGCGAGGTCTGCGTGACAATAGCCAGCAAGTTTGATGCAAAGTCAGCACTTGCTCTCTCCTCGCTTGTCTGGGCACTCTCGGAACTCGAGTCGTATGGAATCGCTCGTATCGTGCCTAAAGATGGTAAAGACCCGCAGCTGGTACTGGTAGCTCCCGGCGTGGAGCCAGACATGGAGTGTCTGTACGACATTCCGCTGCCGTTTGCCGAAGATATTCGAAGCTACCAGTTCCCGCCCTTGGATCGGGTCATCACGGTTAGTGGCCAGACCATCACAAAGCACCGCTTCCTTCCGACGGACGAGCTCAATGATGCTATGAGCGACTACGTTGATGCGATGGACCTATCCATGTATGGAATCGACGACGAGGGGTAAGGTCAACGTCTACTGAATGATGGCATCAACTAACTCGAGTAGTGAACCCGCTGAGTACGCACCCATCGACGACACGTTCAACCCTACCATTCATCGGATCAACCATGCTGTGAAATCCCGAGCAGTCTACCCTGAAAAGCCCATTCCCGATACACCGTCCATCTTACTGCGGTTCGCTTCGCCGCCTGATGACTTGATTGAGAAGGTCCAGACCAAGATTGATGCGCTTGTGGAGGTGGCAGATGTCAAGAAAGGTTCGTCTCCTCAAGAATGTTCATAACTCGTATCTAACCATGCAACAGTTCCGCCCAAGGTCAAGGGAAAGCGAGGCAGAGAGCCGGTCAAGCCTATTTCTGGTCTTGATGTGGATGCCCTCCTCGGGGAGGAGGAGAGAAAGGAGGAGATTGATCCTGACAATGCAGTCCCCGAGTTTAAACAAATGCTGGCCGCAACCGAGGAGGTTGCCCAGATTGAAGAGGCAGCGAAGCAGATGGGGGCAATTATCACGACCTTTATTACCGAGAGTTTTGGGGACGCCAAATACGCACGCGCCATGGAGTGTTTGGGCGTTATGCGGGAGGAGCTGACCAACCTGGAGGAGCCTGGACTGTACAACACCTTTGTACGGGACATGAAGAAGCAGCTGCTAGCAGGGGATCTTGGTGGAGACAGGCGAGACTTTTGGTTCAAGGTCCGGTGGTCACGGATGGGACTGATTGACAAGAAGCAGTCTGAGGTGTCGACTGTGTCTCCAGAGGAGGCAGACGAGGTGAGTTTCTGACCTCAACGTTTTCTCGGATACATGCTAACCGTGTTACAGTTTTACAAGTCAAAGTAGACTCGTGATGTATTGTACGTATTTTTATCATGGTATGGATGGGTAGGTTTGGTGGTCTTGTATATTAGGTGTGAATAAAAGCTCTTGGCGCATGGTGCGCACGCAAGCAAACGATGGTCATCCAGCCTGTTTTACACGCGGATATCGGGCTCTTGCAGCACAAACGCAACAAACAGAGTGATGAGTTTATTTTCAGTATCTCTACGGCAGCGAATCATGCCGTGAAGCGTGTTTTTAAACGAATGAGGCAGAATCCAGCCTTTTCTCTGTGCTCCCTCCTTCTCCTGTCACGCTCTCATCAATCAGCCTCACCTTTCCTCCTTCATCCTTCCCCTCAAAAACGGCGCGTGCTGCACCTTCTCACCCAAACCCTCCCTCTCTCAACCCGCCTCAGGCATCTTTTTGGCCCGGTGAATATTTAATCACAAAGGCCTAATCCAAACACAGTAATTTTTATTTCTTCATCGTCATTATTTCTCCTCTTTCGCCGATTTCATTCTTGCGCTCGAATAGCAGCATATTTCTACGAGCGCAAGCACCACCATGGCGGACTTTGAGGAGCGCCTCGAGAGGCTTCGGCAGGTCCTTGGTCAAGAAGTGAAGATGGTCGAAAGAAAGAAGGATACTGAAAAGGAAGAGAACGTCTCCCAGGTGGAATCGGGCAATGATCGCTGCGTCTTGGACGACGACTGGTCCAACCATCGCCCATCATCCGGTCAAGATCGAGACCACACCACCTCTGCCGCGGAAGATCTTGCTAGGGAGGAGATGAAGAACAAGGCATTCGACTGCTCTGGCTTTCAGGTTGGAGAGCCCGTCGACGACCCGGCTTTTGAATTCTGCCCATTCAAAATTGTTCTCACGTATCCGGAGCGCTTCATCGGCAAGACAAACCGACCCAAGGTGTGTTGGCATGGCCCTATTTCCACTACAACAACTGACTTGCATGCAGGCAAAGCCATTCTTTGCCCAACCTTTGGCAGACAGAGTTTGGGACTTGTGAGTGGTCCTTCCAGAGACTGTGCCTCGTGCTGACCATTTCAGCTTCTACCTCCATGACCCAAATGAACCAACAAGAGATCCAAATCTCCTGGTTCCAACGGCCCAATTCCAAGCCTTTCTCGATGACATCAACCTTGAACTGGGGATTTCGCTCAAGATTCCCCTGGGCGTGAACATCGAGAGGTTTTACATGCGGTTCAATGATCCAGACACACCGCGCCCACGATATCTCAGACGATCCGAGGATGAAACTTCGCTCGACATTCGACCATGGCCCACCATCAATGACGACGACGTTAATCTCTACGAAACAGCTGAGAAGGGACAACGGGCTGAGTGGCGGGACAAGCTGAAGCTCGTCAAGACTGGCTTCATCCCGAAACAGCGCAACTCGTTCAAGGCTCTCTTTAACAAAAGGAACCGGGACCTGATGCTGAAGCACACGCAAGAGTACCTCGGTCTGGTAGGAAATTCTGAGGGCCACGATGTCGTCTTCATCTGCGTCGACGTTGAGGCGATCGAACGGCCACCAAACCCAGTCTCCGAGATCGGCTTTGCGATTCTTGACACACGAGACATTCAAGGAATCGCCCCTGGCGAATGTGGGCGTGCGTGGTGGCCCAAGATCAAATGTCACCATCTCCGTGTCAAGGAGTATGCGGGCTTGAGAAACTATCGCTACGTCAAGGGTTGTCCTAATGCCTTTAACTTTGGGTAAGTTGCTCTTCCTATGAACCGGGACTTTTAATTGACCAGTCTCCAGCGAAAGTACGTTCCCGACCAAGGCGAAAACTAAGGATGCCATCTTGGCCGTGTTAGACCCGTACCTGAAGGGCTCGCGAAACATTGCCATCGTGGGCCACGACATCAACCAAGATATCAAGTATCTTAAGAGTCTCGGCATCGACATCGAGGCCGTCACAAACGCTTACCCCCCAGTTGACACCAAGGATATCCACCAATCCTGGACCAACTCAAACAACGGAAGAGGTCTCAGCAGCGTCCTCTTGGAGCTGGGGATCGCGAGCAAGAACCTCCACAATGCGGGCAACGATGCCTACTACACACTCTGCGCCATGATCGGCATCGCTATTGAGGGGACTAAGAGCGAGGATGAGAAGAGTGACATGAACAATGTTGAGTGAGGGGAACTGGTCTAATGTAACTTGGCAATACCAAAGCCAGGAGACGAAACAGTCAAGATTTTGAGAAGAGAATATGCCATTGGCGCCCTGTATTCGTACAGCGTCTAGTCTAGATAGCTCAACGACGTATCATCCCATCACCCTGCCCTTCCCTGGCTCTAAGTAGCCTCCCCATAAACCAACAAACGCCATCGCTATGGAAACAAGTAGTGTACATTATACACACGTGGCGATATAGCCAACGTCGGTACTCCAGTCGTCGATTGATCTTTTTTTTCTTCGTCAGGCTCACACGCGGAGAGTGAGGAGGGTTGCAAAGTCCGAATGCCGGGGACTTGGATCGGTTGCTTTTTTTTCGGTATCATAACAGCATGATATGGAATCAGCTATTCTTGTCCAGAAACTCCTTGGCCTCGTTGACCTTTGTAGCAAGGTATGGACTTCCGCCTCGATCGGGGTGGTTAAGAAGCATGAGCTTTCGATGAGCCTTGCGAACCTTGTCCTTGGTGATGCTGCGCTCGCTGGAGAAGTGTTAGTCGAGAGGGGTTTCGTCATTGGGAGATGAGTAAAAGACATACTTGAGGGAGAGGATGAGAGAAGCCTCCTTCTTATTCATCTTGGGCTCGAAACCACCCTTGTAGAAAGCCTTGCCCATGGCACCAACTCCTCCTCGCGAACGTCGCCATGCGACGAGACCGGCTCGACCCTGTTAAGTAGCGATGTTAGCGATTTGGGGGTTATTTTGGAGTTTGATGGATTGAAACGTACGAGAAAGGCGGCAACGGCAGCGCCGGCGCCAATAGCCATAACAGAAGCCATCTTTGTATAAGGAAATTCGAGGTTCCGAGTAAACGACGATTGAGTGGGTTTGGAGAGAGATGCCGAACTTGAGGCGGCAAATCGGGGGAGACTGAAGTTTTCCAGAAACCTTGCCGGCGCGGACCGGAGGGGTGCGGATTATTATTTTACCGATGGCCTTATCGATAAGATGGAACGGCGCGGAGCTTCGGAGGTTGGATTTATTGTGATTGGATAAAGGCCGCCGTTTCTCACTCCCTCCGGTATCTATGGACCCTCCTCGAGCTAAATGTTTCGTCTTTGCACTACGAGAAATGCCGGATAATGCGGGGAAAAGAAGGGACAACAAGGGGGTGTGCAAAGAACTATCCAGGAGGTTTTTGACGGGATCCCATGACACAGGCACACACACACCAACGAACCCATGACTTGTGCCTTGTCTCTTGTGTCAGTCGCACGAATTAGATTCCCCTCCATCATGATAGGACGAAAGTCGCGGATTTGCGCCCTGACTTGCCTGTCTTGGGGTGTGTGTGTGTGCGGGCTAAGCTGGCTGGCAGCAGTAGGCTTATCAGTTCCCGGGTCTGCCATCTGGCCCTGCATGTCTTACAAGGGTTTGAACTACTGGGACATGACTCTGTAACGATAGGGAAGCCCTGCATTTCTTTCTTCTTCTTCTTTATCCTCTCTTGCCCTCATTTCTTGAGATTCATTTTGGTGTTGTTGGTTGGTCGCCTAGACATACAATACACAGCAAGCAGCTCTCAGCGGCTACTTGCTTTTTCCTTTCTCCTCAATTTGATCCTCCCTAGATAAATCCTCGAGTCGGCTTCCATGGATGAAAAGGTAGCTGCCGAGGCGAGGCCTCTGCTTCGAGAACGTCCTAGACGACGACAGCGGTCAACTTTTGCTACAGTCCTGGCTCTTTTTGGCAGCTACTGCGTTGATCGCCTTCTTTCATCGTCGTCCCGAGTCGAGACGAGATGAGATTGACCATGAATCTGAGCCAGCGCCCTGGAGCTGGAACGACGTATGAGTTTTCGTTTATTAGAATTGTGTATATGTGCTGACTGCTGGGTATATAGCTGGAGCCTAGTCAAGACCTCAAGTGGGAGACATGCTATACCCAATTCGAGTGTGCTAGACTTGATGTGAGTTGGGATACCCATCCCTACTCCATTAACCATGTACTAATGGTATTTCAAGGTCCCTATGGATTGGCTTGATCCTTCGGACAAGAAGCGTGTCGTAGTTGGTGTCATCAAGTTGCCGGCAAAGTCCAAAGACAACCCTGTTTCTCCAGTCTTTGTCAACCCTGGTGTAGGTCTTTCCCTCTCGTGACAGGATATGTGTGTTAATTGTTTAAAATAGGGTCCTGGTGGCTCTGGAGTGAGCTTTGTCAAGAAGTCTGGTCCTCTTCTGCAGAAGATCGTGGGTGATAACCATGTAAGTCTCTCCATAACCTGATAAATCCTATATATTAACAATGCTAGGACATCATCAGCTTTGACCCTCGAGGAGGCAAGTTTCCAACTCATGAACGAGTGTACTACATCTAACTTGACTTTAGTCGGCGTATCTACGCCTCGCGTAGAATGCTGGGGCTCAGCCCAAAGACGCAACCTCTGGACCCTTCAAGAAACCCCTGTGGTTGATGAGCGCCCAGGCCTCATCTACGACGCCTATGCCCGTGCCTCGGCATACTCTGGTGCTTGTGAGGTTGCAATGGAGGAGACGGGTATCAACGCCCACCTCGGAACCGCGTCTATTGCGAGGGATATGCTTGAGATCCTCGATAAGACGGGCCATGAGAAGCTGAGATATTGGGGGTTTAGCTATGGGACTATTCTTGGGGGTGTTTTTGCTGGGTTGTTTCCTGAGCGTGTTGAAAGACTAGTCAGCGATGGTGAGTCTCTATGTCGCATTGTTTGCATCGTTTACTGACATTTTTTTAGGAAACGTCGAGTATCATGACTGGTTCAATCTAGACCACGGCAAATTCATGTCAGATGCCGATGCAATCTTTGATGCCTTCGACAAGGCCTGCCACAAGGTCGGCCCCGAAGCATGTGCCTTTTACGCCGAATCGCCAAAGGCCATCCAGCAACGCCGGATCAGCCTCCTTGAATATCTCAAGGCGTCTCCCGTCCTCATTCCGGCGTGGTCTCACCCTTCAGGACCGGACCTCCCGCGGTTGGTCACATACTCGGATGTTCAGCGGCTTACGCAGCGATGCATCTACTCACCACTCGTCAAGTTCCCCCAGCTCGCCAAGATCTACGCCAGTCTTGAGGCCGGTGACAGTGGACCTTTTTACGATATGCTAATGGCGAGTGGTGGCGGCGCACTCGAGTCTAGCAAGATGTGTTCCCTGGGCGATACTCCCTCAACAAGCCCCCTAGAGACGGCCATGGAACTAGACGCCTTCCCAACCATCATGTGTCTCGACTCCGCAGCCGTTGAAAAGACACCAGAGGAATTCGAGGCCTATCTCAAACGAGTAAAGGGAATCAGTCGTTGGGCGGGTGCCTTCAACATCAACTTCCATCTTGCTTGCGTGGGAAGAAAGACAAGGCCTAAGTGGCGTTTCTCAGAGAGTAAGTAAGAGACTTCCAAGTCAAGAACCTTGTTAACAAGTTCGAGCAGAGGATATCAAGAGCGACACTGCGCATCCTATCTTGTTCATCGGAAACATGGCCGACAACGTGACGCCCCTACAGAGCGCCTTCAACAACTCGGCCAGGTTCCCCAGCTCAGTCGTCCTCAAGCAAAACTCATACGGGGTTAGTAATTATTCCATCACCCTGCAGCTCCTTCATCATTTACTAAATCCTTCTCTTTAGCACTGCTCGCTCGCCGCACCGTCGACCTGCACTGTTCAATACATCCGCAAGTACTTCCAGGACGGTACACTCCCGGCGGCTGGCTCCGAATGTGACCCGGACTATGACTTGTTCGAGATGCCAGCCAAGGGGGAGGAGGCGACGAGCCTGGATGAGCTTATGGCAGCGGTTTTAGAGTTGGTGCGTGAGGTTGATATTCCCATGGGCATTTGGTAGACAGTAGACGAGATGGTATGCTTCATAGAGAATGAGAGGGGGTATGGGATACATGGGTATGAATGGGCTGTAGGAGCTGTAAGATGGACTGGCTGGAATTACATGGCATCGGTATTAGGAACGGTCAAGAACTTTGAAAGCATTATATGGTCTTTATATTGCAAGTACATCTATCAAAAAAATCTTCAATTTAACCAACCCTCTCCCTCAACGGGTATCATTTCTGTATCTGAGGCCAATGGCGCATCTCTTTAAGCATCATCATCATACTTGTCAGCGCTATGGTGAACTCTGTCGGGCATCTTCAGCCCCTTCTCAACAGCCTCCTTGACCTTCTTCTCCAGTTCCTCCCCCTTGCTCTTTTTGATGATGCTGCCTCTCTTCCTCCTCAGTCTTCCAGTTGCCGGCCCCTCCGCGACCTGCAAGGCCTCCACGGATGTGTTGGCTGTTCCGCTTGAGGCTCGCGCTCACGGCCGCAGCCGTTTTGTCCGCCATCTCCTCCTGCTCCCGCGCATCTGGTAGATCCGCCGGGTCAACATAGTTTCCGGCACCGCCGCGACCGGCTCGCGCGGGGAGGTGGGCCGTCTTGCGGTCCGGAGGAGGCGCAGGGTTTGTGGCTAGATCCTGAGCCTCAAGGTCCTAGAGGAATACGTGTAAGTTGGGTGAAATGAGAATCTCAATAAGAGTGATTCATCTAAGAACCACGCAATAGACAGCAGCCTACCCTGGCAGCCTCGTCGACTTCAGTCGAGGCGTAATAGTTTCCCGCACCTCCTCGGCCAACTCTGCGGTATACATCGTGTTCGGGAGCCATGGCTGAGTTGAGGTGTTTATAATACTGACGTCGATGTGGGTACGTTGAGGTGGATGATGAAGTGAGTTGTCGTTGCAAGCATCAAGGCTTAATGGATTTTAAGATGCGGGAAAAAAAGAAGATAAACTTCATTTTCTCTGACACATTTTACACAATGCGACTTTTTAAGGAGTCGTCACTGGTGACGCCACTGGGTGCGTGGGGGATCCTTGTGTCCGACCAAGGTAAAAATGTCTCTGCTTCAGCTGTGTAAAGATTGCTGCGACCGATGCTATCTCGAGTCCTTTTCCGTGTGTCAACGGATTTGGACATGGGAAAGCCAGCGCCCGCCAACCTTGACCTTAGCCACACCAGCAGGACAGCACAGGACAGGCCAGTGGGTGCTCAATCCGGGGTACATGACTAGGCTGAACCGCGTAGATCTCGCTGGGACGACTCCATGTCGCCTCCTCCCATGCAAGTCACAGTAGAACAGCTCATGGATGCGAGAAACTGGCCTGGACTGGGTCGTCTCTCCAGATCAAGGCTCTCGGAGCTAGAATGAGTAACCTTGGTGAGGTGATCGGCATTCATTGTCCATGGTATGAAGGCTTGGGCCTCGAAAGCACAGAGTTTGTTGTCCCCCAACTTCTGTGGCACTGGGCTAGGCCTTGCACTGGAGCAAATCGCACCACAGATTCGATTCCTGTATTGAACCCTGTTGCTTTAGCAGTTGGCTCGAACACGTCTGTCCCGCTGTTGAGTAACCCCAGGGTGCTTGTCCCGGATCGCAGGAACTTGGTGGCTGGTTGCTGCACCGACGTCGGGCCTCGGTCCTCCAGATTCCAGAATGTGCTTAAGTTGACATACAGGTAAGACTCAAAGCCCTACGAATGCTTGTTTTCCCATGGAAAATTCGATTTGTCTGCGTCTTGACCAAGTCTCACCGCGCCAGAACTTTTTTCATGATATCGATGGCACGCTAGGCCGTGATCAGCACTCTTCAGAGATAAGCCACACACAGGCTGCCAGGTTCCGTCGATAGCCTCCGATCATGGCATTCGGGTACCCGCTGCGGGCTCGTCTCTGCGTCAGGGCCCCCTCCAACACATCAAGCAAGCATTCCTTCGTCCCGTCTCCTAAGTCGTTTGAGCCGACAAGCGTTGCTGATCTCGGGAGCCTACAGCCCAGACCATAGCACTGGGAGCATCAATCTTTTGACTCTCGGTTTTGATAGCTTATTGAGACCACAAGAGCCTTGGGTTCCTTGCCGTCCAGGCCGAACGGGAGAATGCTTCCCAAGAAACAATAAAATGACTCCACGTGGAACAAGAATAGGCAGTCTTGTTCTCATGCAGGTACGGCAACAGATGCGCAGTAACATGTCCTTGTCATAGCTCGTTTCCGTCTGTTGAAACTGCCCCTCACTTGGTTTAGCCATTGAAGTAGGCTGTCTCTTCAACTTTTTCGCAAGCCGTCTTTTGAGCGAATTCAACGCGTTGAGACATGCAGTCTGGCCTTTGTCATCAAGTTGAGGGATTCTTCTCCCAACGTGATCCTTGTTGCCATGGTCAATCACACCCCTGTGCCTATGCTCTTCGCGGGGTGTGTGAAACCGCGGCGTTGCTGCCACTGTGCGTATCGGCAGCTGTGAGACGGGCGACCTTCGTGATATAGAGGGGTAATTCTGTAAAGCGGGGGCCTCTGTGAGAACGAGACACAAATGGCGGCTGGCGGAGACGGAACCATCGGCCTCAATGCCGTCCTGCCGTCAAGTCAAGTTGTGCGCGGTATAATGCAATTGCCGGTGATACGTATGTACTGTACTGTATGGACCAGAAAGCCAGCTGTCCCTCTCCCCTCTTTGACCGCCGTAATCCGATGAGGTCCGTGGGCGAGTGAGACACCGGCCGGCTCAGGCGGACCTGGGCCGTTGTCGGCCGGTGTTTGCTCACCATGACTTGACGATTGAGTCACCCAGCGCCGATTCATCGGCTCATCCACTTTTACGACAGGCACAGCACGCCAACTCATTGTTAAAATGCTGCCCTGATTGCGATTGCCCCATTTCCCGGGACCATCACCGACAATTCCAGCACTGTAGAGGGGCATTGGGCCTTCTGTTGGCGCCAGAATATCTGGGTCCTGGTCCTCTTGCTCTGGGGGGTGCGTGATGGGATGGACTCCAGAGAGGGCTTCGTGTCTCCTCTGGTCAGAGAAGCCACCCAGCAGTGAATCCACCCGGCCCCAACTGTCATTCACCCGGCTAGGTCTCTCGGGTCGAAGCCATACTTGAAGTGGCAGAGTGCCCCTAGCGGGCTGCGGGCCTTGGAAGCGGCGGCTTTTTTTGGTGTCGGTGTTATCAGGATCCCAGCGCGGAGGCGGCGCACCCCGGATCGCCGGCCGTGAGCCCACTGCATGCGTCGGTGATGCGAGAAATCTAGGGTTGCAGAATCAGAGTGAGGGAAAAGAAGCACCTCAGACCATTGCACGGCCATTGTATCCTCTCTGGGCGGAATGTCTCACTGTCTGATGAATAGCCCCGGTGCATCATCGGCAGACTCGTGCGGCAGTGAGTCTCGTTCAATCAAGAGACGAGAGGATCGAGATTGAGAGAGTGTGGAGGAACCAGACGCGGACCTGATTGGTCTCATCCCAGTAAGCTCGCAGCACCCCAATGCGGCCGTTGTGGGCTTGTCCTGGGAATTCCATCTCTCGATGGGGTCCTTCTTTCACGAGAATCCATCTTATTCCCACCCCGGCCTGGGCGGCCGATGTGTTAGTCCCGGGCGATTTGAATGTCAGGGTTGCGTCATTAGAAGCTTGCAAGAAAAAAAAAGTTGAAGGGAGGTCAAAAAAAAACTGAAGGATAAAAACAAGGCAGAGGCTGCTGACGGAGAACAGGGGCGCCTCTGCCAGGCACCCGGCATGTCAATGACGTCGATTTCGTCCCAGCCTCGAATCCTCCCTTCGAATGTTTTGAGACGACGGTAACAAAAAGAAAAGCAAAGAAAAAGAATTTTTCTGTGCTTCAACTGGCCCTTCTAACCATTGGTTCCACGTGTCGAGATCAAACAGCCGAAATATTGGCATTGGAGGACATGGCGCTATTGGCAGAATTATCCCGATGCGACCTGCGTTCAACAAGAGGATCGTCGGGTCGCTATCTCAACATGGAAGTGCCCCGAGTGAGATAGTCAGGAACGGCTGATGGAAATCCCGAGGGCTAGTATCGCTCTTCTTGTCTCGTTGGTTTGTAAGGTGTGACAGGTCGTGTGTGAGCTGAAGGCAAAGATGACGGGTTGTGCCCTCGGAGTTTGATATTGATCAAGGCGAGTTCATGCTGCCTGCCCTGGTGCATCTATTCACTATCTGATAGATGGAACAACCCCGGGGCTTGCCTCCCCCCGTCCTTCCTTCCACCACGATCCGTACTTGTTAATCCGATAGGAAGGAGACAGCGATCGTCGAACCAAAGATGCCCTAACGAGATACATGTGACCCAAGAGGTCCGGGCACACAACTGATTGAGCTGGAAAGTGCAGGTCAGGTGAGAGAGCTTGTGACCGGTCAATCGCCAAGGAGGGTAAGAACGAGACGGGATGGATGCCCGCTAGGTCTTTTATTGTCTAGCATTTTGAGGGGTAGGTGATAGCTTAACCAGAAGGATAGGCGAATTGTGCATCTCCAATGGTTGATACAGGTGAGTTGTAAGTCAAATGCCGCGTGGGAATCTCAAAGTCCATGGATGTTATCAGTGCGCCATGTGCCAGGTTGGAAGAGAAGGCGTCGACAGTACAGCACAGCCCAGCACAGCACACGAGATGTGGCACTCGCTCTGAATGGATCGATCACTCGAGTTGCTTCCTCAGGTATCATGCTGCCTCACGCACCGCACACACACACCAACTGAACCTGGCTTTGCCTTACGTGAGAACCTGGAGATTGGTTTCTATACGGAAGAGAGGTGGCCAGCCAGAGAGGGGCACAGTGCATTACATTCCCAAAGGGACCAACCTATGAACCAACGGGCTTCCTCTTTTGCGATAATTCACCCAACCTGGACCCCCTGCTGGCACTGGGAGCAAACCATTGAGGTTAGCATAGCAGCCAGGCGTCTCGCTCAGCGCCCGCCAACTCCTACAGTTAGGCGTGCTCCAAGGTTAAAATTGCGGTGGCAGCTAAATTTCGTGCCAGAAGCCCTCTGTCCAAACAAGCCCAGGCCCAGCGACGGGGTGGCAGCGCCAGCGGCGACCAAAGTGGTGGCAGTGAGTGGCACGGCCAGCTGACGACCTACTGTACCTTGGCTTTTCCACACTGGGCGGGTATCCTGGACGGCACACGCCTGGGATGTGAGTGCAAAGGACCTTATGCACCTAAGCCCTTTGGGCCTTTCTGGGGAGACGTCTGCTAGGAGCACCCCTCAACGATTTATTTTCTTTGGGGACGGGGCCATGAGGGTAAGTGAGAGCGTCTGGCATCGTGGACTCGGGATGAATGAGGATTCTATCGCATAGAATTGCTGAATGGAGACAGACAAGGGAATGGGCTTCTTGCTGATACACCGAATACAATGGAAAGGCATCAAATACAATCTCATATATGGATTGAGTAAAATATTGCGTTTCGGTGTTGGAGTTCCGAAGTGGTTGCAATCATGACTCCTCTCGGGACGAATAAAAAAAAAAAGTTGGAAAAGAAGGGTCTCAACTTTTTTTTTCTTTGAGCAGCCCATGATCAGCAGCAGCCAGTAATTGCCGAATAAAAAATTCCCTCCCCATCTGTCCGATTCAGACCAGGGCCGAGCCCAACAGAAACACAACAACAATCAATAATCAGGCCCAAGTCAGCCCAGGAGAGCATTTTCACCGAGTTATCAGATCACGACAGCAGATCAGATCAGGGTTCGCTCACCTTGGCTCATCAAGGGCAGCAGCAGAAAAAAAAAAAAGGGCCAGAGAAACTCAAGGGGCTCTCTCGGCAGGCTGGCCACTTTTCAGGGCAGGGTTCCTCTTTCAGGGCAAGGGTTAGGTTTGAAGCTTCAGCGCCAACAAAGCGTCCAATGCGGGACCTGGATGGCCTCCACGGGCAATACCACGTGTAAGGTGTAAGAGACAAGAGAGCTCTACTAGGTTGGGAGATGCAATAACGAGATAAACAGGATGCTGGTCTTACAAGCATAATTGTTTCATCTGTTTGGCATCCATGGTAATTACAGCTAGCTGGCAAATGACAGAGTCTTGTCGAGCTGATCTGCCAGCGACGGCAAGACGTGTCGTTCGCTGGTAGAGTGCCCACGGTGCCTGAGGTGCGCTTCGCGCTCCAGCGTCTACGCGCTTAGCCCTACAACCACTACATCAAACATTGGCATTGAATTTGACAGCAACATTGATCACCAAGCATAAACGGCCATGAGAACACGTAGACAGCTGTTCTCAACTCGAGGCTCCCGATTTCTGCCCTAGGCGCGAAATAATGCCTTGACTCCTGACGAACGGCCATGTCGCAAGATCATTCCGCTAAAGAGACGCATCCCAGAGCCTCGTCACGCCTGGACGATTTCCCAACCCCAGGCAAGGCTCTCCTTTCTGGGACAACGCTGGCTGCCTGTTCCTGGAAGATGCCCCATGATAACCACTTCCAGACTGTCCGAAGAACGTCGCGGATGCCGGAAGTGATGCCTCTTGGACCAAGCCGCGCACCCAGCGGAACTGTCGTGGGGGACTCGGTCACGGCGACACGGGAGCCCGTTACTGACTGAACAGGGCCATGAGAAGCACTAACCCAGCACAGTCCGAGGTGAGCGACGGCGCGCTGTTGCACCTCTTATTGAGGTCAAGGATATGATCCCTGATCACAGGATCGCTGGAACACGCACCGCCCCGGCTCGCATCAAGTTCACTAGCCGACGCAAGGAGAAGAAACAAACGGCTTACCACATAAACCTACGGTAGGTACCAATGGAAACCAACCTTGTTAGGTAGCTCAGCTCCGGGACATTCAACGAGCAAGCTCGAACCCGACAACCAAGTACGGCACTCAAAATCTGAGACAGTTCCTCTGCGCTCGTGGCATGGCAGCAGGATGCGCGAAACTATTTGCTGCCGGTGGTCTTGTGGCTCACTCATCGATTCTCTTGGAGGAGACGCCATCAAGCCCACGTCCGAGAGCTCCTCGTACATACCTACCCATACACAGTGCAGATACTGAAGCTGGAATGCCCCCCCTCCTTTTCCACTTTACTGATTCCCCGGCTTTGCTTGGTTTCATGGAGCGACGCCCCCACTAGTTGCCCCAAATCAACCGCCCCGGCTCTCTCTTTCTCAGCACGCACCAGGCAGGGCAGGGCAGCTCTCCCATGCATCGACACCCTCCCCCGCCCAGTGTGAGAATTCCGGCTGCTGTCTCTCTGCCTGTCTATCCTATCTCGATGGGGCGCTCTGGCGGCGTCGGCGGCCCTGTCGGGGCCACGGGACCACTCTGCCCGTCTCGGAAGTTGGGGAAAACGGAGAAGCACTCAACCAGACCAGCCCGACCAGCAGCAATGGAGGCGGCGGCATACGACTGGAGTATGATGAGGACATGCCCGAGTCGGGTGACGGATCAGGCCAGAATTGAGGCATGGCAAAGGCATTGACGATGTTTGTCAACAGGAAAACGAACGACACGAGTTTGGAGCAGGCATCATTTTTCTTTTTCTTTCTGATTCGGCTCGTTAATTCCATGGACCTTCCATCTCTCCGTCCACGTCCAGTCCACGCGTCCGGGACTGCACTTCCCGAGAGCGACAACCACACTGCACTGCACCATCCATGGTCCAGGAACAATGTCTCCTCCCCTGGCGAGCCGGCGACGGTTGTGCAGCGGGCAGGACCCTGGCACATCTGCACTTTTTTTTTTCTGGCCGCTGCACAACCGAAGAGGCAATGCCTTTTTATACCTTATCTAGCAAGGGACGGTGCCAGCCCGTGAGGGGACCCAATCATGCCTTGCTGCGCATGCACAACGGGGAGGGGGATTGAGGGGAGACCGGGTGGAAACGTCCATCTCTGGATGCATCGCGACATGGCATGGCATGGCCTGGCATATCAACAGGCTCTGCTTGTTGGCAATCGGCCAGACTCTCTTCTCCCTTTATGCTAACCGTTGCATACAGGCAGAGATCTATTCCCACCCATCGTCCTTTCTCATCCTTTCACCTCAGCACCAGCAGAAAGCTCAGGTCAGCGAGGGGACAGAGCCCGTCGCTCAGCCCCCGTTCGCCGGCCGATTGCGACTCTCCATCTGGCCTGTTTCTTGACTGTACTGGACATCCAATCCATCCATCCATCTCACACGCCCCTCCTTGGGTCAGGTCGCTCCCACGCCAGAGCCCCTCCCCTCTCGCTCTCTTCCCTGCTGCAACTCAGTTGTTCAGATGCTCGACAAGGGGGTCAGCGGACCAATAACCCGCCATCTCCCTCTCCACCTGTCGCCATCGAATGGCTGCCCCGGGGCTCTAGGGACGCCCCTCCCCCCCTTCTGCCCCCAAAGCACAGAGTCGACGGCACCATAGCGCCTGGTGGAAGGCGTTGGAACCGGCCCAGGGCCTTGGCTCCCTCAAAGAACCCCTCGCTGGTTCTGGGTCGATTTCCAAGGCACAAGGTCACTGAATGAGAGTGGTAAAGTGGCAGGACTAGCCCAGACCATCATCCCTTTCACTGATCAAAGTCCCGGTAGTCGCAAAACCTTCAATTCACCTAGCCTGCATACTGAACTGTACAGGCGCCGGCTGCTGGCTACATACGCCCCCGCAGCCACACACACGCCCTCGCTGGGTTGTTCTTCCCAAAATATTATTTCTCGTCCGCTTTACTTACTACACTTCCTCGCAGCATCTCGCCTCTCACCACTTCTCTTCCTTCCAGCATCATCCGTCCACGATCCTCCAGCCCAAAGAGAAAGCTATAACTTCAATCTCCACGCCTAGTTCGCGGTCGACCGACTCCTGTCGTGTCGAATCCCGAGCGTATCTCACACAGTCGGCAATGGCATCATCCAAAGTACGCTGCCCTCATCCTCGGAGGGTCCGACCCGAGCCCTGCCCCGGCCCTACCCTGCCATGAACCTCCCACGACTTGCCAGATGGCTTCCAACCTACCAAGGCCCAGATTTGCTGATCTCCTTCTTCCTACCCAGGAAATGCAGCAGTCCTCGCGGCCATTGACTCAGAACCGCTCTCCCATGTCGACAACCGCGTCGGGCCTGCCCGGTCGTCAAACCCACGCTCGGGCGACCTCGCACTCACTGCTTACCGGTGCCCTCAACGCCAACCACCGAGTCACTCGACGAAAGTCGGTTACGAACCCGAGCTCCAACATCACCTCCGCCCTGGCCGCTGCCCTCCGGGATGGTGACCGGTCCGCCGCTGTGCCCATCGCCAACGGTGGCCGTCGAATGTCCAAGAGCGCCGCTGCCAGGGCGGCCCTAGTGGGCAGCCTTCCCTCCCCGCCGGCTAGCCTTCCGAACCATAAGTCGATGCCCGATCCGAAGCGAGAGCTCAATGGTAGCGCCATCGAGGACGATCCGAACGACGGCTCGGCCGACGAGGGAGCGACCAAGTTCCAGAAGGCTCGTCAGAGGCGTGCCAGCGACGGTCAGACTCTCAAGGAGGGCAAGAAGAGCAACCGGGTCGAGGTCCGCTGCGACAAGTGCGGCAAGGGCTACAAGCACAGCAGTTGCTTGACAAAGCACTTGTTGGTACCCCTCTTCCCCATTGACCTTGCTCCCGATTCAGCGAGTCTTTTGAAAAGACAGGATCTGCTTTTGGCGTGTGACGTTGCGTGTGTGTGAATCAGTCTCGCTGACTAGGATTAGGTGGGAGCATACTCCCGAATGGTCCTACACCTCGAAGCTGCTCATCTCGAAGCACCAGCAAGTCCAGCTGCTTGAGGCTGCCTCTGTCCTTGTTGCTATGAATGGCAACGTCAAGGACAGTGCCTCAACTCCTCCCGACTCGGCCAAGGACTTTCAAAGCGAAGCCGGGTCTTCTTCACCTGCGGCTTCGGGGTACTCTGACCCCGCAGAGCGACAAAGCTCTGCCGACACAACCCCGCCACCATACGCCGAGGGGTTGAATGTCAATGGCACTTCTTACCGGAACAAGCGTCACAGCAGTAACGGTGGGTATGCAACGAGCTTCCAGTCCACATCGGCGGCTTCCTTTGGCGCCGGAAGTGTGCCATTCAGCTCGGGATTCGGCCACTACCGGCAGCCGAGCAACGACCACCGACCAACGTCATCCGGTCGCAACGCAACGGGTGAAGACGATCGGGATCTGGCTGCGGCGGTGGAGCTTCTCAGCTGCAGCTTTGGTAGCAACAATGGGTCTCGCAACGCTGGGCTTCCTGCAGATGCGCCCCCGGTCCCTCCGCTGCCGGCGCAGTACCTCGACCAAGCAACTCCGCTATCGGCAGCGGGTTTCATCAACAGCTATCCCAGCCGACAACCTGAAAGTTTCACACGAGGCGAGATGAGACGACCCAGCGAGGACGTCAAGATGGAGGAGAGCGGCGATTCGGTCATGGACGACGACGATTTCGAAATGCGTTCGCGGGGTCGAAGCGAAGATGACGACGATGGTGTTTTCGGTCGCATGGAGGAATGATTTTTGGATTCATCATTAACGGGTTAACGAATGGGATGGGACGGAGTAATCTCTTGGGTCGGGCATATTGACTCTGGAGTTGGAATATTGCATGACGTTGAAGGGCGGGCGCGTTGTTTGTGATTTTTCCGCATCACCATATATGTGATTGCGTGTATGAGGTGGTTCAGCTCCGCCGCCGATCTTCAGCACCAAGGAGTGGAGGGCTCTCTCCTGCGTTGTCGCCCATACTGGGGCTTGACAAGGGATGAGATTGCATCGCCACGAGGTTAAAGTGAGGATCCGGAGAGGCGTCGAGCGGACGCCCGAATAAATAAATACCTACTGAATAAATGAAGAATAAATCTTGAAGCCACGTGTCGGTCGGTGTTTACGATGAATACTGGTACACCACGGGAGGGGAGAGTCTGGGTTTGGGTTTGGGAGAAGATCGAATATGTATCAGGTCAGATCATGACGAAAAATGATGTTGGTGATAGAGCACCGCTAGACATGAACGAGGTCACAATGGGCAGTAGAACAAGCAGCAACCAAGCTAGACCCGATCCTCGTGGGACGAGAGTAGCTAGAATGATAGAGTAAGAGAAGCCGAACAAGAGTCGATCTCTATCTTTATCATTCATAGGTAGTTGATAGTTCAGCGGCTGGTTCTAGAGGAGAAAAGATGGGAGAAAAAAAAGAAGGGAAAAAAGGTGCATGGAATTTGGAAAAATTGGGTTGGTCGGTTGTGAAAAAGCAGCTAGCCCACTAGAGTAAAGCAGCAAAAACCGATACAGTGGGGGCCAGTGGAGAGGCTGCTGAAATGGTGTTTCCCCAGCGACCCGACCTCTCCTCGACGTCACTGACTGATCTTCCCCACCAGAAGCTAGAAGCGCCCTGCCCGCCCTCTGGCGCAAACACACACAAAGATTGGATCCAGCGCCATCTGTCTCTCTGTCGCAACACTTGTGGCATCCTCGGGAATCTGGTCTTGCTAATCCAGCGACGTATCAGCCTCGTTTCTTTCGAATTAAACAGGACAACAAAAAGCTCCGAGATGCCGGCGACTTTGCGAAGAGCTGCCGGAAAGGCTGACGAAGCCAGCGATGAGGCGGCACTGACGACGACGACGGCCTCTTCCTCCTCCTCTTCGTCGCAGAGGCAGGTCGCGCCACGAAACCTGCGCGAGGTTATTCCCGACAAGGCGCAGTTCCCGCTCGCGGTGGCGACGAGCTTCGCGATGGCGAGTCTCGGGTACAGTCTGTTGGGCGAGCTCACAGGTGGTCAACTCGCAGCTATCAGCCGCAGCCAAGACACCTGGGGAGAGGTCGCCCTCCTCGCGGGCTGGAGAATGTGAGTCGATTGATTGAGATGGGGCTGGGGGTACGGTTCACTAACTCCTTGTTCCAGGATCGAGCTGGCGCTGGGATGGTACGGCAAGCTGGATGGCCTGGATGTTGCCATGTTGGATCTGTTGTCGCATGGTCCTCACGTCAGTCTACCCCACCTTTCCCAATGCTAGATGGATGTTCATGATGGATGCTAACCCATGGCAAAGTACTTCCTCCTTTCGAGGTTCTATAACCTCAACGCTACGACGGCTCTCTGGGCATTGGTCATCGATATTGCCTCAGTGGCCGTTCCCTTTTCCCTGCTCCGGCCGCTCTCTACCGTCCACACGCCTTCGGCCGCTGCCGCTGCGGGACTGCCCAATCGCGAGCTCATCGACTTGCCTCTGCAGCTGTATACGACTGCCCTGTCGACTGGCATCTACACCGTTGTGTTGGTTCTCTCGCTACGATTCATCCTGCCGCGCATCCTAGTCGTCTACTACACTGGTGTGCCGACCCTTGAGCCTGCGTACACGGCCTCGTACGCATCTGTCCTCCCTGTGACACTACTGTTTGGTGTCGCGGCGAGCACCTTTATTTTCGCGCCGTTTGCGACGACAGCTCGGGCAAAGGAGGATGATAAGATCGACGAGTTCGACCCTGTCGCTGCGTCTCTAGGCGAGACTGTCTGGTGGAACGTCTGGGGATACACTGCAAAGACCAAGGTGGTGGTTCGACGGACAGCGATCGCTGCTCTTGTTGCTGCGACCAACACGTTCCTTGCATCGACCAAGACCCTGTATGGTGTTGAGTCCCCAGGCGCCGCCGTGTATGCGAGTGTCTGGGCTTTTGCAGCCCTATGCACAGGCATCGGTCTTGGTTTCGTCGGTGGAGACTAATGGGTAGAGACGAACCTCACCACTGGAGGATAACTGAAGACGCCCTGGCCTGATCTTGCATTTAAGCAAGTCAGGGATGGGTGTGTCGATACGAGGAAGGCCATATGAATGGATAGAGTTGGAATGTTCTGGTTTCCTGGTATACCTTGTTCAATTGGGGTCGAGGGGGTGGAATTGGGGCTTCCTCAGCCGGTATCTTTTGTGTTTGGTTGGCTGTGTGTTGATGTCAGGATTGCTCTGAGACAGTGTTTTGCTGTTGTCTGAGAGTAGAGGCGTCTATGTTGGCAACCTCTTTTTCTATGTCTTTTTGTACGAATACCATCACGACGGGCTTTTCCTTAATCTATAACTTGTTTGAAAGATGTTGCTTAGTTGAGGCTCCCTGATATTATCAAGCTATAAGGCTGGGGAAGCGAATTGCGCCCTGAAAGATGGACTGCGCTCATGATCGATAACACGCCAGTGCTCGATCCTCATGACTTGTTGATAAGGCAATATGAGCTTGTTCCGAGTCATGACTACGGTGAATGACGCGGAGCTTTAGATATTACCAATTTGGGTAACCAGAGCGGAGGATGAATGGCGGGGATTGCTTTACATAGAGTGATCCTAGAGGCGATGACGTCTAGGAAATCCGGGGGGTCCACGGACCGTTGGTCGTTGATGGGGCTGAATCCACCGGCAAGGCAGATCGGTTCGGTAGGGCTGATGCACGAGGGTTGCAAATGTGAGTGTTTTGAGATTGGTGGTTTCTGTATTAAGAAGTTTCATGGTTTCTTTGAGATAATATTGCAGTGATCAAGTATGTAGACATGCAGCCCTATCCGCTGCGTCGGGTTCAAAGCTATCTATCATCTATGCCAAGATTCGGTGTCGTTGATCTTCAACAGGCGCTAACAAAGCACTAACAACGCTCTGTTAAAGACAACCTAGAGTTAAGCAGAGGATTTGAGGACGGAATTCATAATCGGCCTTAATCCCGCACTTGGATATGGAGAAACAAGGAAGCCTGGGGGCTGAAATGGGGAACCGTCGCTTTGATTGCTCAGGATGGATATGCTGCAAGGCTGCGCCCCAGAGTATACGATCCCAATGATCGGTTATAAGATGTAGTCTCGCCGGCTCAGAGAGGCTGTAGGGCTAAATGACACAGACTTGCAGTTCAGCTGACAAGGGTATTCAACGATTCAGAGCATTCAGCGTCGATTCTGGGGGAAGAAACAGCCCCCAATCGAGCCCAAGTCAAACTATCACTGGTGATTGTGGAACGACGTCAAGGTACAGCTCGAGTACACGTCAAGGACGGCCCCTGCTTTTGGCCCCTCCCGTACTACGCACATCGTCCCGAAATCTCCAAGCCGGGCCATCTCCACCGGAATGCGCCTCGTTAGCATCATGCTATGACCTTTAGGGTTTTGCTGTTCCTCTATCCTCACTCGACGATACACCCCTTGCAAACAACCAACGTGCTGCAGGACCAACAACCAGCTGAGAGAGAGGCTCAGTAACAGGCTAAACAGAGAGACGGAATTTTCCGTTAGGTGATGAATTGTCTGCAGAGAGGTACCCCGGAGCAGTGCCACTTCGGCATGTGGTTGTGTACTATTCCAAGCTCATGGACCCCTGGAGCGGGATCCTCTCCAGGGATGCTTTGTCCACTGCGATGCAAATGCGGCAAGCAGGACGAGAGAGCCAAGATGAAATGTCACCGTCTGCAACACGCGGTTCAACAAGATCCCGTGCCTACCTAGCTTGAGCCTCGTTGAGAAGCCGCTCATGATGGAAGAAACAGCCCTATAGGATGTGGCTGGTGTGGTTTTTCTACCTTGCAAGGGTTTTGCCTCTGCGTGTTCTTGCACATTTGCTCGGTGACTCTATCTCGCTCCTTCGCTACTCGCTCGCTTTGCGTGACATATCTGTTGTGCCTGCATTTTTTTACTTCAAGGCTACAGTATAGCAAGAATCAACTTTAAGCTTTGAGACTGCAGTTGCGATCCTCTCTTCTCAAGTATAAGAAGAAACCCATTTTCTTGATGGAATCGAATATTTACAACATCATCACCACAGTCATCCCTTACAGACGCATGCCTACCATTCAAAACTCATCTTTCATACGGATTCAACACGAGCAGCAGCTTCAAAACTTCTCGCCATGGCTACCTACTACGACTCCATGGGTTTTAGGAGATCCGGGGGCATCAAGAGCGATGATGAAGTCGTTATAGAAGGGCCAGTCGAGATTGAAGGCTCGATCAAGTCGGGAAGCAGTATCCGTCTAGAAGGCGAGGTGATTGTGAGAGAGAAGATGGACGCCTACGGAGACATTAGCATGGACGGCAGCATCAGTTGCGAGTAAGTACATCATTATTGGCATTACTGAGACGTAAAAGGCTAATAGAATCGAAAACAGCGGCAGAATCAAGGCTTATGGAAACATTGCGGTATCAGGATCATTGGTTGCAAATGACAAGATCAAAGGATACGGAAAGCTCAAGATTGTTGGGACTCTTAAGGGAACCGAGTTGGAGATTTACGGAAACGTGAGCATCACGGGATCTCTGTAAGTGAAGAAAATCTACAGCTGTTGATCTTTGCTGACAAGATCTTTAGCCAGTGTCGTCGTCTGGTTGTCTACGGAAACTTGACCCTCATCGGACCCCAGTCGGGTTATTACGTTGCGCAGACTGCAGAGATTGCGGGTGCGACCATGATGATGGAGACGGAGCCTGACTGGGACTGGTAGGATGGCTAGTTAATGCTGTGTGGGAGCTTGGGGTTTCTTCTTCTTTGTCTTTGGTTGTCTTTTTTTCTGACAATAATGACTTGCAACGACTGGATGGGGTAATGTAACTAATGGCTGGGGCATGGAAGTATTCGGGACTAGAGATGCATGGCTCTAACGTGGGGTTGGAGTTGGGCGGTTAGATTAATTCTTTGGACAATATTCAGTTCTCTGTATATGAAACCCGACTATCATTACTCGTCTCTACGTATGGATGAGGTGGGAACCAGTAATTAGACAATACAGAGGATATTTTCTCGCAATCCAAGTCCACCATGTGCCAGGTTCAACTAACTGTGTCGCCGTGTTAGTCGCCCATGTTAGTTTGCTTCTACGTCCCCAGACACTGAGAAACCATCATAAATTATGGCCACGATGCAACAATAGGCACGTAATGCGCAAATATCAGTTGAGGCTGAGAGGCTTTGCAATCAGAATTGCTTGAATTCAGCAGCCTAGCGGGACGTTAAAGAGACACGCAAGGAGCAGTTTGTTGGTTGTCGTCTCAGTCAACATCCATGCGAGTGCGATATGATGGATCTCAGTTTCGACCAGTCAGATCGATTCCGTGCCTCACATCAAGCATGGGCCATTCCTATATTTGAGAATTTGGGGGCCAAAGATTGACCATGAACTCCTTCAAAAGCGGGTTTCGCTGGTCATCGCCAAGATGAAAAAAAACGAGCCCAGGCCTGATGACTCAGGCATCTCTAATGTGGGTGCCTGAAGCTTGCTTTCCCGCACGTGCACGGGCCAACTCCTGTTCCTGGTGCGCTTTTGCCTTGCGCACTACGCTACTGATACAGAGGGAGGGCGCAAGCGCAACTTCCGCGTTGACGTATTGATCATTCGCGCCCTTGACTTCTCGACGCGCCCACCATCCACGCCATCAGATGGCATCGCCAACGTCCTCGCAATAGGGCAACGGTATCCGCTCTTTTACAACATTAATCGCGCTTCGCGTCAAACGGGCTCCGAGGCTCAGCGCAATCACCATGGCCGCCGCCGCCGCCGCCGCGACAGACCCCCAGGGCGACACCAAGATGGAGGATGTTTCGCCCAAGGACCAGACCCCGATGGAGGAGTCCATCACCCAGTCGCTTGGCCCGATGGGCAACGGGCTCGCGTCGCTGCAGTCGCGCGCTGACCCCGATGCGCAGACCACCGTCACCGATTTCCTCGACTTTACCGAATACCTCTCCTCTGACGTCGTACGATCCCTCACCCTCATCGGGAAGCTCGACGAGCGCTACATCAATGCCTCCCACATGGTCGACGACTTGACTTCTGTATGGGGCCGGCTCCCCAGTCTACCTGCGGAGGAGCGCCGGTCGCCCGTGCAGCTCCGGGCAGACATCTCTGAGCAACTGGCTCAGTCAGTTGACTCTAGGGTCTTTGCCCATGCCGAGGCCGTGAGGTTATCGGAAAATGTCAACAGGCACTACAAAAAGGCAAAAGTCTTGCTCTCTAAACTGCAGAAGATGATGGACAACTATCCCACTGAGGAAGTCAAAAGCCCAGTTTTGTCAAAATCGCCACAGTTGGCAAGGAATAAATTAAGCTCCAAGGCTGCAGGCGAAGGTGGTCAGAAGCCCCGACGCCCGCAAGTTCCGAGAATCATTGTGCCAGGAGAGATATTAGCACCATATGATGTTGACTACGATACCTTTACCGACGACAGCGACATTAGTTCTGACGAGGAGTCGGATACTCCAGCACCAAGCCGAAGAACTCCAGCGCCACCTCCGCGAATCAAGCTTGTCACCAACAAGACCCCAAAGACGCCGAGTCGCCTGGCACGGCCAGTGAGCTATCCTACGGCAGCTCTGAGCCAGGCTGCGGCTGCTAATAATGCGGCCTTGCTTCATCCACCACCCGAGAACGCAGTTATCGGTAGCCCTGATGCTCCATGGCTACAGCTTACCCAGTACGAGCTAGCCAAGCTAAGGAAGCGGATGAAGAAGAATGCGACGTGGACACCGAGCGAGACTATGATCGCTCGCGAGCTCAAGGCTCTAGGTCGTGGTCCCGATGCATATCACGAGGCCAAGAGAAAGGCCGAGGAAGAAGGGAAATCCTTTGAACCTCCAGTCCCCAAGCCGATTGTTGATAACGAGTCGGGAGAGAAGCAACTCCCTGCTGGTGCGATCAGTGCTGACACATTGGCTGCTGAAGAAGTACCGACAAGCAATCGCGGCATGAAACTCAACGAGGCAAAGAAGCTGAAGAGGGAGGCCCTGGCCAAGCTTGCCGCAGAGGAAGCGGAAGAATCAGCCAGGAAAAATGGCAGAGGCAGCTAAGCTCTTCCTCGGAAATGGCAACGGAAACAATGGGAACCAAAAAGGCCCCAGCGTCCGAAGCCCCCAAAGAAACCCCTACCAAGCCCGTGAAAACAAGAGCCACATCGAGGGCTACGAAGCGAAAGAGAGAGGCAGAACCAGAGGAGACCCCCAACTCCCACGAGAACAACGAAGCACAGCCCTCACGACCACAGGTGAAGCGCACCAAGACTGAGACTCCAGTTCCACCACCCCACCACCCTTCCATGAGCCATAGCAAGGGACCAACCCCTGAGAGTACAGGTCCTCCAGCTCCCCTGACGACGCCCAGTGAACACGGCGTCGTCACACACGCCGAAACCCCAGTTCCCATTCCCATCCCACCCCAAGGCACGTCCATGATCACCAGAGGAGCCAAGTCTCCAACTCCCAACCCGTCTAACTCGACTGCAGCTCCCACCGCCACCCCTGGCAAAGCCCTCCCGACAGAGACCCCAGTGCCATTCCCAATCCCCGAGCCACGAAAGTCGGCAACCCCAGTGCTGCCTCCAGTGAAGCGAGAGACTCGGGGTGACGCAGCAAAGCGGACGCAGCAGGCCCAGCAGCAGTTACTTCTGCAGCAACAGGCACAATCGCAACAGCCTCAGGAAGCTCCTCAGGAGCAACAGCAACCTGAGCGGCAAGCGTCTAACCCCCCTCAACCGCAGCCCCATCCTCAACCCACTATCATCCCTCCCCCACAACCCCCTCCAGTTGCCCCTGAAGTACCAATGAAGCAGATACCTTCACGGGCTGCAACGCCCCGATTAACACCAGGCCCTGAGGGTCTTGCCCTCCGCCGACCGAGCTCTCGCGGCAAAGGCGCAAGCCAAGAACCACAGTCCTCCCTAGCGGCAGACCGGCCACGACGAGCGAGTACAGCTCGCAACACGCCTGCCCCGGAGCCTCGGCCAGCCAAGCGAACCAAGCGTCCTGCCCCCGGCGTTGTTAGTACCACAAACAGTGGCGGGAATAGCGCTGTCGGTAAGCGAAAAAGCGGCGCCGAAGAAGAAGGCTCGTCCGAGGCAAAACAAGGGCCCTGCGGAGCCAGAGCTTGAGGAGGTAGACGACGAGGGGAACCCGATCGACCCCGACGAGCCTAGATACTGCTCCTGCAACCGGGTCAGCTTCGGCCTCATGATCCAGTGCGACAATGTCGACGTAAGCGGCTCCTCAACCACGCCTTCACACTCATCATTATCATCCTCTACCACCACCACCACAGCATCCCGCCGAAAGGGGACGGAAAAGCAGCTAACACAGAAGCAGAATTGCAAGGAAGAGTGGTTTCATCTCGAGTGCGTAGGTCTTGCCGAGGTGCCCGCGCGGACGACCAAATGGTACTGCCCTGAGTGCCGGGTGCTGCTCAACATTGGCGAGAAGGGCGAGGTCAGCGCAAGGGGTGTAAAGATGTAGCGAGGTTGACGGCGATAATGTTTGGGGAATTCATACAGGTTGACTTTTGGAGTTCAGAACGGTACGATTTTGGGGCGAAGTCTGGATTTGATATTTTTTAGGAGATGTCCTCTGTAAGGATTCTACGAGAGAATGATACCCGAACGCGATTTGCCCTTTTGGTTCCAGCCTTGGATCTACAAGCAACTTTCACTCAAGACACGACGGAACCTGGGAACCTCCTCGCCATGTCAGGACGAGGCCTCTCAGCAGTCAATAGTGACCGCTATCTTCAACAAAGCGTAATTGGTTTAGTGGTAAAATTCTCCGTTGCCATTCGAGCAGCGTCGGGGAGCCCTGGGTTCGATTCCCAGATTACGCATTGAAAGCTTTCTTTTTGCGAGCTGCTTTGGTGAAGAATTTTTTTTGCCAGTCGTGCTTCTTCTTCCTTGGGTGTGTGTTCACATGAGCCAGTGCTGAAATGGGATGAAAGGAGTCTGGGTGTTGACGAGACTCTACTCCACACAAAGCAGTCGCTCTTGGGTTCAGAACAACTTTCGGAATAAAGTCCAGTTGCCAGCTCACTTGAACTACAACTGCCTTGTCACAGTCCAACTCTTGCGTCAACTCTCATCTAGGGTAATTTCATTGGAATGAGGGAGTGCCGGAAGCTTGGGGCGGTCGGGTAGTTCTGGGAGTATCTTGAATAGTTGATGAGAAGTAAGACAACAACACACTTGATGTTTCAACGGCGACAATGCCTGCTCCTCTTCCTACCCGAGTGACGACTTGGTGTGTTTGAAAACCTTAGCGGCCGCTGATGCTCTAGGAGTCAGTAGAACCGGGCCGGGATGACTGGGCAATATGTGGTGATGGCTGGAGTTACCAAGCTTAGAGGCCACTTGATTCTGGTAATAAGAATGCATTCCTTAACAACAAGGCTAATAGTATATCGCCATCTAGCGTATATCGTCCATGGCTTGCTCTTGGTAACGATGCGCAGGATATCGAGGACATTGACAAAAGGAAAACCGCTACTTAGCGGATCAAAAAGAAAACTTTCTCCGGTACAGGGAATCGAACCCTGGGCTCCGCGGTGCTAGTCCCTCAGGTTATGAGAGCGCGAAATGTTAGCCACTACACCATACCGGATGAACTGGCTGTTGTTGAAAGAACCTGGCGATGGTTCGAACAAGTATTCGGTGGAGGCCGCGATCGCACTGGTTCTGTCTGTTCTGTCGTGTTCCGAAGATCAGGGACTTGAGATACAACAAGTTGCGTAGAATCTGAGGCTTCGCAGACTCAGGAACACATGAAAACCTAAGCCCTGCGGGGATAGAGTTAATGCATGGCGGACCGCCACGCTTCATTCCAGAAAGAAACACTGGCGGTAACTTTCGTTAGCTGGATCACGATCTGCTGCCACCCACCTGTGGTGGAAAGCAATTGCATCATGCTGGCGGTTGAAGTCCGTATATCCGTATTTATAATGAGGAGTCTGGCGAGCGGAGTAGCCAAGCTGCTCCTCTTCTCATGAGTCCTATCAGAAACAACCTTGCAACATATTCACAATGGCAAAGAACATACCTGAAAGATATTTACCCCAATACGCAAAGGAGGATGACTGGGATGATCAAGAGCTCCAAGACTTCGTGACGAGTTTCTATCGCCTCTCTGATAACCCTGAGGAGAATCAGCGATGGGTCGACTCATTCACCGAAGATGCGAACGTACAGATTGGCGCCGACAAGGCGCAAGGGTCTGAAGGTTAGTCAACTGCTCTGTCGGGTCGACTATCATGTGAAGCCCGTCCGACAAACTGTTGAGATGTTGAGCTGACAGGCAAATACACAGAGATCCCAGACTTCCGCACTCGGATGTGGGCGCATATCCAAGAGCGTAAGCACACAGTGCTCAAAGTATTCCCCGGGAAGTTCACCGGATCGGACGCATCGGAGCGTGAGTGTATGCTACTCGGAGAAGCGAGCTTCTTGACGCGAGATGGGAGAACTATCGAGGCTGGTTGGTCGGCGCATGCGGTGGTGAGAAGAGTCCAGGGTCAGTGGAAGTTTGCGCAGTATCGAGTCTGGGTGCAGAACGAATAGGCGGACACCCTTTATGAATCCTTAGCAGTTGAAATTGTGCATAGTCGGAGTTTGATCAACTTTGATGGTATTCCGAGCTCCAAAGCCCAGCGCCTCTGTTGAGAACCTGTCCAACCCAATACGTCATGGCAGTCCCGTGGGAGAAATGCGGGGATGGAGTTGGGGACTTGTGAAAGCCCATGCCAATGCGTATCTCGCCCATGGTCGAATGGCAAAGCCCCGGATCAGCACGCCGATTAACGGAAAGCTCTGGCAGGGGAATCGACAAGTCCCGAGAAGGTCAGATGAAAAAGGCTAGCAGCACACCCGGGGGCGTCATGTCGTCAACATGGCATCGTCGCAACGTTTCTGGGGGGCTCTAGAGTTCACCGTCCCTTGCTTCCCACGCTGCCGACCTTCTGCTCCGGCGAAGACGCACCCGCGGCCTCCCACGATCTGCTCATCTAGGATATCGCCCCCTGGAGATGAGAGGCACAGCAGGGTGGATGGCGTAGATGGCAGGGCTCACCTGACCCGCGGTCACGGCGTAGAATCATGTGGCTTGGATTGGGTCGGATGGATGGTTGATGGTGGATGGTGCAGCCTGGACGTCTGGGGGGAATGATGGCGGATCATTGATGACTTGATGACTGTGATGACTATTATTGCGTACTTGCCCGATTCGATGGGAGTCAAGTTGGTGTCTCCTTCCACTTATTGGATCAAGGAACGTCGTCATCACTAAGCTCTGCCTTTAACACTTCAGACCCGGAAACCTGTTATGAACTGGGCGCGTAACTGGGCATGATAGCCTGCGACGTGGTTCATCATGCCCGCCGCGTCTGCCAGGCTCCCTGGGGAGTGCCGGATTCGTACCCATCCTTCAGCGCATGAACCCCCCGCGTCGGCCGGCCTTGTCCCGAGACTCGCACCGCGGGAACTGGAACTGGAGCTGACCAGAGGCCCAGAGCCATGCGCCTTTACCGCCTGCTGAGCCAGTCTGACCTTACTGTGTATTGTTTAATCAGTGATGGTTAGCCATCGGTGCCAAAGAGGAAAGTCGGAACCTTCTGTTGAGCTACGGATAGAATGCAGCGGTTCGGCGTGCCTGACAGGATGAGCCACGCAGATCCGGCTGGCTCTGATATGTACCCGGCCTTGCCTTATCACTTCCCGAGGGCGCGGGGGCTGAGATGAGGTACCTCTGCCTGCCAGGTCCCTTATCGTGTACAACCTCAGCCAGCCTCCACCCATCCAAAACCGCCCGGCGCTAGAACAACCTCGGGCGGGTTCAGGTTCGCTATTTACAGCCCAGGGCATGTGGTCCCCTGCTTGGCTCCCCGACACCCCCCGTAGCGCTCTCCCCTCAGTGGACCAAGACCCCGCGTCACTGGATGAGGTGTCAATGGCCGCGGGAGGGTGGGATGAATGAATGAATGGTGGATGGGTGGATGAATGTCCATAGCTCCGGGCTGCCTTACACCATGGATCCATGGACCATGCCATGCGTCTCGGGGTGACTCCCTTGTCTTCAGTTCCAGGTCCAAGTCAACCGACCCGACTCTCTTCTTTCATTTCCATACTCTTCCATGACTCTACGATAAAGCATCAAACAAGCGCATGACGATTTCCTTTATTCCCAACTCGAAACGATCTTTGGTTACTCTATTTCCTTCTTTTTTGCTATTCAATATTATAGACTGAAGCGACGAAGCTGGCCTACGCCGCTGCCCAACAAACTCCCGCACCAGCATCCGCACCCCGCCCTTGCTCTTATTCGCAATCACTCACTGCACTGACCTGACTGCAGCGGTACTTCCCCTGCTGTTACAGTTGTAATCGACCCCTCGATCTGTGCGAGTCGCTGGCAGTCGCTCACTGCTGGCTCCCTCTGGCGTCATTGCCTTTGATCCTCGACGCGACATAGGACAAGGACACAGACACAGACTTTGAATCTAGCCAAGTGCCGGCGTCACCTCGTCTCTTGTCTGAGTAAATCGATTTGACGCCTCCTTTTTTTGGCAACCACGTTCTGCGGAAACGCGAACGCTTTAGGGGCAGGAAACTGCTCCGACCCGACGCTTCTCCAAATCAGTTGAATGCCTTGTATGTTGTTTGTACCTCTATGTCCCCATCATTCCGTCCGTCTACTAGACGGGCTACCTACCTATCGCCTGTCCCGCCCCTGGACCGCGCCTGGTCCTTGACTCCCGTCCTACAACGCGCTGCCTTCTGCTTGCCAGAGGAGCTGACCATGACTCTTTCTCCAGCCTCCAAGAAGGACAGGAAACATGCCAAAGAAAGTGGCGGCATTGCCGCGGCCGTGACGAAGCAAACAGCTGGAAAGTTCGCGTGAGTCTTCCCTTGTCCGCATGACTTGCCTCTTATCATAATAAGTACCTGGCTGACCCGTTGCATGCAGCAACAGCAACAACAGCAGCAACAGCACCGGCAAGGACAACGGCAGTACCAATACCAACAACTCCAACACCAACAGTGCTGCCAGCAACAAGAGCAAGAGCTCCTCTACCTCGGTCGCTTCCACGCCCCCGGCCGATACCCCCGAACTCCAGCCTTCTTCCGGCCCTGACAATGTCAACCCCGCTGTCTCCCCTATGCTGGCTGCTTTGTCCACCACTCCAGTATCTGCAGGTACAGCACCGAGTATGAATAATGAATGGATGAGGAGCGGCATGGCCGGCTCCCCAGGCAACCTCATCAGTATCATGGGCGATTCACCTCCTACTCAGCCATCTTCTTACGAGGACCCTGGTCGACTGCATCACGGATGGGCTGCTCAGCGACCTTACATGAGTCCATCTCCTGCATCGCTGTCTCCCCCAAGTCATGGTCGACGACCCTTGAGTTTTCATATGGACGCCCAGTATCAGTCGCCCGAGACTCCACCACCAGGTGCACATTATCGTCGTGGTTCTGTCAACTCTCCTTTCGCTGGCTCAAGGATGGGAGGCCAACCTCCACTCCCTCATCAGCCCCAACCGCATTTCTATGGAGCCCCGGATATCGATCTCAACATGGAATCCCGCTCTGGTATGAAAGCAGGTGAACGCGGCTACTTCTTTGGCTTTGACAAGCTTCCCGAATGCCCTGGTTTCCCTGCTAGCCCTAGTAACGTTGTTATTGCGGGCTATGAAGGTGGTCTCGATGTGTACGCCGTTAGCAAGAGAGGCCTCGAGCCTGTGGCAAGTTTAAAAGGGCTGCGTGGGGGTGTCCGCCATGCCAAGATTCTTCCATGGACTTTGGGTAACGATTCGGAGTCGCTTTTTCCCTCTTGTGGCGGTGGTCCTTCATGGCCCTGTGCTGCCCTCAAGCTCGGCTGGATTATCTACTCAAGATGAGAATGCGAGCCCCAGACCCGATGGAACGACGAGCCCGCGGTCGGTTTTCGCTCATCAGGATGGATTTCAAGGACGCAAGCCCATCGATGCCTATCAGACTTCCATCGAAATCTACTCCCTCAAGACGAACCAACCTGTCGATGTGCTTCTCCAAGCGCCCAAGATTCACATCAACCCTGAGATTTCCGTCACAAACCCCATCTTTAGACCTCCCCCGCCCAGTGGCTCTTTCACAATTAGAGCAGACTCTGGAACACTTGTAGTCTGTTCGGGCGTCACCGGTGAATGCTGGGTGTATTGGCAACTGCTGGAGGAACAGAATGGCCACATCTTTACATGCGTCGGAAAGATCTGGACTAGCCTTCAGCAGAGCCATCGTGGTGAGGTACCGGAAGAGGCCGATAAGTCGCGCGTTTCGTCCGCAACTCCTCGACCAAACCCGCAAACCCCGATTCTGGCCGTCAATGGACGATGGATCGCTTACTGTCCATCAAGCCCGTCAACCCAGGTCTTGCTCGGAGCTCATGTGCCACTGCCAATTTTTGGCAAGGCACCTGGGCTCTCCAGTGTCACCTCGCCGCAACTCCCAACGGTATCTGCATCAGTCGATCTGCCCATATCAGATAGTGTGGTCAACAAGATTATGCGGGAGACGACCCAGGAGCTGATTCAGGGCGCTAGATGGGTTGGCCAGCAAGGGCGGCAGGCTTGGAACTCGTACTGGAATAAGTCGTCAAGCCCTCAGCTACAGCCGCAACAGGCTCGCTCTCCGCCTCAACACTGGGCTGGAACCAGGTCTCCTCATGGGGATCCTAGCCAGTTCCCGCCTACCCATGGTTCCGCCGGTCAGGCCGTAGCCAAGGAGCCTGGGTTGGTGTCTATCATTGACGCTGGAACGCTCTCTACTTCATCCTCAATCCACCCAATTGTTACGTTCTCGGCCCCATTGGGATGCAGTTATCTTTCCTTCTCTCCCTCTTCCTTGTCTCTGTTTACGGCCAGCAGCAAGGGAGATGTTCAGACGGTTTGGGACCTCCTGCGTATCCAACATACCAGATCGTCCCCGCTCCAAGCAACGGTTACGCCAAACACGAGCACAGGGCCCCAGGTCCGCCAGATCGCCCAGTTCTCTCGCATGACTGTCGCACGGATCGTCGACGTTGCTTGGACACAAGCGCAGGGCGAGCGGATAGCCATGGTGACAGAACGCGGCACTGTTCATCTTCTCGATATGCCGTCGAGCGCTTTCATGTGGCCCGCTCCGCGCCGTCGCAAAGCGGCTCCTGAGAGCGGTGCTGCTACACCAGACCAGACTAATACCGCCGTTTCGTTGGCTACAGGCGCCTTTGGCGCGGCCTACCAAGCTGCGAAGCCTTTCGTGGGCCGTCCCCGTCGTAGCAGCGCCAACGTACCTGGCGTTACTAGCAATACTCTCAAGGATTCTGCGGCCATGGGAGGAAGGGTGATTGCTGCTAGCATCAGCTCCTCCCTTGGGAAGACGGGAACTGCGATCAACCAACTTCGACAGACGGGAGAAAACCGTGTGTCCTTGCCACCAAGCTCGACTTTTCCAGCGGCATCCTGTGTGACCTGGATCAGGAGCCGGAAGCATCACGGGCTCTACGTGGTTGGAGGTGGCCTTATGCGGGCGTTCTCCTGTAGGACTCGTCGGTCTAGCGTACAGGCCGGTAGCAGAGTGACCCGCGCCAGCAGATATCACGACTACAATGTGCCGGCCTTGCCCAATGATCTCGTTGCTCCAGCGGTGCGACAGATGGTCGACCTGGGCGCTCAGGAGGAGATCCTCGACCTTTCGGATCGTGAAATGGACGCCGGAAACACATTGACACTCAATCCTCGACCTCGTGCGGTTTCTGCAGACCATAACATGGAATCTTCGATCCCGCAGGCCGAGATAGAATCAAGCGCGCCTTACCAGCCTTTCCACACTGATCGGCGGGTAACCCTGTGCGAATATCGGCGAGGCGCAGCAGATCAACTGGAAGCAGTTTCTGCCATCCTCACCGAGACGAATCTAGAAGAGAATGCATCAAAGAAAAAGAAGAAGAAGGGGCAACCCGTGGAATCAGGTTCATCTCGCGGAGCTTCAAGCATCACTGCTTGGGCCTTTGGGCAGGATCTTCCCGTGGTGCGACTGGACTTGGGTTTGCCGTCTGTTGCCGAAGAGGAGTACGGCGACCTGGATGACCACCTTGGCCTTCCCCAGTCCGCCATGGAGCGTGTGATGCAGTATGGTGATGAGGAGCAGATTGTGGTGACAACAAGGAGACGCCGTGGAGCTCAGGGCGGAGGCCCAGGAGAAGATGGCTTCTTTGAGGATGACTGTGAGGTCCTCGATTTTGCTGATCAGAGAGTCTAGGTCTTGTGGGTAGCACGACAACATTTGAGGTGTGTTCGAGGCTTGAGGTGCGGATTGCTTGGCTTTGCTCTTTTTTATGCATGCTATGGGATAGTGTTCCGTTGCTTGAGCTTTGTCGACGTACAGCAAAGTTGTCGACATGGGTGTGGCAGGGGTTATCTGAATTCAACCTCACTCACGGTCTGGGATTACTGGAGTTGTCTGATTCTGGTCTATTGGGCACATTGGTAATACGAAAGACACTCGTTATCATAGCATTTGTATAGCAGGCCCTAAGCCTGAAGAAATAGAAACACATTAGATACCCATTTCTCTGCATTGCTCTATTTTTCTGTGCCAATACAAGGACACACGGGACCTTGCGGCTGAAGACGAAAGGTCCCGTGGCATGATTAGATGGTGGACTACTCAGGCAGAGCATCGCCCAGAGATGCCACAATGAATAATTACAAGGTATATCTATCGACGTCTTGATCGTCTAGTTCGTCTTCTTAGCGGCAGCCTTGGCCTTGGCGGCCTTCTTTTTGTTGCTCCTGATCATGACCATGCCGAGGAATGAGCCCACGACAGCGCCGCCGAGAAGAATGATGATGACGGGGATGCGAATGGCCCAAACGCGGGGAGGGAAGAAGTTCTGGAGCGGGTGATCGTCATCGACAAAGGGCTGTAAGGGTTGTCAGTATACACGCATGCGCGCAAATCGAGACCAGGTATGTCGAAGTAGCGAGGGGCAAGACTCACCATGAGCAGGGTCCAGATGGTGTAGTAAAGGAAGACGACAGAAGCGGCCACGAGCATGGCGAGACCGACGATTTTGTCCAACTGCAGGTTCGAGATCGAGTTAGTCGAGTGTCAACTTGGAAAAGCGAAAAGTTGCTGGAGAGTTGGGTTCAAGGATCGATGGTATGAAGCGCGTAAAGGGGACAGCGTGTAAACCAAGAGGCATCGGAGCGACTGACCATTGTAATAGGCGCGCGGGGCGAGCGAGCGTAGTTGGTCTGGAAAGAAGAAGGGAGAAAAGAAGTGTAAAGAGCGTCTGTCCGTCGTTGAAGCCTGAGCCGGTGCTGGGATGAGAGGTGGAAGTAGCACGGGGCGGGATGTACCTGTCGAGAAGTCCAGCCTGGCCAAAATTCAGGGCGCGATTCAGGAGGTGACGATGGGTGGTGCTTGCAGCGAATTGAGTGGAGCAAGCGCCACAGCTCAGCCACGTGAAATGTGGCTTGACAGCCTTGCCGGCCTGTGCGTCAACTTTTTTTTCCCTTGGTTGGTCTCTGGTCGCGCTACAGCCTCCCAGCCTCAGGCTCAAAGTCAGCGACGACATCCATCTTTGTCGCTGAGGAACTTTCGCTCTGTCTGTCTCCGCAACGCCATCAACTCTAGGAGCAGCGATACTCACGACATCAAAACCGCCGCGACTGCGACCCTATCGATAATGGCGTCCGCCGAGATCGATATCCCCCGTCGCGAGCGCGAGCGCGACCGCAACGACAAGCGCGATGGCGACTCGTACCGTCCTGCTAGGGCGCAGCGGTCGCCATCTCCTTCACGAGCCCGCGAGCCGGTACCCGTGCGCACGGAGGAGGAGAAGCAGGCTGCTGCAAAGGCCGAGTACGAGAAGCTGTTGACGATGCGATCCGGCGGTACCTACATTCCCCCAGCGAGACTGCGCGCGCTGCAGGCCCAGATCACGGACAAGACGAGCAAGGAGTACCAGCGCATGGCTTGGGAGGCGCTCAAGAAGAGTATCAATGGTTTGATCAACAAGGTCAACACGGCAAACATCAAGCACATTGTTCCCGAGCTGTTTGGCGAGAACCTGGTTCGCGGCCGAGGTCTGTTCTGCCGATCCATCATGAAGGCTCAGGCAGCCAGTTTGCCGTTTACGCCCATCTACGCCGCCATGGCTGCCATTGTCAACACGAAGCTGCCTCAGGTTGGTGAGTTGTTGACCCGCCGGCTGGTCATGCAGTTCCGCAAGGGCTTCAAGCGCAACGACAAGGCCGTCTGTCTCTCCTCGACCACCTTCCTCGCCCACCTCATCAACCAGCAGGTCCAACACGAGATGCTCGCTGGTCAGATCTTGCTTTTGCTTCTTCACAAGCCTACCGACGACAGTGTGGAGATTGCAGTAGGCTTCTGCCGTGAGGTTGGACAGTACTTAGAGGAAATGCAACCATCTATTTCCATGGCCGTTTTCGACCAGTTCAGAAACATTTTGCACGAGGCCGATATCGACAAGCGAACGCAGTACATGATCGAGGTTCTGTTTCAGGTGCGCAAGGACAAATTCAAGGATAACCCTGCCGTCAAGGAGGAACTGGATTTGGTTGAAGAGGAGGATCAGATTACTCACCGGGTCGAATTGGAAGGCGAGATTGACGTTCAGGACGGACTCAACATCTTCAAGTTTGACTCAGAATGGGAGGAGCACGAAGAGGCGTACAAGAAGCTGAAGGCCGAGATTTTGGGCGAAGGAAGCGACGACGAGGAGGATGATGATGATGATGACGAGTACGACAGTTCGTCTGAGGAAGAGGAGGATGAAAAAGACCAAGGCCATGGAGATCAAGGACCAGTCCAATGCCGACCTGGTCAACCTGCGCAGGACGATTTACCTCACCATCATGTCCAGCGCCGACCCCGAGGAAGCCGTTCACAAGCTCATGAAGATCAACCTCCCCGCAGGACAGGAGCCTGAGCTACCCTCGATGATCATCGAATGTTGCTCACAAGAAAAAGACGTACACCAAGTTCTTTGGAATGATTGGTGAGCGCTTCGCCAAGATCAACCGACTTTGGTGCGACCTCTTCGAGCAGGCTTTTGCCAAGTACTACGAGACCATCCACCGTTACGAGAACAACAAGCTCCGTAACATCGCCATGCTTTTTGGTCACATGTTCGCGTCAGACGCCCTTGGCTGGCACTGCCTGTCCGTCATCCACCTCAACGAGGACGAAACGACGTCGAGCAGCCGTATCTTTATCAAGATTCTGTTTCAGTTCATCGCGGAGGAGATGGGTATGCCCAAGCTAAGGGCACGTATGACAGACGAGACCTTGAAGCCCAACTTGGAAGGTCTCTTTCCCCAGGAAAACCCCCGCAACATCAGATTCTCCATCAACTACTTTACGAGTATTGGAATGGGTGCTCTCACCGAGGAGATGCGAACACACCTTCAGAACATGCCCAAGCCAGCCCTACCCGCCCCTCCTGCTGCCGACTCAGACTCGGACTCGGTTTCGAGTTACTCATCCTATACTGGTTCGTCCTACTCGAGATCTCGATCACGATCGCGGACACTTCGTCGAGTCGCTGACCGGGGCCGTTCTACTTCTCGGACTCCTGAGCGGAGAGGCCGCGGACGTTCATACAGTTCGTCGCGGTCAAGGTCATACACAAGGTCTGTGTCTGCGCGAGGACGTGGACGCAGCCAGTCTCGTTCCGCGAGCCCCCCTCGTCGAGGTCGGCGGTATACTAGTGAGAGCCGCTCACGATCCCCGGCGCCTCGTGGTGGACGTGGCCGAGCACGCAGCGATTCATACTCGTCTCGTAGCCGATCTCGCTCTCCTCCTCCTCGCCAAGCTCGTGGTCGAAGAGATTCCTACGCTTCAGAAGGACGGTCGCCATCGCCACCACCTCGTGACAGGCGAAGTCGATCGCGTGATTCGCAAGATCGATCTGCTTCTCCCGCGAGAAAGCGGGAGTCTCCCCCTGCTGCCAGAAAACGGCAGAGGTCACTCTCTGGCAGCCCACCACGCCGAGGACGGCCGCGCGGAAACGCCGGTCCAGGCTCCTACCGGCGCAACAGCTCCTCCGTGAGCGACGGAGCGCGGGACAGACCAAGGCAATATAGTCGATCGCCTTCGTACGATTCCCGCTCTCCGCCGCCAAGGAGGGCCAAGCAAGAGAGCAGCAGATCGCCGCCACCGGTGCGCAACGGGGGTGGCCGAGACTCACAATCTCGGTCGCCCAGCCCACCACGACGTGGAGGCAACCGACCCGCCAGTCCTGTGCCCGCCAAGAGGAGACGATATAGCGATAGTGTATCTAGGTCGCCACCGCCTGTGAAACGAGGACGACGGGGAAGTTGAAAAGACGGAAGAGGACGAGAGGTCAACGAGACGATGGGAAGCAAATCTTAATGGATAACATGTAGTTAGTTGAATTGGGCTGCTTTGGGGAGTTGTATCATCAGCGGGACTACCAAAAATTGAAAGCTTCTGGCCCATTTTTCGTTTCGTATCGGCTCTATTGATTGCTGGCGGTTTTGTGACCTTTGATGTTTAAAAGGGTTTTGTGCAGGATATAGAAACTCGCCGAGAAGTAGTTATTGTCTATCCTCTAGCACTCACTGCAAAGATAATACTGGTTACCCCCGAAGTGCCCGTCTTGACCTGGCTCCTTGGTGTCAGAAAAGGGGTGAAAGTGGCCTTCACCCTGGCCCTTGACACTCCATTATCCCATTGACTATGACAAAACGGCCGTAAACTCTCGATATGAACGTACCTAGGAAATTGATCAACCTTCAGGAAGGCTAATTCGCTCTACCTTTTTGAGATGATGCGTTGGACGGCATTGCCTGAGCGTTTGATGTGGTTCGTGGTGTCAACGGGTTCATGCCGGATCCTGCATGCATTGTGCAGCTTAAATACAGCAATACAATGAAATGAAAATGTTTCTTTGGAGAATATTATACTATTCAAACAGTGTGTTTTTTATTATGCTCCGTTCGTTGGAGTCTAGATGGGGAATTGCAAGTGGGCGTTCTCACCAGATCTATACATGCGTTTGCAACACCAATTGTAGCATTTCGATAAATAGATGAAAGAAGACGAACGCTTCGGGGAGAACTGGATATAAATACCACCATGATATTTGATCTCTCAATTCTTCTCTTCACCTCTCATCAACTCACTGGTTGAGGTTCCGGCAAGTCAACGACACTGATACACCATCGCCACCACTCCCGAGCATCCTCTCAACTGCAGCATCATGGATCTCACCGACACAACCGAGAGCCTCCTCTGCGTCTGGAACTGTGTCAGACAAACCATCATTGGACTCCCTATCAAGCTCACCATGTGGGGAGAAATCTACCGCGAGTTCCTCGACGCTTTTAACGACCCTGCCAGTAAGTATCCCACTTTTATACCTACAGTCTTTGTTCTGACAAACATTATAGATGCCGACCCGCATTTCATCGTGCCCCGAGCTACCCTCGGTTGCATCGCTCTCTGCAATTTGACAATGACCCTCCGACTGAGCCAGACTCTCCGATCTTATGAGATCTTTGGCGCTCCTACCGCCTTGCCCGGCGCCGAGCCCACTGACTTTTTACTGTGATCCTCAGGGTTATTGAATCTTTTACGAGTGGGCTTGAACGTCTCTCGGCAGATTTGAGCTAGTCATCTGAGGGTGATGATGAGCTACGATGGATGGGATGTGGATTGCTTTTAGGCTTTCAACTCTAAGGGATTTTCGAGCTCGATATGAAAGGATGAAGGGATCAATGATGAATTAGGTAGCATACGATGCTCTGAAAATGAAATTATGATCATATTAATGTCTCTTTTAATGATCTACAGTGACGGTAACTGCCTAGGCAGTGTCAGCTTCCCCGTCTGTGCTGGACAGTGACTTGAAAGTGATAAATAAATCCTTATGATGATACTTCTACTTGTGCCACGTGAGTGCTGCCTTATCCACCCAAGATATTCATCCGTGTTTTGCTTACTTTGCTTCACTTTACATCTCCCTGCCTAAAATATTGAGCGGCATCTTTGATCGTTGAACGTTACAGCTTGCTTTGAATGCGCATCTTGCAAGAACAAGCGACGACAGCACCCTCGCCTTCTCTCCAACTCTCTCTTTGTGTCTGGAAAACACAGTCAACATGAGTCTTGAGACTTTCATCATCTGCTTCAACCTCTTCCTCGTCATGCTAGCGAGTTCGTCTTTTCCGAAGACGTCCCGATATCTACTCAGTCTTACGGTCATGTGGTTTTTACTCCACCATGGGTGGTGAGCTTTACATGCCGCCCTCCTCAGCATTGTTCTAATGTGGTGCAACAGGTGCTGCATATTTCTCCGAGATTCTGTCTTCCATTGGGTCAGCAATAGGGTCTGTCATAGTCGACCTCGTCTTTCTTCTTTATGATGCCACTCCAAAGTAAGTCTCACCCGTCCAAGAGGGAATCTATCCCAAATATGCTTTTGTCGCGATAAGAAAGTCTTTCTTCGATAAGATATATGCTGCAATGTGGATGAGAGTTGCACAACGTGCCGCCCTGTCCGTTTCATTGTCAGACTCTGGTTCCTATAAGATCACACAGCTGACCTCATACATAGACTCTCTAGTCTCTTGTTTCCCTCTCATTAGATGTGTATCGAGATGAAAGGGTGAGTTGCATGCTTCCTTGGTTGTATTTCTGGGGGTCGCTGGCGGCAATGCCTATCAGGTACAGTATGTCTTTCAAGAAATCAATACCATGGCAAGCTAGTATCTTTGTACTGATAAAGGATTCAGGGGCAGGGATATGCATACGTGTGATACGTCATTCTCCTCATGATGGCAGGCATATCAACTTATTGGTAACCTGAAGTCTTTGTATACATATGCAGATAGAGTCAAACCTGCAATGGCAACAAGAGCAGTGAAAGCCTCATGACAGGTATATAATCCGCCATCTCTCGCTCCCCAACCCTTTCTACTACTCACAACTCACACCAAGACACTGACATTGATACCACAGCTCACACCAACGCACTGATATTGATACCGCAACTCCCCAGAACACATCTATCATGGCGGTACACTTCCAACTCTTCGACACCGCGGCAGCATACGACATGGTACCCACGGCCAGAGTTCTTGCAGCGCACTTTGTCAACATCTGCATCATGACGGTTCTTCTCGCCGCCTTCTCCTTTGGCATGCTTTTGGTGCTCAGCGCTCTCACCCTCGAGCTCAATCTGCTGGGAGTATCGTTGTGTCCCATGCCCTCTTGGCGATAGCTCTTCTTCTTCTAGCACGGAACCGAGTCGTTAATTCATGTGCTCGGGACGACAACAAAACCCGGCATAGCGTGGTGGTTATGGGATCACAGCCAACACTCTGATTACCGGGATGGATTGCTTTGGGGGTTTTGATGCCTAGCATTTTGTACGGACTTGGGGCCATGACTTGGAGGATTTGTGTTGTTGCCAAAAGGGGCCAGATTAGCCACCTTGGTATTTGCCTATTGTATTCCACAGGGGAGAGTTGCCAATAGGAAGGGTACCAAGACAATGAAGGAACGTGGTTAGCTAGCAAATACATCCACACATATTGTCCTCATGGCATTTCTAAATGTACTTCTAAAACGTATTTTGTCGTGACAGTAGGTCTGTTTTATCAATGGGATCGAGATCCTACTCTCACATGGGTCCCCCGCTGCGCCGCCACCCACATGCTCCTACAAAAGGACTTGTAGATGGTCCGTTTTCAGCTCTAGATCTCTGAGCAAGATCCATGACGAGCCGTATCATTGTTATGTGATTTATTGGGCCCATTCTTCATGATTGAATTAGGTATGTCGGTGTGTCTGATCTTTCAAATACTGCCAACTGATGACATTACACTAGCTAGGAGTTTGTCTGCTATATTATACCGAGCAATCCATCCCTTTCTGCCCATCTCTTCTCTCCTTCGCATACCCAGAGCAATATTTTCTTACACACAATTACCCAACCTCTTTTTATAAGTCATCAACGATAACTCGACAATAACATGGAGTTTATCCTACCCGTCCTCAACGCCATCGGCTTCACGCCCATCGGACCACTAGCAGGTATGCGCCCAAATTGAATACCGTGCTCAACATGCTGATGAACCTACCTAGGATCGGCTGCCGCTTTGTGGCAAAGCACGATTGGGAGTGTTCCAGCTGGGAGTGTTTTCGCCTTTCTGCAGAGCATCACCATGGGCAAGGAAGCGGTTGTCGCGGGCAAGGTGGCCGCTGGGGCCCTGTCCTCTTTGGCTTGAATAATTTGGGATCGAAGCGTGAACTGTACCTGTCAGCTGGTCTGGCCGAAAATTTATTGAATCAAGTGCTGTTGGAGTCCCAATCGCGATGCTGCCCATGACTCTCCTTTGTCAACAACTTGGTGTTTGTCCCGTCTTTCAATGAACGAAGCAAACCTCATCAATCATTCATCTTGGCAATCAATCCAAGTCTCACGTAATAACTCGTCACTGAAACCTTGCTGTGACTTGTAGGCATTCACCAGGGTTAGCTGGCCTGTGGTTGGATCAAATGTTTGATGTTGACCTGGTCGGCCTCCCACATGAAACTGCATCGCCACCAAGGCATTCCTGCAACCCTCTCTCTCTGACCTTTTGGCTCAACTAGACTTTCAACACTTTGCATCAACTCTGGAAAAAATAACTAGCGCGATGGCTGATAAAGTAAAGATGGCTTTGACTCAGGTCAGTATTGTCTTTGAGAAATTTTGAGTGAGTGTGCTGACGATGAGGCTTGTAGGCCGCTGGGAAGGCTGCACAGCATGCCAAGGATAATCCTAAGGCTGCAGTCGCAGTGGGCGCTGGAGTTCTCGTCTGCGCGGTTCCAGCTTTGGTTGCTGCCCCAGCTCTCGGCCTTGCAGGCTTCGGTGCGAATGGCATCGTTGGAGGTTCGTTGACACCTTTCCTCTTCAGACTGCTTGGATCTAGTGCAGACTTGCTAATATCTTCTAGGTTCTATCGCAGCTGGTGCCCAAAGCAGCATCGGAAGTGTCATCGCCCCCAGTCTCTTCGCAACCCTTCAGAGTGCCGGCGCTGGTGGTTACGGCGTCTCTGCCGTGTACGGAGCCATCCAAGGTGCTGCCGCTCTAGGTGCTGGCGGTAGCCTTGCTGCATCCTTCAAAGGGAAGAAGGGGGAGAAGGAAAAAGAAAGGAGACAAAGACGGCGAAGAAAGCGAGACTGATGAGGGAGATGAGAAACAGTCCAAGGAGAAGAAGGGTGGAGAGGCTGGTGATGAAGGCAAAGACAATGGCAAATCACACCTTTGATGCCTCTTTTTCACAGACTACACCATTTTCTCTCTCTTGATACTTCGGACGATATACGCCAGAGCGAGTTAGAGACATAGATGTGGCAAAAGAGCCACTCCGTCTTTGTGTGGAGGTACTGGCACTATCTAGTGGATGCTGTAGACATCTTATGCGGACCAGCTCTTCAAGAGCAAAGGAATACCAGACATCTTTTCTAAACTATGAGACTTCTTGTTTGTTGACTCTCTTTACTTTGAGATTTGCTTTCATGCATATAGCCGTTATTTGTAGTAAAGACATCAAGCGAAGAGGTGAATGGTTAGCTGGGCAATATATACAGTGCCCAGCTCTTCTTCTTCCCTGTTTTCATTCTCTCAACTGTAGCAATCACCTTGCTAACCTCGCTATAACACAACTCGCCAACATCACTCTACCAACTACACATCAAAACTACGTCAACATGATGCCATTCCTGCCATTTCTTATGAGCCCTCTTCTATCGGCTGCTGGACTCATCAACCAAGCTATCCTAAACATCTTTGGATTCACGAATGTGGGTGTCCATGCAGGTATGTCTCCCTTCCCACAGTCGCTTTTCCACCGTACTTGTCTTTTCCGTGCTAACAAACTCTCCTAGGGTCCTGGGCCGCTTTGGTTCAGAGTTGGATAGGAAATGTCAGCGCCGGGAGTTTCTTCGCCTTCTTCCAGAGCGCAGCGATGGGTGGTTATGCCACCGCTATCATGGACGAGATCGTTGCTCTTGGGTATGCCTCTGTGGCTGGTCTGGCAGCAGTTTGGAGATACTTTACTTGATTGATCAGTCAATCGTCTTTGGCCAGTTTGGTATTCAGGGGCAAGTCACGGCAATGGCATTATTGCAAACTCTATGAGAGACTCTTGTCAATAGTATGGGGGGTTCTAGTCATCACACATGAGTTTTCATGTTCATTCTCTTTGGTGACGAGCCTGTAGTGCACACAAACAGTTTGCTATCATCTGTGGTCATTCAGTCCCTAGTGTTTGTTTGAGCAAGATATTAACAGGCATCCATCTCTTGGCCATGGTGGGTGAGTTAGATATTTAACACGAACTCTCCATCTCTTGAAGCATCTTCCATTCTTGACTCATGTTCTTGTGAAGCAAGTGTTCACGCACAGGCGAATACCAGATACGACCTCCACCAAAAAACGACCAAGCATGGCATCGACATTATCTATGCCAGCAGCCTCTGCATTTATATCAACAGTACTAGCTTTACTACTTGCGCCAGTTCACACTGCAAATCTTGCACTGGGCTTCATGGGCTTTGAAGCTGGCGTTATCGGAGGTTGGTCTATCGTCCATCTTGTTCCGAGACTCTATATTCTTGCGCTAATGGTACCTTGTAGGCTCGTTTGCTGCCTTTATTCATAGCTGCATTGGAAATGTAGCAGCTGGAAGCCCGTTTGCGGTTCTTCAGAGCGCCGGAGCAGGTGGTTCTGGCATGGCTATAGTGAGCAACGTCTTTGGCTTGACGGGTCTGGGAATGACAGTCGTTGGAGCTGTTGGAATGGTTGGAGGATTGGCATCGTGGTTGGGCAATTTTGTGTGGTAGGCGGGAGGAACCATTGATCTATGTGTCACTGTAAGGTCTTTGGTGGTTTATCATCATGGCCACGTCCTTGACTCTCCATCGTGTGTCACTCTGTTCTACTATATCTCTTGATCCCCAGCATAACAAAACATCCACCCCATATCAATTTGATTTACCCAGGTCTTCTCAAACGGATCTTCGCTCACGTGTTTTGGTGATATGCCTTAGGATGCAGGTTACCGTCACTATCCTAAACCTTAGGATCCACGCATTCACCTTCGATTCACCATTCTTTCCTTCCTTCCCCCTCTTTCTCTTCCCTCCAAAATCTTCCCTTGTCCATCTCAGGCAATCACCAGAATTCTCCCAACAGAATCATGGCGTTCCCGAACCTCAACAATAGGGGTGGTCCTCATGGAGATGATGGTATACACGATGCTCCTCAGGTGAGATGATATCCATGGCCCATGCCTTGAGAATCCATAACAAACTGACCAGAAGCAGAGCTCTCGGCCACATTACAATCAATCTAACACTTCCCCTCATGACCGTATTATATCCATGGACGGCTGGCACGTCACCCGAGCCGAACCTCTATCCTTTGCTGATACCATGAGTCTACTTCTTCGCTCCCAAGGCTATACGGTCATTCCACCAGGCGGAGCATCATCATCACGCCAACGTCAGGATCTTATCTCTGCCCTACGTTCAGAGGGAGGACTAGGTTTTATGCGGCGTTTGCATCCCTCCCAGTTGAGCTCTGCGCTCGGGGGCGAAAGGCATCGTACGCAAACTCGTCTTCAGGCAGATATGGCCCGTCTCAGTCAGGCACAAGCGGATGCGGCTGAAGCGAGAAACAGGGCCGCTGAGGCAATGGATAGAGTCGCTGAAGCAAGAAGCAACGCTGCTGGGGCAAGAATCAATCCTGCTGGGGCACGAAACAATGCTGCCGAGGCAAGAAACAGGCCCACTGAAGCAAGAAATAATGCTACTGAAGCAAGATACAGGGCCGCTGAGGCAATGGACAGAGCCGTTGACGCAAGAAGCAATGCCGCTGGAGTCAGAAACGGTGACGCAAGCAAGAACAAGAAAAAGTCCCAAAAAGAAGAAGTTGGAGAAGAACAAGAAACAGAACCAGGAGGAAAAAGGTCTGCCCTCTCTTCCAAGAATCTGGAAAATGTCGCTACGGTGACAACTGCAAGTTCTCTCACATTATCCCCGACACTCTGCCTTCGCCTGACGACAAGGCCAATCCCGATCCCGATCCCCCCAAGAAAGAGCAAGACTCTCCCACGAAAGAGAAAGACTATCCCAAAAACGAGCAAGAGTCTCCCAAGAAAGAGAAAGACTCTCCGATTGATCTCTTCTTTGGAAAGCACCCCGAGTTTGACTACATGCGGGACAAGCCCCTGTGGGACGAGTTTGATCGCATGAATCAGCACTTCCAGTTAAAGGGCGCCAAGAATCAAAGCAGGGTCGAATTTCACATCGCCTTGGTGAAGGAATTCAACCACATGTTCGGTGTAGATGAAGGTAGCCTGGAGAGCTGGGGAAAGTTGTGCGCAGCAATGGGGTTGTCTACTCCCACGACGCTCGAGGAGGCTCACAAGGTTAGTCCACTCATTGGGCTTATAATAACTCACACTAACCAGCATCAGATTGTTCGAGATGCTTACGTGAACCTCGTGGTCCTTGTTCAGAGCTCCAGAACTGGCGAGCCTGTCAAGGTGTTCAAGAGTGCGGAAGATCTGAAAGAGTTCACGGCAGAGACCAAGTGGATTTTCCCTCAGCGGCATGCCCAAGCAGGTGGCTTGCTCAAGATGCTACTCCGTAAGATGGGTGGCCCGTCCCATGGACGCAGACCTCAAGGAAAGAAGAAGGCCGTTGCCAAGTAACTCGTTGGCCGACAAGGAGGCAAGGCGACATGGGAATAGTCTGAGCAGGACGGTTGGCTGGTTGGGGGTGGTGACAAGCTGGCGGGTTGGGATATGAATATGTATGACAACACAAGCTCGTCTAGTCTTTTTTGTACTCTAAATAGCCAACATTCACTCATACGCCGTCTACCTTATCCCAATCAGTGGGTATCGTCCATCATGTTATCCAGCAAGAGCCTCATCCCTAGCCTTGATATCCTCTTGCTTTCCCTTTTCCTCCTCCTTCTTCTCCTTAACCTTTCCCTTCTCCTTCTTACTCAACGTGATGGCTCCCTTCTTGAGCGCCTCGTTGGGCAGTGGCCGGATGATGGGCTGTACAACCCACCACGGCCGCCGGCATCGGCGTTGTGTGCCTACCGAACTCTCCTCCTCTGGAGGGTCCACCTCGCCCTCAGCCAGCGGCGTCGGATCTGCCACGTTCTCGCCGTTGGTGCGCTCGTACTCGAGCAGACCCTCGGCTACCTTTAGCTCCACGGCCGCGAGCACTCGCTCGTAGGCTTCCATGTCACCCGCCCGGCTCTTAGCCAGCATGTCCCGTACGTCTGTGTGCTTGGAGACAAAGTGTCGTAGGAGGTGGAAGAGATGGGGTTGCATGGCCGACATATTTGGTCCCTGTTCGCCCTTCTTTCCACCACCACCCTCCTTCTTGCGTCTTTTGGGCGCTGGCTCGTCCTCTGAGGCCTGGCTCTCCGTCATCCATGTTGTGTCGTCGCCGGGCATAAAGAGTGGTCTACGTTCAGGGGCTTTACTTCCCAGAGCGTGCTCGTGGAGGATGTTCATGTACCGCCTCAAAACAGCGTCAACTCTGTATCCACCCTTGCCGTCTTTACCCCTCCAGTATTCCCGTCCCTCCTCGCCCACAGGTGGCGGCTTCGAAAAGATGGCTGGGTCACTGAGGTTACCTTCAGCGCTCATGACACCGTCCGCCCCCGTAGCTTCGAGACATCGTTCAATATCGCCCTCCTGAAGGATATTTCCGTTGGCAAAGATGACCGTCTCCTTTGGTAGACTGTCGCGCAGGAACTTGATCATCTTCCACTCAGCCAGACCCGTCAGGTGACCCTTTTGCTCCCTCCGTCGACCATGCACAGTCAAGATGGACGCGCCCGCCTTGAGCACATTCTGCGCATACGCCAATGTCTGTTCCTCAGTCTCCAGGATGCGAATCTTTGCCGTGACAGGCACAGGCAACTCCTTGTGCAAAATATTGATCAGACGAAAGATGAGATCCTGATCCTCCTGAAGAAAAGCACCATACTTTCCCTTGCGCGCAATCCCCTGAGGACATCCAAGGTTAAGATCAACAGCGTCGCAGTAGGGCGCGACCTGCTTGGCGGCGGCTAGGAGTGCGTCCGGGTCGTTGGCGCAAAAACTGGACAAACAGCGGCCGATCGATGGAGGGGTTCCCGTCAAGCCAGGGGTCTTGGGCTGTTGCTGCGTTTGGGCGGACAGCCTGGAAGTGGGCTTGGCGGTACTTTTTCGTCCTGAGAGAAGAGGCGGGCGTGCAGCATGGGCGTGTAGGCGAGGAGGCTGGACTGCTCGGTTGGGGAGAGGAAGGATCTGGTAAGCATGCGCCACGCCTATAGTCAAGTCAGCAATGGGAGCACCCAAGAGAAGGAATTGACAGAGAGAGCAAGCAAGATACATACAAATTCGGACTGGTCCACCATGGGCGCAACGATAAACTTGGGGCTGCCAATGCTCTCGTAGAATGCCCTGCCATGCAGCTTAGCTGGGCGATGTTGCCCCGCGGGGCTCTGGTTGTCTCCGGTCGTCATGGTGGATATTCTTCGCGGGGCAGGATGAACAAGCTGATGATGATGCCTCGAGGTATAAACAGGCCCCGGAGTATTAGTCTTCCGGAGCCAGACTCGTCGCAACAATCTCTCCACGGTGTCGTATCGTCAAGTCGTTTGTCGCAAAGCGTGCTCGTAGCCGTCGTTGTTGTGTAGCCCACAAGGTTCAACAGGGATTGATTAGGAAAGAGAAAAAAAAAAAGTTCGAGGTCCCTTCCTTGGCTTGGCGCTCGTCACACTCTACACCCACTTTCCGGAGCTTCAAGGTGGGGGACCGCGAGGCTGTCGGTCCTACTGTGGCTGAGCGCGGGGCAACAAGGCCCACCCGCCAAGAGGCATGAGAAACGCAAAGGCAAAGCCCCGCGTTCAGCCTTCAGCCTTCCCCACACCAAACAAGCCCAAAGTCGGCTTAGCTTCAGCCTCGTCGAGGCACAATGTCAACTTGTACCGGTACATGTACCGATACTTGCTCGTGAACGTGGACCCTTGGTGTACGTACCGTCCCGTCACCATCCCATCCCATCCCATCCCGTCTCCAACCCAACTCCCCTTCTCAGCTCAACTTTGATTGCTCGCTACAATTCATAATCTGAGACAACCCCCCCCCGGGCTGCCACTCACACTCAGATCGGCCGCCCTCATTAATTGAGTCCATCTCAAAACGCGCCTTGTCGTCTCATAGGCAACGCTCAGATAATTAACCATTCATTCATACTTCAACAATAATCCATGTAATCTCGAACTAAAACAGCTTTCATGCTTATTTACTAGTTCCAGCTATAGACATCCATCAATCCATCGCCAAGATAAGCACCTACCTACGTACGTACCGAAAAACTAAGTAGCTAGAAAATTCACGGCAAGTCATTGCCTCGTTCAATGTAATAACACCAGAGAAACGCGTCCCTTTCCACCTTGTTCCACTCACTCCAGTTTTCTTCGTCACCTCCACATAAGAGACCGACTAAATACTGGGGATGTCGTGTTCTGTAACAAGTGGCGCCGTCGTTCCTAGGCTCAACAACCCCTTTACTGGCTCTCAGCAGCAGCAACAGCCACTCCTGGCCCTTAGCCACGTCACCTCCAAATCTCGCTCCAGCTCCGCTACCGCAAAGTCCCATAAATCCATGCCCGTCACCCTCACCTGGGGACTTGGGCGGGCGCTCTGCTATGCTCTGCTCGACTCCGTCGCAACATGAAAAAGGAAACTGATAAAGGAAAGATTAAAGAAATGTATGACTCTTTGGTCTAAATCCCACATGACATGTAGAGAGTGGTTAGAGTTGAACGCCCTTGACACCTTACTATGCTGTCCCAAACGCCCAAACGGTAGGTACTATGGTTGCAATACAAGATTCCGGGTCTCGCGGCCCGGTATCAATCAAAGGAAACAGAACATTGCTTGGAGCAGCCGTTGCTCTGTGTTGCATGGTGGACATTGATTGCCATTGCCATCATCAGAAAAAGTGCGTGTAGATCTTTGAGTTTTCGTGAACTTCCATCTCCTGAATATTTGTTAGCTTCTCCCATCTCCACTCGATACCGCATCAAACTCACCATCTTGAAGGTATTAAGTTCCTCCTTAATTTGCTGCGCCAGCATGGGCGTCAACCGGTTGCATGTCGCAATCTCGCCACGTCGGTCATACTCCTGGCTGGGCCAAGTGTCGTAAAAGATCAGGCGTGGGGAGAATGTCGCGTTGCGCTTAGCTGATCCATGGGGGGTACCAGGCGCGCTCTTAGTGTCCTGGCGCAGCCGAAGGGCAGTCATGAAGTAATCCTCGCTGCCAATAGCGATCGAGCCAGTTCGACGGTGACCTTGCGACTCATCATTGGGTGTGCTGGGGGCACTGGAGTTGGGTGAGTCATTAATGGCCGGGACACTGGGCAGATCCAGCTCAGGGGAAGTGTCAGCTGGCCGGGTCGACGGGCTAGAAGAGCCTGGTCCTATTGCGGTGTTAACTGGAGTCAACTCATTACCAGTAGACTTTGACATACGCTTCAAGATTCCCTTGCGGACTGCAGCCAGCACTTCCGCGCGTTCTCTATCACCACCGACAATGCTCTTGCGCGAGTTGGAGTTGTCCGTGCCGGAGCTTCCCAGGCGCTCAGCAATCTCAGCACCCAAGTTTGTGTCGATCGAGTTGCGCTCCAGATGGGGGAAGCCATCTGTGGGCTTGGAGTCAGCAGTGACGTTGACTCGCTGCGTCTCAGCCTCGACAGTAATCATTGACACGGCGGCCTGGCTGGCCTCGGGGATAGGTCCATCCGCAGGCGCGACTCCAATCACTGACTTAGGTCGGAAAAGTCCCACCAGTGACCGGCCACTCTTCTTCATGCCCCGGCCCATCTTGCGGATCATGATCGAGGCCGAGGAGGCCGTGGACGATATAGACAGATTGTCTGTGGAACCGCCAAAGAATCTACCGCCATAAATGCTGTGACCAAGACCTGCCGCTTCTTGCGCCTCGGCGATACGGGCTTGCTCAGCATCGTATGCCTCATCCGAGTTGGGATCCTTGTGTAGCTTGGAGGGTTCTATCTTGTCGGCGCCATCGACATCAGGTCCAGCAGCCTTGCGGAAATCGGCCGCGCTTCCAAATGAGAAGGCGCGGCGCAGCCGAGAGGTCTTGCTCTTGGACTTGCGCCCTTTCTGGTTAATAGCCGCGAGCTGTCTAGCGGCTGGCGTTTCCAAGTTACCCGCGCTTGCCGCCTGGTTAGGTGCAGGGTCGTCAGCGACATCGTTGGCCATGGTGGCAGGCCTGGACAGAGGGGAGGGGTTGGTTGTGCGCTTGATGGCATCGGAAGACGAGGCTCGAGGTGGGATATTGACCAACTTGGCGTGATCCTGCTTAGATGTGCTTTCGTTCGATGCCAGGGAAGAGGGGTTTCCAGTGGGGGCCGAGACATTGCGGTTGGCAGACTGCATATGAATCCCTGTTAGCATACGACTATCACAGTGCCGATCTGATTGGGCAATGCGGCGGGAATAGCAACTCACCGAAGATGGGCGCGAGTGGCTGCTGCGGCTTGAAACAATGCTCTCGGAGCTGCCGTTGCGCGAATGCGCGGCAGGATTGGATACGACTCGGAGAGTGTCAGACTTGACCTTGTCTTGCACAACAGGCCTTGACGACTCCGACGATTCAACACTCCGCATGCTACGCCGTCGCGATCGCTTAGAGTCATCCAGGGGCGACTGAGGCAGCTGCATGTCATCCATAGATGTGCCAGGCATAGCGTTGTAGAAGCTGTTAGGCCGGTTGAGGGCAGCCGCGCGTTGGGGGTTCGGCCCGTTGTAAAGCTGCGCCGCCGTGGGCATTCCGTTGTTTCCTGGAAGAGTCGTGCTTTGAGAGCGGCCGTGCTGGTTTTGCTGTTGAGAATTTGACGGTCGTCTGTATCTATCGGGAGCAGCTTTGCTCGAGGAAGTAGGAGAATATGGCGGCTGGGTAGTAGGTCCGGCAAGGAAGGCGGAGTGAGGTCTCGGAGCGGGTACGATATTTCTCCTTTGTGGGATAGCAGAATCGTCGCGTGCACCCGTTTGGCCAACACCCATGGTATTCGTGTAGGGCAGATTTGTCATTGAAGAACTGAACCCACGGTTGCCATAGTTGACATTCGGGACTTGGTTTCGGACGGGCTGTCCCTGCTGCTGCCAGGTTTGGGCGTGGTGCAGAGTCGGAGTACTCGTGAAGGCATATTGTTGGACAGGAGCCGAGCTGCCACGGTATCCGGATGGAGCGGCAGCGCCGTATCTGGGAGCTTGGGACTGCGTTCCCACGTACTGGTGGCCATTTTGGCCTTGGTTGGAGGATATCATGCCTGTAGCGGAGGTCGGTCGGGTCTGGAGCATCGTCACCGTTGCAGTTTGTTGAGGATATGTTTGAACCAGCGCAGCCATAATTAGCGTCGGCAAATCTCGTAAAATCGAGGAGCCGTCAACAACAATCGTATCCACGAAGCTCGTGCAAGGATTCTTGTCGTCGGTCCGGGTTCGAGATGTTGATGAGAGTTTGGTTGTTGGATTCGCGACGCAATTTATGTGCAGGACAGGACAAACAAATGCAACTAGAAAATTGTTGTCAGCATGCTGTTTTCAAATTTAGGCGGCAACTCCTTCACTGAATCAAGCATCCCTCAAAGAAACAATGAATCGCATCAGGCAGGCCAACAAGAGCAGCTCGAACCGACCCGCATGGCTGACTTACTTTTTTTCTGGTTTATTGTTGGTGACAAACGAGAAGCGTTGAAAGAGACGAGGGAACTAGGACGCCAGCGACCCGAGGCAGAAACGAGTGATCTTGTCGAAAGGGACAGCTCACTATTACCGTGGGCAAGATTTCGACTCGGCTACAGTATGATTGGTAGAGGCAAGTTCGGGGAGCAAGATCAAGAGCCGTCTTAGACAACTTGAATCTCTGCTTAGTTGTAGCGAAACATGGGAAGATCGTCGTCGTTTCGGGGCGATAGAACGAGGAGACGGAACAGCCGAGATGAAGAAGGGAGGTATTACGGGATTCGCTCGCGAGGTGAGGGTTCAAATGCGCAGGAGGCAAGGTACGGCTCCAGTCGTTGGAGGTCGTCACGGGGATCTGGAAAGAGCAAGGGCAGATGGCGATGCAAATGCAAATGCGCTGGAGAAAGAGTCTGAAGTGACGATGTCTGCAACGAGGCGCTCACAAGGGGCGAGAGAATGGAAAAGGGCTGAGATCGAAGGCGTCCAGAAAAGTGTTGTGGTGTTCGGAGAGGGCGACGGCCGAGTTGGGAGAGAAAGGGGCACGGCAGTTTAGCTGCAGCCGGGAGACACGAGGCGTGCAGACGGGGGGCTGAGAAAGCCGAAATGGCGAAGAGTGACGGTGATGGCGATGAGGAAGGGAGGAGAGGAAAGAAAAACGAAAAAGACACAAGAACAATGAGAAACAACGAGACAAGACGGAGATGGTGATAGGAAAGAAGACAGAAATTCGCCAAGCTGTGGTGGTGAGGTTGAGGGAGGAAACGGCTGCTGGTCTCCTGGCCGTAAAAAGTCGACAGGGCCTCAGTGCTCGGGCGGGAAAGAGGGAAGAGCGATACGTACTGGTACCGGGGACTTGTACCTGGTGGTACTGGAGGGAGGTACCTTCACCTACCTAGTACCCACTTCTCTGGAAGGACGCCGGTCAGGACTCAATAAGGATGGTCCTTGGTTAGAGCACACGCAGTGAGGCCAGGAACGGCAATGCCAGGTGCCAAAAGAGCTCGCAACTCGCCATCCACATCCGCCTGAGTTGCAGCGGCCATCGGGAGTGGCACCCCCTATAAGCCACCCAAGACGCCCATCCATTTCAGTTGTCCCCGTTCCTTTTCCTAGGTACAGTCAACGCTCTACCGTCAGAGTGGGGGCCGCCAATTGCAGCTACTCCGTAGGCTGCATCTCATGTCCGACGCGCAACCCTTTCGGGTCTGAACGTGACAGCAGCGTGGTTGCAGTTCGATAATAGCCTCGGTGGCTACAGATGATGGAAAGAGAGAAGGGATGGATGCCACCTGCCGGAGCTGCATCCCACGCACCTGACTGACACGATCGATGGCATCCATCCGAATGTCTATTGATGCAGTCGACGCGATTTGGACAGCAACAACAGACGGCAAAAGGCATTCGCTGCTGCCCTGAGTATCAGCCTGGTGGAGCAGATGCTAGTCCTGCCATTGAGATACAGAATATGCACGCAGGACGAGTACGTACTGTAAGCCCTGGGCTGCACGGGACAAGGGGCACCTCCCTAAGACCTTCGTCAGCAAGCAAGCAAACAAGCAATGGAAAATGCGGTTTCTACTCTTGAATTCGCACATGTCTCGGGCACGAGAAGCACCTTGACATCCTCACCTCGCACATCCACACCAGGGCCCAACACGAGGTCCTTGGTGGTGCCATCCCAGCGCGTCTCCAGGATTCCCCAAGACAAAGTCCCACGACTTCAAGGAGCCTCGGGCGGGTCCTGTTGATGCCACAAGGGCCCGAGAGCCCGTCATTGGCTGGCAGTATCGTTGTGGCATTGACCCAGCCTGCGCTAGACAAGGGATTCAACAGACCCCCGGCAAGGTACAGTGACCACGTCCTTCAAGTACCAGCGTCTGGCTTTTGGCCTCCTGTGCCGCGAGGATACGCAAGGGGACCGCCCAGCGCCAGCAGATCGGCCGTTAACAGATTGGATCCAGGAACCTGTCTGTGCTGGTTGCTGGCGGACGCTGGCGGACGCTGGCGCTGTCTGGCTTTTTGACGGTGCTTCCTTCGCTGCATTGCCCAACGACAAAACCAGTATGCCGGGAGCAGCTCAAACGTTGGCGCTGACCTGTGCTCCTCGAGGCTGTCATTGTCCTGAAAAAGAGGTCCCTGAATTTCCTCACATTGCCGCTCTCTGCTGGTTGCCGTCTCCCTCCCACAAGAGCAACCGAAACGATGGCTTTTTGCCGCCGTCTGGAGTCGAGTCGATCCCGTCTACAATATCCGCACCACACCGTCAACAATTCGGGGTCTTCAGCCAGGGGTACGGTACCGACGCTTGGCTGCACAGAATACTTGTCTGGGTACAATACTTGGTTCAAAGCAAGGGGATGGTGGAGCATACCTACTCGCTGCTTTGCTCCTAACGAGCAGTCCAGTCGCCAACCTACCTGTTTAGGGGGTTGCCAGAGGCTCAATAACAGATCCAGCCAATGTGCCAGACGGTATCCATTCGCCCAGTCGTCCGCCAGAAGCGGGCGGCCGGCGGACGTTGATGCTGGGTCCCGCGCCGCTCGTACCGATCCTACGCAGAAGAGCACATCGAAATACGATTAACCATGGGCCATCCTAGTCGCTTCTGGGACTCGTGCGCATTTGTGTGGCCCTGTGTATCTACAAACCGCTGCCTCGATTTTTATTCAGGAGAACCCATCCTCACAACATCGGCGAACAGGTTCCTGGTGGTGGCTGTTGGTGACTCTTCCAACAGCGTCAAAGTCAATTGAAAGATCAGCATCAGCCTCGTAATCATTACCTTGTTTCTGGCAGTTGAACCGAAAGCTCAGGAATGTTCTTCTCAGTCTTCTGGGAATAAACGAGGAAATCAACCTAGCTACAAGAAAAGCGTAACACAATGGAACCCACCCTCCATGAAAGAAGATCAACCAGTCAAATGGGCCAGGCCCATGGCATGAATCAAACTCGACCCTTTCTCCTGCATCTCAACAACCTAGCTCTACATACATCCTGAGTTACCTCAGGCCTTCGATTACTGGCTACGAGATTCGGTATCTCATATGCTCCTGATCCTGATCTCGGTTTGACACATGATTGAGTTGAATCGATGCCGGCAGAAAGAAGCATGCACCAGTGCGCCTCATTCTGCTTGTCGTCCCATGGCCTGCAGTAGTCTTGCTGCGAGGCGATGGCCGCAGGGAGCGTGGATCTCAGACTGGGCATCCGATGGGTCGGATGGGAGATGGAAGTACTGTACTTTCAACAGCAACGGCAACAAGAACCAAGAGACGAGAAGGCGAGGCCCACTGGGCCCTCGAATAACGGCAATCGGGGGCAAAACAGCACCAGACATATGCACGATGGCATCGAAAAGGGCCAGTCCTGATAGGAGGGCAATTGGCAGAGATGTGCTGCAAGGCATGGTGGAGGTTGGCCTCGACACCATCTTCCGTCACATTCACGCCGAGAGACATGCTCGTGGTCTTATTCCTGCTGGGGCTGTAGAATCCCCTGCAACTTGAAGGTTGACACACCGAGCAATGCCTGCTGTGTCGTTCGTCTACGAAGCCCCTGGTTCCCGGTCGATTCTCCACGCTCATTGATCTTATTTTGTCACAACTTTTTTTTTTCTTGTTCCTCCTCTAGCCCTCAAGAGCCGCAACTATGACAGCAAAGCATCACGCCGCCTCTCCACTGAAAGGAAGCTGGAATTTTCCATGACAACACGACATTGACCCAGCAGCCTCCTTGGAAAAAAGAGGGCAGCCCTCACGCTGATCTGGGTATTTTTAGACTGGGGCACGAGAGGGTCAGGCCAGGGCCTGCCTGTTGGTTCTTCTCCATCACAAGTCGCGAATCCCCCACTCAACTTGCTCTCCTGTGCAATGGTGGTGGTTGCGTGGCGATACCCAGCAGCGAGGAGTCGAGTGCGCTAGGCCTCTGAAGTCTAGCCGCGAGTGCCGGTTCGCAGCGTCTCCGAGCGCCCAACAAAGCCAAATGGATAGAAATGATTTTGTCCCCCCTCTTCCAGTTTTGTCCTCGACCGACTAGGTTTCCGTCGGCGTCTGCGGGACACGGAGCTGGGAGGGATCGGGTTTGGGCGAACGAGGCTGCGAGTGACGGCCAGGCGAGTTCATGGAGGTGCGACTCGACGATATGAGTGACGGGGTAGTATTCTGTCACCATACAGTTCACCGACAAGTCCTCGTCATTTTACATGCCAGCTCGTGCCGTCCAGGCCTGGTACTGTAAGCCAATGCTGCTCTAACACTGGACTGCTTGACTCAGGCAATGGGTCTGGGGTATGCCATTTGGGGAGCCTGGCAGCCTGGGTTGAAATGATGGCAATGCGCCCCTTGGACCCTCCAGGGATGAAACAAGTTGAGCCGGGGTGCCAGCCTGTCTCAGGCCCTCGTCTTGACATTCATTGCGTGCGAACAACACCACCACACACGTTCGTTCTGTCATGATGCCGCGCAGCATGAGTCCACTCGTCTACGGGTTCCGGCACTTGGTTGTGTCTGTAACTATCGGTTCACTGGCATCAACCGTTGGCCAACTTTCTGTACCGCGCATGGCGTGCGGCTGGGAATTCAAATGCTGTCCTTGACCTCCTACTGGGCGATTGTTTTTGCAGAGGACGCGTCAGGGTTCAACGTCACATGCAGTGTGGTTGGCTGCGTCTAATGGGAGCGAGTACGGAACCTTCTGTCGCTTAGCCCCTTCTAGCTTCGAATGGAGGACAACAACCAAGTTGAATCTTATCTGCATACTGGCACGACGCGGATGTCGACCCGTGTAGCCTACTGCTGCTGGTGTTGGTGATGGCTCCGCAGCCCATGCTGGTTGGATCAACAAGATGCAGTGTCTTGCAGCTAGCCACACGGGCTGGCGAGCCTGACCTGGACCAAGCCAGGCTGGTGATGGCTTCAACGCCGGTCATCCTTCACCCCGAAACCCTTTACCGCTTAAGCAGGTACAGTACGGTCAATCAAGGGTAAGCCGCCATCGAAGGGTTCATGGTGGCATCATGGTGCCAGTCGGCGCTTTGTTCGGCTCCCACTTGCTGGGGTTTTTGAGCCGCGCCAACCTTTGCTGCAACTGTACCCTTCCTGTCCATCACTTGGGGTTTAGCTTGGTGGTGCTCTCGAATCGCCCATTTAAACTCCCGCCGTTGCCGTTGATCGACGACCCTTCAGGGCCATTCCTCCGGGAAGGGGTTACGGCTAGAGCATGTCAACCATCCCTCTGGAAGAGTCTCCGGTGTGTAGGGTAGACTTCTATGAAGACTGACTTTCCAATCATGTTGGATGAGAGGGTATGCATGGCGAGGCTATCCTAACGGCCTGCTGGTCTTGTCGCTCACCCAGAGGCGCTTGATGGCTAGATTGTGTTGATCTCTCGTCCATGGTACAAGAAACCTACCTGATAGGGTGCCATGTTCCCATGGCAATCATCGATCACGATGCCGATACACACATCCATTCCCGCCGCACAGGCTCACTCGTGATCCGCCCGGGCCTCTGGGGAGAGACAAGAACACACGGTCCTGGCAGTTGGGACAGCTATTTCGGCGACGGGCAAGACAAGACATCCGTATCAGTACCGTCCAGCCAGCCATGATTCTGGAGACGGTCCTCGACTGTATCAAGATTGGCTGTGGTGTTGATTGCCCCTAGGTCCGGGCTACAGGCACAGGGGCCTGGGCATTTCATGTAATTTCATTTCACCTCAGCTCGAGATGAGCTGGAGATAACACGGGGCCGGGTTGCGAGAGGAACCACGTCCTAGCGTCTGGCAGAGCAATTCCCGAAGGTGCCGGGGTCACTATTCCAGTCACTGTCACCATCACCATCGCCTGTTGCTAGTTGATCTGGAGAGGTTCAGGTTGTCAACTTCATCTAAATCTCTGCTCGATGAAATGAAGCCCACGTGGACTGCTCAGGGTCTGACATGAGGATAACCCAACCAAGCAGCAAAGAACAGTGGACTTCTTGCCAAGATTACGACAAGTTCCCCCGAAGCTCCGCCTTCTGCCAAATATCTACCCATCCTCCGCGAAGGCCGTAGGTTCATAAGGGGATCTACACATTCGGATGTAACTTTGGTCTCGGCTCCTTTCCATCATCTCCCTGTCAAACTATCTATGAACCCCGGCCCGTCCAGGCGGTGCAAAGCTCATTCCAGTTTCCCCAGATCAGACATCTCTCAATTTACTCGAGACGACTTGACTGCTCTGTTATTTTGCACCTGTCAGATTTAACTTACGAAGCGCGCGTCTTGCAGAGCTGATCTTGCCTGTATAGAGGTGACGACACGGGGCGTCGGGCGGATCGGATAAATCAACGTCTCAGAGCCACCCAGTCGCATCTCAGCGGCTGCACGTGAAGCGCGACAACATACAGTAGGTAGGCATTTACCTACATTATCCGTGCTCATAATATCCGGATACTGTCATCAACTGTCTCGGCAGAGAGCACCCTGCGAGGATCCTCAAAAAGAGGCCGATCCGGCGGTGCACATCACTCCCCCGCGCCGCGCCGCTCCCCCGCTCCGCATCCCATCCCATCCCATCCCATCCTATCCCTCTCATATCGCGCCGCCCGCTTCGGGAAGTCAAGCCGCCCGGTGGGGGGTTCATTTGTCCGAGCGTGGCACAGATGAAAACCGGCGGTGAGGAATCACACAGAGACCATGGTTGGTGTCCCGCGCAGCACGGGTTGCCAGCTCTGCCGGGCGAGAAAGGTTAAGTGTGACGAGACAAAGCCGGCATGCGGCAATTGTGTCAAGTATGGCGCTCAGTGTCCAGGCTACGATCGTAGCCGCAAGTTCGTTGTGGAAAAACACCAGATTCGTCAACGAGGCAAGCGAGCAGACAATGTCGTCAAGCCTGCCTCTTGTGCAGCCAACTCTAACACGACCCTGTCTTGCAGACCGGGGCCTCTGGTTCGTGCTCCCCTGACCTTGGCTCGGTCGCTGCAGCTTCCCAGGGCCCAGGTCCTCTACAACATGATACAGTCGTCTTATATGATATCTGCTGCAACAGACATCTACAGTATCCTGTCGTGGGTGGCCGTTGACCGCCTGGGCAAGCGGGCACTACTCGATGGCGCTGTCTGTTCCTTTGCTCTACATCTAGCTGGAAAGCAAACCTCAGACTCTGAACTGATTGCCCAGAGCCGGTCGATATATGTCCTCGCACTCAACGAGTTGCAGGCGGTTCTACGACATCCCTCAGAATGGAGCGCGCCTGAGACCCTGTGCTCTGCGATACTGCTATGCTTCTTCGAGGTAGTTCCTCCTGCTGTCGACTCGCCTCTTTAACTCGAAACTGATAACCCTAGCTCTTCGCGGGAACAACTGCTCCGGATACCTGGCTCCAGCATGCCAAGGGCATTGGCATATTAATGGAGCAACGAGGGCCGACGGCTCATGCTGAAGGTTGGGACGCGGCCATGCTACTCTCGTTTCGTGGGATTCTTGTACGTTTCCTCATTTCTCCTCGACAAGAACAAGGCGGAGGGCTGGAACTCGCATTATCTCCATGTCAAGTGACATCAGCGCCTATATGAGATTGCCATGGCCATAGCCAAACAACCTCAATGCGGCCCATGATCTCCCCCATTCCATCACCGGCAAGGTTACTCTGCATTGAGATGGCGCGATATAGCATCTCACATATACCCATGAACTCCAAGTGGACTCTCTCCATCCTGGTCGTCCAATATGGGTGGACCTCACAGAGCGAGCTCCCGCTCTTGGCGGCGGCTCTCCCATTGCTACTCTAGCGGATCAAGACTAACACGGCCCCTTGCTTGCTAGATAATGAGTGACATGTTCTATCCTGGCAAGGACCAATTCTTCCTCCTGCGCCCAGCATGGCAGCAGGTCATGCTCGACCGTGGGAGGCATCTTATCCACCCAGCCGAGATCCCAGACGAGACGATCCGGGTCGCTGACGCCTTCTTCACCAACCTCGTGCAAGTCTCTCCCGTCTTGAAATGGGGCTATCTCGTCCGCGAGGCCAACAAGGCTGGCATCTCGGTTGAACCCTCCCAGCTCTCCTCTCTGGCCCACCTCGCCGCCGCGAATCACGCGAGTTTCACCCAGTGGTACGACGAGTTTGCCGCGCTCCCCATCCCGCAGCCCATCGAGGCCGCGCCTATCGATCCGGCGTCTTCGCTGTATGAGACGGTCCTGGTGTACGAGCACCCATCGGCCGGGGCGATGCACATGGGGTACTGGGCGAGCATGCTCATCCTGCAGGAGAGTCTGGCGCAATGTGGAATGCCGGTACCTAATTCGGAGGCATCACAGCGAGATCTTGTCGAGAAGATATTGCGGTCGGTCGAATCTGTGGGACAAGGTACCATGGGGCCGTATCGGGTTGGGTTCTCGATACGCATAGCGTATGAGTTGGCTTCTGCCGAGGAGCAGAGGTGGATCGGGAGTATGCTGGATCAGTTCTCGAGAAGCTATGCGGCCGTTGATAGGAAGTCGTATCCTTCTCCAAAGACAGACACGGGTGGTTATTCGGCGCGAGGCACGATCGAGTTAGAGAGCCCAGTGGTGTCTGACTTCTGACTGGGGATATATTCTTGCGAAGGTATAGGGTATATAATGCTAATTCAACCAAACTGGTCTTGAAACTCTTCGTTGCCCTGTCCCCGATCTTCCATCTCGCCTTGGTGCTATTGTTCTAAGCGCTATCAGTCGAAGGTATGTATAGATGACACAAGGTCTCAGCGGTAGAAGGCCCATCTCTGGAAACACCGTAAAGGTCTGTGGGAGAGGGATAGCCAAATCGTCTTCTGGTGATGGTCGAAACCTTGGCCTTGACGAAGCCTGCGGTTTGAGAACGTTGGAAACCTGGATTTTTTTATAAGTATGGTGCCTTAGTTATGAAGCTATCAAAATGGCAATGGGATTGGGTTCCGTCAGTTCCTTGGCTTAAACACACAGTTGGGCGTAGTGATGAAAGTGACCGGTAGTCCTGTGAGGTTACAAACAGCAACTTCAGGAACAAGCAGAAACATTGACAGTCGCGTTTGAACTCTGCAGGAATGGCCAAAATTAAGCAGTGCTCTTATTGAAAGAAGTTGGAGGGACAATACATAGGAAATCCCTGGGTAGTTGCACATCCGTCCTAGCAACTCTCACAACGCATAGACGCGCCGATAACTAAAACCCAATAACTAGAATTTTTTATCACCAAATATTTCTACGAAGCCAATGTTCACTAGAGTCTCTGTGCGTGGACGGATATCCAGGCCGGTGTTCAATGTTGAGCCACAACTCTTTCATAGGCGAGCACTTATATGCCCTTGCCTTGTGTATAATGAATGCCGCTTACGAGACCCCAGGCATCAGTTCTAGGGATTTAGGCCCCCCCCCGAGCTGGTATTTCTCTAGACCTTTCCCACCCCTCACTTGTGGTTCCAATTGAGCTGGTATGAATGGAACTGTGGCCGAAATGGCAGCTGGTATATGCCTAGAATGCTTGGGCATTACTGGCTCAGATATTCGACTGTTAGTGATGTATTTCAGCTAGTTAAGGGGCTCTTACGGCTCCCTTCTTAGTTCATGGGATGTAATAGCTTTGATCAGGGACAATGGCAACGTAACGATCGCGATCAAGAGGTAGTATCATCCTTTTGTAGTATCAAGGCCTATACAATTAGAGAGGTTAGTGTTTACTCCGTGTTTTGAGCCATTCATTTGTACTGTTACCCCCATCCCATCCAGCTGTGATGTAAGTTTCCGCTCGCGGGAGATGCAAGCGTCATTACACCAGTTCGTCTCGACTAATGTGAATTCCGTCCTCTAACTCCAATCGCTGCACTGGCATCGATTACTTTCAGCTGGCGCCCTTGTTTCATAATTGTCCCTGAACAAGGTTGCTTCCACATTCTCTATGGGCCGTTATAGCCGCAGGTCTCATATTGGAGAACCGTCAAGTCATTGATTTCATGGATAAGGCGGGGGAGTGTGGGCGATAGAGGTGCTACAAACTAAACACTAAGTGACAGTTTCCCTCAGGGGAGTCATCGCGTGCTGTAGATGTGGTTGTTAATCTAGCGGAACGGGTATGTGCTATTTGTCTTCCCGAGGGACAATTGAGTCTAGGAAACTTTCATTCTGAATGGATCCTAGGCATAAGATAAATTGAATGCGAGACGCTACTTACTAATTTATGTATGATGTCTCCTCGGTGAAACATGGCCCATTAGTTCTTTACAAACCAACACGATCAAAGTTTCCGATGTTGGTCGTGTCACCAACCTGACATTGATCTTCTTCGACCCATTCATTGGATCTGAAATACGTATGGAACTTGGGCTTCAGATAATACTATCCATTGGAATTGACCGAAAATAGCAGTTTCGTGTCGTAGTGGGCGCACGGCCAAGCGACCTCGGAGTCCGTAGCCGAGTGGTTGTTCACGAGAATCGGTGGCCTTGATGGGGGGTCAACGTCATCACATTGCAGAGCACAGACACCATGATCTCTAGACAATAGGTTCTGGAAAGTTTCTAGCGGTGTCAACGTTGCCCCGTGACGCGTACTCGGCGTTCTCGTAGTTCTCGGTGTCATCTTGTATGAACATACTGCCAATCAATCTCAGCATGAAATTACAAAATGAGAGCAAGGCCTTCAGATATCATGTCTATTTCTATTCAACGTAAGTCTTATGGATGTTGCAGCAATCGAGACTTGTGTGAAGAGGATAATGACAATAAGGAGAAACAGACAATAGAAGTTCGGGTGCGGGCCAAGCCAGACCAAGTCGTTCCTCGAGACAATTGGAGTACGCGAGTGCTAGAGGTTATTCAAAGCAACGGTAGCAGTTTCTACGTAGTATAACCTTCTTTCCATGTCATCAGGGTCTGGATGTCCTCGGTGGACTTGGCGTGTGTTGAAGACGGGAAATCGGCAAGATGAGCCAAGCCGCCAAGACCAACGTCACTTCTTGGGCATTGAGCACTAAGCATTGAGCATCAAGCATCATGCACCAAGCGCGATTGAAGCTACGAAATGCTGCAATACCAACTCTAAGCATGGATCGAATTGGGCCAACAATTGGGCTCGTTCTACCCCTTGTGATTTCTTCCCGTGACCTCGTCGGGCGTCCTGACGTTGCAACGGGCAAGAACCATGAGAAGCTTCGCCTTGCTGTAGTTCGCCGCCTAACGGTGGCTGGGGGAGGAACTCGTTCGTTTGGTGTGGCATCCATTACCTTAATTCGACCGCGTCATTCGGTTCTCGGGTTCTCAGTGACAAGCACCAAGACCACGGTTACGAATCACAAGCCGATCAGATGCATGGGTCTCCTTCTAGCTGGCTTCCAGAAGGCGGAGGATTACGGGGAAGCGGTGACCGCGTGACCGCTCCTCCGCCATTGATTTCGACTTGGCAAGTGACATTTTGAGTGAGTGTCTGGGGGAAACGGCACCGACGACCAGTGGGCGTTCGCACGGAGTGGATATTGGTCGGGCCGCGTCGGGGTCCCCGTTGTGGGGATTGGCGGAGCCCCGTAAGCTCGGCGTCGGCTGACTGCAGCGCCGGTCATCCTTCGGAGCCGACAGTGCCGATCTGCCCCACCGTATCCCTTGTTTCTATCATTGGAATTCTGCTGCCTAGGGAGACGATAAACCCTCGCTTTAGAAGTAAGGGAGTACTGCAGAATGAGGGGAGTCCATGAGATTGAGGGGGAAAAGGGCGAGATAGGACGAGGGGGCTCTATTGCCGAGGTTACGGAACAGCAAGGATAACCATCTCCCTGGCGATTTGCTGGGCAATTGACCTCTGTATCACTGTGATAAGCAGTGCCCAGCATTCCTCTTGAGTGGTTGGAGGGGGTGATCCATTGCTTCTGTGGCTTCTAGAGACCTTCCATAAGGAGGTGGGCAAACGAGGGTCGCATGGTCTTCTCAATTGGGTACCGCGGAGGTGCTGTCAGTAGCCCCGATCTGCAATGCGTCATACCGAGTCCGGGCCAAGACCTGCCGGCTGACCAGGTGCGTCGCCGCGTAGGGCTCCTAGTGCAACATTGATGGTCTGTAGATGTCTAGGGGCCGTGAGGGGGCCAGCTAGCCAGCTCATCACAGTTCAGCCGCACGTCCCTGGGGGCATTTAAGGGAGCTTCGTCTCCCTCGATTTGCTATCCCATCATTCTCTTGTCCTGATCAAACTGTTTTTGTTACGACAACAGGCATTCCTTGATAACCATTGATCGCACCAGGAGTGCCCATTGAGCTGAACTGCCTTGAAGGCCGATAGACCAACGATACCCATTGATACCCCGACTTTGAAAGATATCACAACTCTCTTTCATTGACAACCAAATCCTCAATCTCTACAACATCTTCCAAACACATTCACACACGATCATCATGACATTTGGCCGCACCCGCACAAGCTCCTCTTCCGAGGAACAACGAGGAAGAAACCCTGAGCCGATTCCCATCATGGACGACAAGGTATGTCGGTTAAAAAAGCAAGACTGGCCTAGAACACAAAGTCTCACAAGCCACCAGCAGCGCACCAACTCGTACTCGAGCGAGGCTTCTCTGCCCGAATCACCCGCCTCATCCCCGCCCAAGTCATCCCACTCATGGTTCAAGCCCGCACCACAAGCCGTCAATGTCTACACCACCTGTGGTCGGCACACCAACCAGCTCCTGTTTGGCGGGCCATCCCTGACTGAGCTCGCCCGGTCCATGCTCAAGAAGGACTGAGACGCAGGAAAACCAACATACATTTTCCAGGGCTTAGCTGCATGATTTCGCAGTGCAGCCCTGCTCTACCCATGACGTCCAAATCGCGCAACTTTGTCAGCCTGGAATTCATGCTGTTTCACATTCACTGTATTTATTTGACGTCGCTGGCTGGTACGGGACGGGAGTTTTTCGTTGTTACTGTTGCTGTTGGCGAGCGCGGCGTCTTCAGGGTAGAGACATCCTAGAATTGGCGGCGCATGGAGCGGAGGAGGGGGAGACGAAGCACTCACTGTACCACGAATGACGGCCTTGTACGATACCTTTCACTGTATCAATATTCGTAACGAGTCCATGAATTTGACGATAATATTATTAAAAAAACTCGGCTCTTTTTCTATAATTGGCGTGTGACGAACAAAAAGTCAAAAAGCTGCCCATGTGGGCATTACACCAAGCCCGCCTTTTTCTCGCGATTGCGCGTCCCGCCGTCGGTAATCGTAACAATGATGGGAGCCAAGCCAAAAAGCCAAGGCTTGTGATAGCACCGAGTAGTCACATGGATGAGACAGTATGGGCGCGAGGCGGTTGAAAGGATGTTTTGTCGGTCGGTCACTAATGAAGCAAGGTCGCTCCGACCAACACCAGACAGGATATTCATAGAAGGCGAGAACAGGGTCTTACGACTATCCCTTTTAGTCAATGTTCTGCTCGCTGTAAGCTGATCTCTTGGACCGAGATTCGAGTCACTTCGGCAGCAGGGCAACAACTTGTCTTTTGGCCGGTGCCAAGTAATTGCCGAGTAACCGCGCGAAACGAGAAAATATCATGATAGTGAGATAACCTGCAGAAAAAAGCAGGATCGAAAAATAGCTGTTGCCTGACCGAGCTCCATCTGGGGAATCCATGACCAACCTCCATTAACTTGGGCAATTCGACGTGGAGAGGCCCTGTTGGAGGAAGCGAACCCCTACTGCATGATGGCTGCTGACTGATGACCAAGAAACATGTTGCCTCAGTTATAAGGACACAAGGCATCAAAAAGCGGGTAAGCTCCGGGAAGAACCAGGGACTGCCACCTGCGCGTCGCCGTCAACATCAGCCCTACGGGAAGCTTGACCTTGAGCCGCAAGCATCGAGCGTTGGCGCCGGCATGGGGAAATCTGGGGAGAGCTGGGGTGTTGTTTGAATTCGATATTGACGACATATAAGAATATTAAGAATAGGAATTGAGAGCGCAAACGGGCCTTGGGGCGGTCGCGAAATGTCTAGATTGAGTAAATTGGCAAACGCCCATTCAAATTTCCCAAATAGAGCAAGATTCATATCCGAAAAGTCATGTTGAAGATTCATTCTGTTTGTTTCGCAATTCATGTCAAAGCCTCGATAAATTAGGTCAACTTCGGGCTCTCCAAATCGCCATGGTGTCTTCCGACCCTTTTGCGCCAATCAGAGACCAGATGTGGCCCAGTTGCCTGGAAAAACGCTCGGGCCACCTTGTTTTCTTTCGCGCCAAAAAATGCACGTGAGGCCGCAACTCGCCAGACCTCTCCAGACTTCGACGCCTATCGCCCGTGAACCAAGCAAGACGCGCAAAACTGCTTCATCCCACTCAGTCACCTGTTTTCCTTCTTTTCTTATTCGTGTTCGCCCGTTTCCCCGAAATTCATCACCAGCGCCGTATATACGACTATTCACTTTTGCTCTGGATGCCCTGTCCAGCGCATCCCGACCGATTGCCCCCCCTTTGATGGTTTTGCGCTGATCCCGACGCGCGCGCTGTAAGCCACAAGCTCGACTGCGACCACCCCATGCACGCCTCGACCTGATATCGTGCACTCTCCGCTCATGTAAACAGTGAGTTTGCGCAACCAACTGGTCATTACAAACGCGATGAATCGATGCGCATCGATGTATTCTCGTCATCAGTGATGACCGTCGCCATAGTGAATGATCCCTTTGCTGACCTCCCTGGTTGTCTTTAGACCCAGCAAAGCTCGACAAGACCCATCGTCCGTGTCATTGCTGGACGCCTGAACCACCACACGCAAGCACAGAATCGATACCGGCATCACCTACAATGGTCCCCAAACGCAAGAGAGTCCTCGAGGACTTTGATCCCAACAAGTCCGACCCCGACGACGAGAACTTTGACCCCTCCGTCGCCGGCCCACCTCGAAAGAGTTCAAAGAAGAGTGGTCGCTCTAGGAGTGGAAAGCCGAGTCGCCGACGTGGGAATCGCTATCGGGGATCCGACATCGATGACGATGACGACGAACTCTCCGATAGCCAGGAGGATGACTTTCTCGAAGACGATGACGAGGATGATGAAGACGAGGATGCTCCCGTTAACGCCGCCGGTCGACGTGCCCGGAAAGCTGCTGTCAAGCATCAAAGCTATAGAGAAAGCAGCGAGGAGGCTGCCGAGACCGGCGACGACACTGACAAGCCTGATGACGCCAAGGACGATGTCGATGCTGATGTCGATGCCGAAGCTGAAGATGTAAAGGAAGTCGAAAAGGAGCCCGAGGAGGAACCTGCAAGACCAACTAGGAGCAGGGTTGTGAAGCTTAGAGTGCAGAAGGGACAACTGCCTACTGTCACACGCCGGACAACTAGAGCCCACACGGAAGAGGCAGAGGAGTTCCTGGAGCTTTCCAACTCGGGCAAACACGCCGTCCCGTCGCGAAACTCACGGAGCCGAAGCCCGGAGACATTCGCCCGGAACACAAGGGCCTCGCGGGCCCTTAAGACACCCAAGAACGCCCCCGAGACGATTCCGGAAGCTACCCAAGAGACCACCTCTCGAGAAATCAATGACGCCGATGAGCCCGATGAACTCTCTCAAGACCCTGAGGAGATTCAGAAGAAGGAGGACAAGGATGAAGAAATGCAGGATGTTGTCCAAACCGATGTCGTCGAAGAGGATGCCCCTGGAGAAGACGCCCCTGTGCAAACAGTGGAAGAAGATGACGACGAGGATGATGTACCCATCACCCGCAGAACTCGGGGCGCTCGCGCAAATGCTTCGGCACAACCAGAGGATGCCGAATCTGATGCTGGACCCAGAAAGTCGCGTCGTCTTACCCGAAAGTCTAGCAAGAAGTCTCATGAAGCTAGCAGCGACTTTGAGCCTGGCGATGATTCGGAAGATGCGGCTGCCTCCGGCTCGGAAAAGGCCCAAGACGACGATGATGTCGACAGTCCAGCCCCTCGAGGCCGACGAGCACGACCCGCCAGAGGCTCGCGTCAAGGAGGTGAATCTGCCGATGAAGAGCCCGAGTTTGACCTTGACGAACTCAACGAGGAGGCGCGCGAGTTGCGACAGGATTCTCGCTCACGCCGACGCCCAAGGAAGGAGTCACCTATCGTGTACCAAGAAAACACCCGGAGATCCAGAGCCCGGGTCAACTACTACATGCCTCCCCTGACCTCAGTTAACATTGAGGAGGAAGAGGCTGAGGCTGCACCTGCGCCTTCGCGCGCACGACGAGGTCGTGGTGGCGCTAGCCAGGGCTGGGAGCGTAACCTCAACACTACATTTGGTCCCTTCGGAGGCGGCGGCGGTGGTGGTTCACTTCTCAACGGGCCTTGGGGCACAGGCGCGGCTGGCGGTGTTGACTCGGACAGCAGTGACGATGAGATGATACACCGTTCCAGCGTCGTCGGCAACGTTGGCATGACTCCGACATCTGCGGGCCCTGCCGGCGGCCTGCTTCCTGGCGCACCGGGTCTCAACATCGATGGTGTTGGAGCAACTCCTAATGTCGGCAAGATCAAGGACCGCAAAGCCCTTGCTGATGCTGACCCTCTTGGAGTTGATATGAACGTTGACTTCAGCAAGGTTGGTGGCCTTTCAGGCCATATCGACCAGCTGAAGGAGATGGTTCAACTTCCCCTACTCTATCCTGAACTCTTCACTAGATTTCATGTCACTCCACCAAGAGGTGTACTGTTCCACGGTCCACCAGGAACTGGTAAAACCTTGCTCGCTCGAGCCTTGGCCAACTCGGTTGGCTCTGGCGGCCGAAAGATCTCGTTCTACATGCGCAAGGGTGCTGATGCCCTGAGTAAGTGGGTTGGTGAAGCCGAGAAGCAGCTTCGGTTGCTTTTTGAGGAGGCACGGAGAACCCAACCTAGTATCATCTTCTTTGATGAAATCGATGGTCTCGCACCTGTCAGATCCAGTAAGCAGGAGCAGATCCACGCCTCCATTGTTTCGACACTTCTGGCTTTGATGGATGGAATGGACGGCCGTGGTCAAGTCATTGTCATCGGTGCCACCAACCGTCCCGACAACATTGATCCTGCCCTCCGTCGACCAGGTCGTTTCGATCGAGAATTCTACTTTCCCCTGCCGGACATTGAAGCACGAAAGTCGATTCTCAACATCCACACTGCGGACTGGGGCCTGTCTGAACAATTCAAGGACTCTCTGGCTGAGAACACCAAGGGATACGGTGGTGCTGATTTGCGAGCCCTTTGCACAGAGGCTGCTCTCAACTCCATTCAACGGACATACCCTCAGATCTACTCTTCCAAAGAGAAGCTGGTGGTCAACCCTGAGAAGATCAGTGTCCACGCAACAGACTTTATGCTGTCTATCAAGAAGCTCATCCCCTCATCTGAGCGATCAGCAACCTCCGGCGCCCGACCTCTTCCCAAGTCGATCGACCCGCTCTTGCGCAAGCAACTAGCTGAGGCTAAACGCGCCCTGGACGGCATACTACCTCGCAAGAAGAAGATGACAGCACTCGAGGAGGCCATGTATGAGCAGTTCGAAGATGACGATCACGGTTTTGGCCGAGAAGCGATGCACCAGGAGTTTGAGCGATCTCGAGTATTCCGTCCTCGCTTCATCATTCACGGACAGCATGGCATGGGCCAGACCTACCTTTCCTCCGCTATCTTGCATTACTTTGAGGGTGTTCATGTGCAGAACTTTGACCTCCCCAGCATATTGGGTGATGGAAGGGTAAGTGATGCATTGTCATTAAGAGTAAAGGTGTGATTCTAACGTTAACAGGCCATGGAGCAAGTCATTGTCGGACTCTTTACGGAAGTTCGACGACACAAGCCTAGCGTCATTTACATCCCCAACATCGAGGCCTGGTACGCGGCACTGCAGGGCACCATTGCTCTCACAACATTCAAGACCATGCTGCGATCTATCCCTCCCACTGACCCGGTTCTTCTTCTTGCTACGGCAGAGGGCGATAAGGACGACCTCCCAGCCGAACTCTTCCGGGACTTTTTCGGATTCTCCAAGAAGAACCAGATGAAGATCTCAAAGCCTGATGCGGTACGTGAAGTAATTGGTTATTGCGATGATGTATTCTAACATTGGATAGATGGCTCGAATGGAGTACTTCAGCTTGACAGTCAACTTCGTCAAGAAGAAGCCTGCCGAGTTCCCCGACCCTGCGAACCGTAAAAAGAGAGTTCTTGAGGAACTCCCTGTTGCCCCCCCAGTTCAGCCTCCTCCCCCTACCAAGGCTGAAATGAAGGCGGCACAGAAGAAGGATCACCAGCTTCTCAACGCCCTGAAGATCCAGTTGCAGCCCATCATGGACCAGATCAACAGGAAGTACAAGAAGTTCAGGCAGCCTGTCATCCCCCCAGCCCAGATTGAGTATCTGTTTCTTGAGTCGGATCCCAACTACGTGCGGGCTGATGTTGAAGGCGTCCAGACGCGACCCTTTGAGATCGTCAAGGACAAGCATGGCAATGATGTCCTGAGGGACACTGCGACTGGCAAGTGTTACTACAATCTCGAGACAACAACCATCGAGGAGCGTCTCTCGAACGGGTTTTATACTCGGCCAAAGGATTTCCTTTTCGACATTAAGGCACTTGCAAAGGACGCCAAGAATATCGGAGATAAAGAACGAACGCTCAAGGCCAACGAACTTCTTAGCAATGTCGAGGTTGATGTCGCTAGTATCGAGAATCAAACCTCGCAGATTGACTGGGAAGGGCTTTACCGACGTCAAGTCCAGCGAGCCAAGGACGCCGCCGAGAAGGAACGGAAGAGAAAGGCAATGCAATCGCTTGTGGACCGTGTTCAATCTGATCTCGGGGGTGGCAACGACAGCGACTCGCAGGGTCCAGTCACCCTGGGAGAGACAGTACCTGGATCGCGGACAATGGCCAGATTCCAAGTGAGAAGTCCACTGTCAAACGGCCACGGTCTCTCAGGCCAGGACTCGCATCCCCTCAGCAATGGCACAGCTCATCCTTCTGGCGATGACGTTCAGATGAGTGGAGTTGACGACGACACACAGGCTGTTTCTCAGATGGGACCTCCGCCCAAATCTCACGAACACCTTAGTTTGGCACACACGGGAGTGACGCAGATCTCGCAAAAGTCAGTTGTAACATCACTACCACCTGGAGTTTCGCCTTCAGCTGTGATCAATGAGGCCTCGACTACTAAGACATCAGACCCCTCTGATCATCGGTCATCCAACTTTAGCACCCAGATGACGAATGGCACTCATACTGAGAACAGAGTTGTTGGCGAGGATGATACTACTGAGCTCGATATCCCAGACACTCTTGAGATAACGGGTCAGAATGAGTCCTGGATGCACTCTCAAGCCCAACAGGCGGCGGCAACCGGCAACGCCATGCCCCTGCCAGGGTCTCATTTGTCGGGTAGTCCGCCTTCGCAGCGCACGTCTGGTTTTAAGGCCCACAGCGTGGGTGGAATGGCGCATATCCTGAACGATCAGAACTCTGATGATCACCATTCCATCCGCAACTCTGGCTCGTCTACATCTGCTTCTCAGCCGCTCACGGCCGATGAGGTGGAAACGTTCCTACACAACGTGACAAACATGACGAGCGGCTGTACCATCGAGCAGCTGGAACAGATCAACCGTGAGCTCATGGACGAGATCTGGCGCACAAGACACGAGTGGAACCGCAGCAGGGTGATCGGATTCGTCACGTCAGTGTTCAACGATACTATGCGGGACATTGACAGCATGCAAGAAGTTGCTCCGCCTAGCCAACGGCAGAGCTTTTGAGGAAGGGATTGGGAGTCGCGGAATGTTAAGTTAAGGGATATGTCATCTTGTAAAGGAAAAAAAGCCAGTGCAAAGAGTTGGGTGATTGATTGAAACCAAATGTTCAGGAGTTGGGGTGTTGTAGCCGTTTTGGCTTGGCTATGGAGGAGAAAGTGTGTCTGTCTGGCTTAGAGGGTATCAAAACACTACACAGCTTATTTTTTTTTTCTTTTCATAGTATTTGCTTCCTGTACACTGGTCTCCTTTACCCTTGTGTATACATAAAATACATACAATGATGCTACATGTTTACAACTTGGCTTTGGTGCTATCATATCGCTTTCCTTCATCGGCCTGCTCGGCCACAGTTAGGTCTGGTAGCTTTTGGGGCATGATACGACGGGGTGTTGTTCCTGGGATGACGTTGTATTTGGAAAAGTCTGTGACTCCGGCGTGCTCACGGAGAAAGTCTTCATCGAGGAGGAGTTCACCGTTGACAACAGAGGGGGGAGCTTGAAGGATAGCGAGAATGGCATCGGAGAAGATGGTTGCCTTGCGTAGGTCGTTGGCTTCGTCTGGATTCTTGGTAGTGAACTTTTGAGTAGCAGCAGATTCGATGGCCTAACAGTGGTCAGCAGCATTCGATCCAACATGACAGGTTGGCGCACCACAGCAGGCCATATGCTCGTAATAGCCATATCCTTCTTCCCCTCGCGCTCAAAGTCCATAGCAAGTCCCTTTGTCAAGACACTCATCCCCACCTTGCCTATGGCATATGCCGTCTTGCCGCGGAAGAAGCGGCTGTAGATGGGTGGGCTGACGACTACTATACGGCCTGTGGAGGGGAGATGAGGAAGAGCAGCTTGGATTGTTGCATAGAGACCTTCTGGGTTGACGCGTTGCATGAGTTGGAAGCGCTTTACGGGGGTAGACGCGACGGGGGCCCAGAAGATGGCGCCTGAGTTGTATATGAGGACGTCTAGACGGCCGTATGTCTGGAAGATGTTAGTAGTGGATGTAAAGGGGTTTGGGGAAGAGTTACTGATAGTGTTTTCGATATGAGAGCATCAATACTCTCTGTGGAGCGAACATCGACTTGGATGGCTGTTGCTTGGCCTCTAGCTTTAGTGATTTCCCTGGCGACGGTGGTGATTGTTGAGGCTGGGGAGTTGGGATCTGGTGGGAAGGGGCCTGCGGGTTTGGAAGGGTCGCTGATGGTTTTGGCAGCAACGACGACTTGATTGCACGTTAGTCAAGATGTCGAGCCTTTGTGAGAGTGTTACGGACTAGCGTAGCTATTTCGGCTAAGGTCAACGGCGACCTGACGGCCGATGCCCCGTGAGGCACCGACAACGAGCGCGACTGGCTTGGTAGATGTCATGGATACTGATTCAATATTATTTTCTCTGAATATGTAGATGATGCCTCGGGAAGCCCTTCTCCCTTGAATTCACGTATAAGTATATGATTGATTACTGATACGAACAATGATACTCGGTCCCCCCGGCTCGGTGGTGGATACGTAAAACAGTCCGAACCTCGGCATCCCCACACCCCACATGAATCCGGGGTGAGAGAGACCCCACGTCCGCTCCGCGTTCGTCTTTGGTAACACGGCAGGATCACGTCTTGGACCATCAAGATTGCAACAACTACCTTTCTCTATCAACATAGAACGGATCAGTAAACATTGTAGAATATGGGAGGACGCATTGATTGTTATCTGGACATTGGTGAGTTTTGTGATAACGTCATCTGGAGTGTTTGCTGACTGTTTGGGTGGTTAGTGTCCTTTTATAGCTATGTTGGCTATGCGGATTTGAGGCAGAATATGGACAAGCTTGCTGCCCATGGAGTCAAAGTAGAGTATGTACTTTTATTTCTATGTAGCTCTATTAGCAATTGCTAACTGGTTCTAGATTCCACCCCGTCTTTCTCGGTGGCATCAACAACCTCTCCGGTATGACAACACTGAATCTATTGTCTCCTCCTCTTCTTACCAAATTCTAGGAAATAAACCTCCCTGGATGCTACCAGCCAAGGGTAGATACCTAGCCGACGATAGTCGTCGTGCAGCTGCACGCCTCTCACTCCCCTATCAAGGCTCACCACCGGACATCTTCGCCATAGCAAAGACCCTCTCACCGCTCCGCGCCCTACAATTCATAAAAAGAAAACTACCCAGAGTCAACTTTCCTCGCAACATTCCGCTTCTTCTTCCACAAGCTTTGGTTACCTCCGCATGTAAACCTCGCCGAAGACGCCAACCTCATCGCAGCACTATCTGAAGCCACGGATGAACTTGACGGCGGATCGGGAAAGAAGCTCTTCACGGATGAGGATGTGAAGAGGATTATGGAGGGGAGGGAGGGTATGAAGGAAAAGGTTAAGATGTTGACTGCTGAGGCTGTTGAGAAGGGGGCTTTTGGGGCGCCTTGGTTGTGGGTTACGAATAAGGATGGAAAGTCGGAGGCGTTCTTTGGGAGCGACAGGTGCGTATTCGTGACTTGATTCGAGTGAATGTGGGTTTTTTTACTGACTTTTGTATAGGTTCAACCATGTTTATAAGTTCCTGGGGATTCCGTTCCAGGACGTCGAAATACTACTGCCTCCTTCATCTAAGCTGTAAGTCGAGTATTGGTCTTGGCGGGGTTTAAGATGGGAGAGGAAGAATTTTTACATTTCGAGAGAACCAAGGGATCTTTTTTAGTTTTTAACTTGCAATTAACTGCCATCAACTGAAACACAAACATTCTTGAAATTTTTAATGTCATTTGTATCTACCTTGAGTTGAGCCAATGGAGTGACACAAACCCACTAACTCACTTGAACTTGACACTCCACCAAAATCTTCAAACCATCAACATCACCAACACCTAAAAATGCAGCCTCTTGAACTCACACTCATCGTCGCTGCGACGCGAAACATGGGCATCGGCGCCCATGGGACGATGCCCTGGTCAGGCCTTCGTAAGGAGATGAGGTACTTTGCGCGCGTGACGACGCGGCTTCCGCCACAGGTACTCAATTCACACCGCGCGTATAGCATGAAGTACTGGAAACTGATAGAGAATGTAGTCCCCTCCTGCTTCTCTAAACGCAGTCATCATGGGTCGCAAAACCTGGGACTCAATCCCCGTCAAGTTCCGACCTCTTAAAGACCGTCTCAACATAATCATCACCCGCTCAGCAAGCCCCGAGGACCCAACAACACCAATCATCGGCGACAAAGAACCCATCCGAGTCTCATCTCTAGAGCAGGCCCTCCGATACGCCCGAGCTCGAACAGACGTCGCCCGCGTATTCGTCATGGGCGGTGCACAGATCTACGCTGCAGCTCTAGAACTGTCCGAAGCTCGACGTGTGCTGCTCACGAGTATCGAGCGTGATTTTGACTGTGATACTTTCTTCCCGATTGAGTTAAAAGGAGACAAGTCTGGGGACTGGGTTAAGAAGCCGAGGGAGGAGTTGGCGAGTTGGACGGGTGAAGAGATTTCTGAAGATGGTGAGGAAGAGGCTGGGACAAAGTATGAATTTCAAATGTGGGAAAAGGTCGATTAGACGGGAAATCCAAAATGAGATGGGATATCATCCATGCATTATCTTCGTATATACGTAGGTACAACAAATCAAAGATGCCCCAAGCCCGCACTCCCATAGCCATACCTATTCATACACCCCTTTTTTTTACAACCCAACCCGGTTCTAAGTATTTTTTTGCATAGTTCGTAAACATCAGATAATACAATAACAATCTTCTCTCAAGTCGCAGAGACCTTGACTGCTCCCTCTGGTGACACGACCTCCGCCTCGTGCTTCACCGGCTCCCGAACCGGGGTCACGTCGTCCTGCTGTCCGCTTAGCTGCTTCTCCAGTCTTGTCCAGAAGACGTCGACGGGCTTGTTGAGGATCTGGGGGAGTTGTGTAGCGAGCATGTTATCGCTCGCAGCCTCAAACTGCAGAAGCGTCGATCGCATCCAACCAACAATAGCAAGCAGAGCACGAGGATCAGCATCAGGCGAACCCTTGAACAGGTTCCTCCAGACAGCACTCGCCAACACAGCATCACCCTTGATCAACCCCTCATCATACGCCAGCAAAAGACCCCGCCACTGCACAAAAATATCTTTGAGGTAACGCTGCCGCAGGGCGCTCGACGTAATGTGATGGTCGATGTGCATCTTCTTCTCGCACTCGAAAAAGAAGTGGTCCGTCAGCTGGTGCTGCCAGTTATGGAAGGGCTCTCGCTCGAAGCAGCGTATCCGGGCGTTGATGAGGTAGAGGTGAAGCATGGTGACGTGGGACCAGGTGCTAAATGTGGGAGCGAGTTTAAAGGCTGTAAAGACGTTAGCAGTAAGACATGAATTGGGAAAAGTGGAAGACGTACTGTGATGCCATACGCTATCTGGGTTCAGAGAATGACCAATCTCTTCACCGTCCTCTGCAAGCTGCACCTGGTCATTCTTCCGCTCCTTCTCGGTAATGTGGTAATCGGCAGCCTTTGACGACGCCTTGAACAATTGCTCCGTAGCACCCAACACACGATAAGGCTCAGCCATGGCGCTCCCAAGACCCTTGAGAAGACTCCTCTCACTCGTCTTGCTAAACTGTCTCACAGGGACAGAAGCGGGCGCCTTCGCGGGGGCTATAAAATTCGTCCTCGGGGCAGCGGCAGCCCGTGATGCGCCGGCTCGGATTGCGGCCCGGAACACGGTCCGGGCCTGTGTCCTACAGGTCTCGCAGGTTAAACTCATTATGAGTGATGTTCTGGGAGAGAGATTGGGAGGCGGTTGGGTCGAGGAGGGAGGATGGGTTCGTCCGGGGTCTTTCACGTCATGGTCGGGTGCATGACGGCTTCAATCTTTCAATGGCAGAGAAATTGTCTGCCATGTGAGTGGCCCGGAAGAATGTCGGCAGTGGGGGACCCTTGGTGTTACCGGCACTGTGACACACTGTGCTAGATAACCTCCACAACCATGGAATGAAGATCAACAACTCTCATCAAAGTCATGATGAATAAAAATACATATTTTTACATTGTGCAGAGATTATACTATTGGAGTTTGGAAAACACCAATGAGCTGTTTGTCCCACCAAATCCAAAGCTGTTGGAAATGACCACTCCAATATCCTTCTCTTGTGCTTCCTTGGGCACAAAGTTGAAGGCAGCTCCAACATCAGGCTTCTCCAGGTTCAGCGTCGGGGGCACAATTCCCTAGAACAATTGTTAATCGCAAGTTTCAGTGATTTTTCAATAGTTTCACGTACCTCATGGATGGCCAGGATGGAGAATAGAGCCTCAATGGCTCCGGCAGCGCCGAGGAGGTGTCCAACTGCGCCCTTGGTGCTGCTAACAGTAATATCCGACTCGCGGGAGTGTCCCTCGTCACTCAACATGAGACTTCGGATGGCTGAAGTCTCAGCTATATCGCCAACTTGCGTAGCCGTGGCATGGGCGTTGACATAGTCAATTTGCGAAGGTTTAATGCCGGCATTCTTCAGCGCCTTCGTCATAGCGAGAAGAGCACCACGACCATCTTCCCGGGGCGCCGTCATGTGGTACGCATCACCACTACATCCGTAACCCTTGATCTCGGCGTAAATGCGAGCTCCCCGCGCCTTGGCATGTTCCAGCTCCTCGAGCACACACACAGCAGCACCCTCAGCGACGACGAACCCATTTCGATCAGCGTCAAACGGTCGACAACTTGCCTGTGGATTATCGTTGTAGGCCGTTGATAAGGATCTAGCCCTCCCAAAGCCGGCAAAAGTCAAAGGATGAATACATGACTCTGAGCCACCTGCCACCATGACATCTGCGTCTCCCATGGCGATGAACCGTGAGGCATCTCCAATTGAGTGGGCGCCGGTTGTGCAGGCCGTTGTGACAGCGTGGTTTGGACCCTGGAATCCGTACCTCATGGCTATGTGGCCGGCAGCCATGTTGGTGAGAATCTTTGGGACGAAGAGTGGTGACACTTTTTTATATCCCTGACAAGCAGTCAGCACCTCTCTCAGCTTAACTTAAGGCAGCCTTACACCTTGGTCATGAACCAGACTTGTCTCGTAGATTTCGTCGAGATTTCCAATGCCGCTCCCGAGACATGCACCCGTCTCTTCCAGCTCGTGTTCATCTTTTGGCTCCCACCCAGCGTCCTTGAGGGCCATGTCGCTAGCAGCAATGGCGTACTGAGTAAACTTGGACATTCGGCGCTGCTCTGTCATGCTGAGCCAGTCCGAGGCCCTCCATTTTCCATCTCCCTCTCCACTGGGAACTATCCCAGCTACAGTACTCGTAAGCTCCCTCCACCGCGCCCTAGGTTCAAGGTCCGCAACACTGACGATGCCAGACTCGCCAGCCAAGAGACGAGTCCAAGTCCGCCTGACGCCGACACCCAAGGGCGTGATGGCGCCTAGGCCAGTCACGACTACCCGACGCATTATGATCCCATTCCGAGATTAAAAGGGATAAAAAATAATGAAGAAGATGAAGGAATCTTAAAGATATCATTTGGATTTGTAAGTTGGAGGTTGATCCGGGGTCAATGTTGAAAATTCCCCATTTTGGTTTAGCGCACTGTGCTTCCCGTTCATGATGCAGGGGCGTTGCATCGTCACGATAAGCCATTTGACAATCCGAATTCAAGGTTCCTTTTCTCTATATCTTTTTTTCTAACATTCAAATATTTGACGAAAATAATTCATCTTTTTTACATATGGACTTCTATAAAGATATATATGTTGTTTTTAATGGTCATGCGACTAAGATCTGAATAAGACGCCACTTGCTCAAAACGGAGCACAAAAAGACGCGAAGCAAACACGTTTCAGCTGTTGCTGTTACACTGAGACACTTTCTTTGACGACTGAAAAAATCTCGACAAGAATCTCACTCAATCTTGGATGTTCATTGATATATCTGATATATAGCGTTTCTCTGCTGTTCTTTATTGCACGTGGCATCCTTTTAGTCGAGACGCGTCTACACGTCAGCTCTTACTATCTCACCCCCATAGTCTCACGGGACTTTCTACGAGGACGCTACGTCTGAGTCGGTGGATGAACTTGAGCTGATATCAGTGAATCAAGAGGCCAAGAGGCTTCAAAAGTCTCATCATGCCTCGCAGTAAAAAGCCAGGCTCTTCAATGCCGGCCGAAGCCATCGGACAGACCATTGGGGGCCCTAGTGGGCGTCTATCGACATCGCTAGAGGTGGAGGATCCCTCGAGCGAAAATCTCAAGCATCGACTTCATGAGTGGGCAGCCAGCGGAGCTCGGAATGACGATGATGATGATCAGGGTTCAGAGTATGAGCTCCTCATGGATCCCAATCTTCCCGAGGAGACGAGACGAAAGGGTTCCGAGGACTCTGGCGATGAAGCAGCTCTCATCAAGGACGATGATGAAGAAGAAGAGGAGAATTCACCTTACCCAGAAGTCAGAGCCGCAGTACGAAACTACGATGAGGACCTGCCCTGCAACACGGTTAGAGCCTGGACCATCGGCATGCTCCTCGTCGTCCTGGGCGCCTCGATGAACACCCTCTTCTCCCTCCGTCAGCCCTCCATCGGCGTCGGGCCCCTCATCGCCCAGATCATCGCCTGGCCCATGGGCCACGGGTGGGCGAGGTTTGTCCCGGATAGGGAGTTTACCACGTTTGGTGTTAGGTGGACGCTTAACCCGGGGCCGTTCAACATCAAGGAGCACTCTATCATTGTTGTCATGGCTAGTGTTTCCTTTTCGGTGGCTTATGCTACGGATATCATCCTGGCCCAGCTCGTCTTTTATAAGCAGAACTTTGGAATCATGTTTCAGCTCCTGCTTACCATCTCGACACAATCCGTTGGATATGGTATTGCAGGCATGCTACGCAAGTTCCTAGGTGAGTCTATGATAGTACCTGGGAAGTACAACCAGCTCACATTTACAAGTGTACCCTGCCTCCATGATATGGCCCGAGAACCTCGTAGGCGTCACCCTCATGAACGCCATGTACGAGAGAAACGACGCTCCAGATCCCACCATCATCGGAGGCACCATGCACCGCTACAAGTGGTTCACCATCGTCACGGGCTGTGCCTTTGCCTACTACTTCATCCCAGGATTCCTGGCCCAGTTCCTGAGCATGTTCGCCGTCGCCACCTGGCTTGCCCCTCAGAATCCTGTTGTGAACCAGCTGTTTGGCGGCCAGACGGGCCTGTCGCTTCTCCCTATTACATTTGACTGGACACAAATTGCGGGTTATGTTGGCTCACCACTCATTCCGCCCTGGTAAGTTGAACTTGCTTAAATCAACTCTAGGATGACCTCTGAACAAGTCTAGGCATGCTATCGCCAACACACTCATCGGAGTCGGGACATTCTTCATCGTGCTCTCGTCGTTTCTTCACTATGGCGGAGTATGGTATGCTGAATACCTGCCAATGAGCGACTCCAGCACATACGATAACACGGGAGCTTCATACAACACTACGCGTATCCTAACGCCCGAGTTTACTCTAGACGAGGAAGAGTACAAGAACTACTCGCCCCTATTCATCAGGTTTGTGAAACTCAACCCAACCCCCTGAGTGACTTTGGCTGACAGAGTCAAGCACCACATTTGCCATGTCCTATGGTCTATCCTTTGCCGCCATATCATCCCTCGTCGTGTACACCTACCTGCACAATGGAAAACAAATCTGGCAGCAATGGAGGAACAGCACAAATGAGAAGCCAGATATTCACATGAAGCTCATGAACAAGTACAAGGAAGCTCCCACGTGGTGGTACATGTCTCTCTTTGCCGCTGCAAGTTCCTCCCAGTCCCTTCTCGAGATGCATAGCTAACGGTGGTGCAGATGCTTCTCATTGGGTTCTACACTGTTCTTGGATATCCTACGAACCTCAGCTGGTGGGCGTTTCTACTGGCAATTGCCATCTCATTTGGCTTTGCCTTGCCTATTGGTATTATCCAGGCCGTTACAAACACTCAGATTGGCCTCAACGTCTTGACCGAGTTTATCTACGGCTACCTCCAGCCGGGCCGTCCTCTGGCACTGATGATGCATGTATATGCCCACCACTTATAAGAACTATGCTAACTTAAACTATAGCTTCAAGACATATGGATACATTACAATGCAGGTCCCTCTCTTCTAGCGCCTTTTCACAGTAACTAACCGTCCCAGGGCACAATCTCTCCGCTTCGTGTCTGACCTCAAGTTTGGTCACTACATGAAGATCCCTCCTCGCACAATGTTTCTAACCCAGGTTGTGGCTACGACCTTTTCATGCTTCATCCAGATCGTAGTCTTGAATTTGGCTCTTAACAACATCGAGGATGTTTGTGAGCCACATCAAGCTGACCACTTTACGTGCCCTGGCGGCCGCGTCTTCTTTGCCGGTGAGTAGATACCTACTCTAGACTATGAAACATCATCTAACATAGGTATGACAGCCTCCATCATATGGGGCCTCCTCGGCCCTGCCCGCATGTTCTCCCCCGGCCAAGTCTACTCGGGCCTTTTCGCCTTCTTCATAGTCGGCGCCATAACGCCCATCATAATCTACCTCGCCGCCAAGCGCTGGCCCAGATCCCCCGTCCGCTACCTCATGGCACCCCTCATATTCGGCGGAGCCGGCTCCATCCCCCCGGCCACGCCCCTAAACTACCTCTCCTGGGGCGTAGTCGGCTTCGTCTTTCAGTTCTGGATCAAGAAGCGACACTTTCGGTGGTGGACGAGGCTCAACTTTCTCACCTCTTCGGCCCTCGACCTCGGACTCGCCCTGGCTACGCTCTTCATCTTTTTCGCTTTTACGTTGCACGGTGTTGAGCCGCCTAGCTGGTGGGGGAACAATGTCATCTCTACCACCATGGATGTCCAGGGCACTGCCATCCAGGCTCACGTGGCCCAGGGGGAACGCTTTGGTCCTGAGAGTTGGTGATCAATGAGAGAGGAAACTACTGTATACTAGCACTTTTTGAGCCGCTTCTCTCTCTGTCTCTTCAGAGACATGACAAATTCAAGACTTTTCTCATATATACGCCCCCCTCCTCCGTCCTTCTCAGACACAAACACTTCCCAACTGCCGAGCTAGTATCTCTCCTCCTCCTTCCTTCCGTGGACATATGAGACCCGTGGCGTATGTTCCCACAGCTGACAATAAGCCTCCGCCTTGGCCTTTTGCACATCCGGGGCGTTATCCGCATAACTCATAACATTGCTTTTTTTCACTCCCGCCGATCATGCAGCCTAACAGGGGGGGAGGGGGGTTGGTACATATCTTTGTATACACACACATCCCAGACAGCTGTTGGATCAAGCCGCAAGCAAACGTTCTCTCTCTTATGTATGCCTGCTTCTCCTGCATACATAGCTTCCCCCCCCCCCCCCCCCAGCCGTGCCGTTCCATTCGTCAAGGCTGCACACCGGAAGTTGCTTCCGAAGCATTTTGCTGAAGAAAAAAAATGATCTATCAAGCAAACATTTTCAAGGATATCCCGCGTCTCCCCCCTAAACCTCATTTACATGTATGTATGTACCTTGCCACCTGCAGAGAAAACGCCAAGGACAAGGAACCCTTTTGGTTGCTTTCCGGCTCACCGGGTCTCGCAGCTTGAGGCTGAGTGCAGGATCGGGTTAGAGTGTAGGAGATCCTTTCTCTCCTCTTTGCTCCCGTAGTACATTTACCAGAAACAGGATGGTCGGTAGGGTAGCCCCGATCTGTTGGTGGTTGTCCTGATCAGAGCCGGAAGCTTGTTCCGGTGTGGCGACAGGAGGATCGATACTTATTGGTGTGCATGTTGGGTGCCAGACGAGTGTCGTATCATGTTATTCTGGTCTGTCGGTCCCTGTCTTGTTTGATTTGACCTGTTTCTTGTCCATTAGAGTCCAGCTCAACCATCGTGTTGACAAACATCAAGGCACTCAACCAACAACCTCACTTTGTGACCCATGCCGTGCCGTGTCTACGTATCCATCATGTTGCATGACATCCTGCTCTCATGTTGATCAACCTTCACCTGTGATAGAAGCGTCATATTCAAGGACAATAACGAAATATAGTTACATTAAAACCTAATAGTCATTAGTTAACCAATACCCCAATTATCCTCCTCTAATCATACAATATCGAGACAACTTAACCATCTCGCCTTGGTACACTCAACAAATCAACTCCTGTCTACTCCCCTGTCATGCCAGACCAGCCGCGTCACACTCAAGTACCTCATTGCCTTGACAACCGCCAATCGAAACCAACCTCGCCGTCTTCGCCATGCGAGCTCCCTGTACCATCAGTCAAGCCCTGGGACTGAGGTGTGTTGTTTTCCGTGATGGAGACGGTAGGCCAGCCCCCTAAAGGACCACCATCCTTGTCATGCGTCCCCCATGGATACATGGTAGCCAGCGATCCACGACGGCTCTCGCAGGGTGAAATCCAAGCATCATTGACCGGTGAGCAAGAAGAGGGCCGACCTTGAACGAAGCTTCCTGTAGACAGCTGGTATAGCTCACCGTTACCCGCCAATCCAACATCCTTTCTCCAGCATTCCTCTGATCTCTCTCCCTTCTTTGCTTGTCGAAACGACTCCAAGATACCAACAAACCTGTCAGCGTGACGGTGTGGGCCTGCTGACATCTTCAGGGCGTCCATCGCCTGTGTTATCCAGAATTCAGCATGGGGAACATTATGTATACCGGCGTAATCGTTGCTGAGCACAATGAGAGCCGCGTCAAATAGGATGTGCCTGGGCTTGGTTAGCACAGGTGTCAGACAAAAGCAATGGGACTTGGCACTTACAGAGCCGAAGAGTCAAAAACACGCATCTCATGCGATTCGATGGCCCACTTGATGAGCTTGATCATCTGAAGCGATTGGTAAACGCATCTTTCACTCAGCTCGCAGGTGATTCGCGATGGTCTTGCCATGCATGTCCGTATCAGCCCATCTTCGTTTACCGTTGTTTTCATGAAAAGGTCCAGAAAAAACGGTCGACAGAGAAGAATGTTGGCGTAATGACCTAGGATGTGGGCTTTGAGCCAAGCCCTGGCGAACACGTTGGCATCCATCGCCGTCGGGAATGACATCTTTGTCAACGACGGATTCCGTCTTGACCAAGCCTCGAGATCCTTCATCATTCTATGTGCTGCCTCGGAACAGATTCGACCGCTTGAGTAGATCCTATTCAAGACTTGACCGATGATTTCGCACACCTCAACAGACGCATCAAGTACGGACCGCGATCTTCCGTGGTTGGATGATGCTGCTGGTACTTGGAGTGAGTTGTGGGAACAATCTTGTTCTGACATTGCCAACGGCCGTCCCAGAGATGCTGCAAGAAATCTGTCGAGGACAAACAGACTTCTCCAAATGTTTCGTCTCAGCAACTTTACATGCTGATCAGTGAACAAGACATCCGTTCGAGGGGCCATGTGTATTCCGAGGGCATAAGCGGATCGAACAGCCATGCCTACAATTTGGTCAGTCTTGCTTCAAGAACCAGGAACAGCATAATACTCACCACAGTACGCATAGGCGGCATTGCGTCGTGACACCAGCAACGTGAAATACGACATCAGGGCAAGGGCCTGGACAGACCACAACCCGCCATCTTCGGACCAGCCCTCGTCCTCAAAAGCCGTCATTGGATCGCCTATTGATTTGGCGGCAGCAAACAACCTTTCTCCCCATTGGTCATCAAGCATACGCATCTCCTGAATGACAGCGTTGTGGCCTGAGGAGAGGGAAACTGGACCCATGGTGAACCCAATGGCCAGGACCAGATATATCAGACAACGATCCGAAGCGGCAGCAGAGTCTGGCGCGGCGTAGACCCGGCTCAAGGCCATGTCTGTCCAGTTCGGATCCAAAACCCAAAGCAAGCCTTGCATCTACTGGAGTTAGAAGTGCCTTCCAGTATCGAGCCAGCAAGAAAACTTACGTTATCAAAGAACGACTTTGTCAGTATCTTAGCATGCTTTATCTCAGGCAGTAATGGTCGGCTCTGAGATGAAGAGGGGGCGATAAAGGGCGCTTCTGGCATCTTGAAGCGGTCCGGGTCGTCGGTAAAGGAAGAATCTCCCGAAACGAATCCCACGACAGTGCTGATGACGACCAGGGAGGAGGACGTCGAGGAATTACCAACGTAGACTTGGACTGGTTAGCGGCAGCAAGCAGTGGAGTTTAGATGGAGGATATACTCACAGCCCCTGTTAGTGAGGTCTCGCATCATCCATGCTTCTGTGTGCAATTCCACTTCCCCTGGCTTCAAGGCAACGACGGCTTGGTCAAAGTTTGAACTGGAAACCCACATTGGCTGGACATTTTTGATGATGACCATCGTCCGTGTTGTCTGAGTCCATGTCCCCGTAAACATAGCCAGAGGAGTCAGGGGACCGGTCAACACAACGTCGTTTTTGAAGGAGAGTCCGGCGCAACCCGATTACTCGGTTCTGGACTTTTGTCGTCATGGTCCCGACAAACCACTCTTCTCTTGCGACATGGATTGCAGGGCCTGTGTGAATCGCACTACCCAAGGCGAGTTAGTAGTGATAAGGAGAAGTGGTGTTGTGCCAGCATAGGTAGATATGGATATATGAGAAGCGACCTTGGACTTAGCCCAGTGTCGGTTAAGACAACGCCAACTGTAACTTGGGAAAGCATTTAGAATATAGGTGGCTGGGGAAGGTGTAGGCAACCAGGGGTGTCATGCAAGTGGTGAGTGCATGGTGGCTCTAAAGCCGGTTGTGTATCAGGTGCTCAACTCAAAGACGGGAAACAGGGGCCATTGTTCTCGGCTGGGTTGGTCACTCACCTTCTGTTTGCGTTTCTTGCAGGTGTTACAAGCCGTTGCGGCTCTCTTGCGCATGTCGGGCCGCACCCTGGCTCGCGTCATGGCGGATATGTATGCAGGATGTATGCAGCAAAGTTGGTTGATGAATAAGGGGGGTAATTGCCAGCAACGGGGTAGAGTCAAAGATGATAACGAAACGAATGTTCTCCCGAAGGATATGATGAGCAGCCGAGAGATTCGAACAAGTCTGTAGAGCAACAACTGCTTGTGTTACTCCAGGCGTGGAGTTTCCACACACGAATGGGTGAGAGCACTCCTCGCCCAGTAAGCTCAAGTCGCCTTGACCAGCAACTGAGCTCCGGTCAGTCGGGGAGCTAAAGCTTCAACTCCGAAGCAGTAGTCAGAATGAGCGGATGCGGATGTGACCAAGCTAGGAGCCTGTCCGAATGATGGTGTTGCGCAATGACCTTCGGGTCCGGGGTTCGTGACACTTTGTCGGTTGATGTCGAGATTTCGCACTGGTAGCTGATCAAAGAGGCCGGGTAGAGCACTCGGAAGTCGGAAGCAAGCGAGTGTGAGAGCAGCAGAGTGCGGATAATGACCTGGGTGAGCGTCCGGGGGCAGCTGTATGAGGGAGGGCAAGCTCTTTCTACCTACCCGCCTGACCAAGGCAGGAGGGCGGCATCCAACTAGAAGCCGTCCCAGCAGTTCGGAAAGGGTTGCATGATGCTATGCGATGTGATGAAAGCAGCGGCTCTGGCAAAGGCCGAGCAGATGCCTGTGGCGTCCAGAGGGCTTGCCATGGCGTGTCGGCATGTCGTTGCAGTAGCTGAGAGAGAGCCTGAGACGGCGGTACTGGGGAGGTACTCCTTTTCCAGAACTCACTCGATGGCAAGTCCGCGGCCCCCTTGCGTGGGAAGCATCTCATTGGCTTCGTAATGGACGGTTCGGTAGAGGTTGCGTCAAAGGGAGCAGAGCAAGATTGTGAAGCGATCACGGCCTGTGACGGATAAGGGACCGATCAAGACGATCTCCTGGAATGATGGTAGAGATTCTGAGATGCTGGTTCGGGAGTTGCACCAGAAGCCGCACACACATCCATCCCATCCATGCCTTGCCTTGCCCAGGGTTCAGCGATGTGGGGGCTCCCTGTCGTTCCCTGTTACTCTCCACTGGTTTGATCTGCAGAGTGGGACTTTTCTAGTCAGATCTCATGGCATCCTGGTGGTGTTGGTCGGAGTTTATTGCTAGGTAAGTGATTGTGTAACATTGGCCCATGGTGTTTTCGGATGTCGACCTGGTTCAGGGAGAAATTCTTCACGTTGTCGGATAGAAATGAAGCCCTTGCAGTTTGAACTCCCACGTGACAGGGTTTACTCACTCTTTCCTGCCTTTTTTATTCGGGAAGGAAACACCAACAAAGCATTTATCGAGGAGTATATAGGTAGATGCACGAATATCTACTTTGCATTATCACAGCGTACTATGCAGTACTATGCTCTACGTGCAGCCTGACTTATACAACACCACGCCCAGATCGTCGAAGCGGCATTTTCACAAACGTCGATATCACACCGAGCCTCTTCTCTCCCCCTGCCTGCCTGCCTGCCTGCCCGCCTCGCATTCCGCAGGTCCGCCTTACCCCTCAGGTTGAACCTCTCTATCAATGTCTGAGCCCAGGTCTCGGGTCCATTGAGGCGTCCTGAATAGGACATTCTGGCGAATGGCCGCCTGTTCTCTCCGCGGGCGAGGGGTTTGACTCACCCCGTTGCATTTCATCCCACCTTCCTGTTGCTTGTTGGTTGTGATTGTGGCCAGGCAAGGTTATTTGTACAGGTAATGCTCCGAGCCCGTCCTGTCCAACGACCGGGTCGCTGGGTTCATCAAAGCCCCCTCTCCGAGACACTTAAGGCTGCTGTGAGACGCCACTGTCTCTGTTGGGTGCGATTTCCAACCCTACTTGACCTGGGCGACGCAGTCAGCTTTCCCAATCACGAACCACCTTTGCCATGCAAGGTGACTCGTCAGTTTGGGAGTCACGCCCCCTTTCGAGAGCTTGTCTTACCTCTGCCTGAATGAGCTCTTGATTTATTCCCGACCTCTGGCACGCATGAGCGAGCATCCGAAACGACTCCAGGGTTACATGCGGGCAGATCTTCCAAGAGTGAGACACCAACTTATTGTCCTTCAGCTTGCTATGCCAGGCCACCTGCCAAGATGGGAATCCCCGCCCAGGTTGTGACCAATGCAATTAACCTTTGTCTTGGTCCTGAATCGCCATCCCATTCACTGAAGCCCATTGGTCGCCTTGACTTTAACTTGAACTTACAGTCGATGGCAGCTGTCAAGTTCCCAGGTCTGACGCAATATTATGTTACGAAACTCACCAAGCAAGTCAATACACTAAAAAGACGGCACCAAGCCATATTCTTGGCCAGTCATCATTATGAGGACGCTCAGGCTATTTCCGCTTGTCAACCGCATGGCTCACCCTTCAATCACACCAACACGAGATCCATTGCCATGTGCAGCCGTTGGTAATCTCACCATTTAAACTCGGTCTCGAATCAAGTTACGTTTCTGACCAGAAAGTAAGTTATTAACACAAGGTCAGGGCGAGACAGACCGTTGAATCAATCTGACCCCGTCGGCATCACATGGATTCAAACACCAACAACCAAGGAAAAGGGATATTACCATATTGCTTTTGCTCTTAGCAAGATCATCTCCACGCCCCCAGGAATCTTGACTACATTTGTGGATGTCATCCCCTTGAACTTAGTGATGTGTCTATTCTTGGCACTGCAGGTTCGGAGGGGTCCAATACTTGTTGGTACACTACACGCCGCCCCCTGTTAGCAACCAACACGGTCAATACTGGTGTATCTACTATAATTGGAAGGCCGTTTAGAAATCGCAGGATGAATGGTTCATCTTACCAAATTCTTCTTTTCAAGGTGGTGCAGGGATGAGACCTGGAGGCTCGCTTCCGAACGGATGGTTACCTCCGAGCCGTGCTCCGTCTAAGTGTTTACCGACAGCCAGCGCTAGTTATATATTATTTAGTTAATAAGGCCTTATTATTCATTTACTTGTACTCTGCGATGAAAGTAGAGAAGTTCAAGATCCATTGACCAGATCTCTAATGAGTTGAGTCTCCCGCCACACCCTTTCGGAGGTACCCAGTCACCGAGATGGAGTGTCGTAGGCTAATATATTCGCATGCTGGATAGTTCTTCCGTAGTGAGGGAAATTAACGGCCAATTGATTCGATTACCCAGATGGGTTTCAAGTCCTCATGATTAGAGCATTCGCCAGTCTCTTCAACGAGAAGTGCATAGATTCAGTCACACAAGGTTGAGACCACCATAACAGCGAGATTCATTCAAAACGTGACTTTTCATATGAAATTCTCATAATTAGATATCCAGGCATAAGTAATAGATGGTTGCCTGAGACACTACTCCGTGATGGACGGATATTCTCAAGACACCTGCGGCTGGCTGTCCAAAAAGACATACCAAGAAAAAGCGTCCAAGCGCAATTACTAGCCATTGTCTATAGCGGGGGAAAAAGTGATATATTACAGGGAATCTTTATAAGCCTCACAACACCAGCCGTCCGGGCTCCTCCTCGAGAATCACCTTGCAGCGCTCAAGGAAGATCTGTGCCCTCTCCTCCTCGGCCTTGGGGACTACCAGGGTGAAGAGGTTGGCGCCGCTGGACATGCCGGGGACGGTGCGGATGGTGGCGGGCTTGGGAGCGGCCTTCTTGCTGGGGGCCGCAAGAATGTCGATAATGTCGGTCTGCTTGCGAGCGGAGGGTCGAGGGGCGAGCAGAGACGCGGGAGGGATAGCGGAGATCTGAGGGAGGTAGACACCGCGGGAACCCTTGACAGCCTTGACCTTGTCGAGGCCGAGAACCTGGTCGAAGAGTTCGTTGGTGGTGGGAGCACGCTTCAGGGCAGGGAGGGCGTCGTTGGCGACCTCGGCGGCGCGGCCGACAAAGGTAGAGAGAGGCAGGAAGACGCCGAGAGTATCCTGGATCTTGTTCTGGACCTCGATGACCTTGGACAGGGAGACGGGGATGGAAACCTCGAGGTTCTCGATCACGGGGGCCTTGGGTGCAGGGGCAGCCTTCTTGGGGGCCTCCTTGGGAGCCTTCTTCTCGGCGACCTTGATGTTGCTCAGGTCGAGGTGGGTGAGGGCGTTGAAGTTGGATTCGTTGGCCGCGGGGGTATCGGGGTTGATGGCTCCCAGGTAAGCGAGGACATCACCCTTGAGCAACCGGCCATGAGGACCAGTTCCCTTGATCTTCTTGACATCGTCCTCGCTGAGGCCCTTCTCCTTGACGAGGTGTCCGACCGACGGCAGGAGGGGGTACTTGTGCTCGTATGTTCCGGTGCCCGTGGGCTTGGGCGCGCTCTTCTTCTCGGCGGGCTTCGACTCGGTCGGGGCGGTCTCCTTGGTGGCCTGGCTGGGCTGGGTCTTGGGCTGCTCGTCGGCGGGGATCTCAAGTGAGCTGATGTCGTCGCCGGCCTCGGCGATGACGGCAATCCGCGAGCCAACCTGAACAGCCTTGCTACCATCGGCCGTCATGATCTTGACCATGACGCCGTCATCCTGGGCCTCAACATCCATGGTGGCCTTGTCAGTCTCGATCTCGAGCAGCACATCGCCGGCGCTGAAGGACTCCCCCTCCTTGACCTTCCAGCTGGCGATGTTACCCTCGGTCATGGTAGGCGAGAGGGCAGGCATGGTAAAGTTCTGAGCGGCGAGGCATCGTGTCGATGTGGTGAAGGCTGCACAACAAGGTCACCATGTGTTAGTCGGTGCGCGACAAAAGGGTCCGAGAGGGAGGGACACAACAACATACTACGAGCGACGACGACGGAACGGGTAGCGACGACACGGGCAGACGCCCTGCATGCTGCCGCGAGAGATGCCATTGCACACACAGCTCAATTGAGGATGGGGAGATGGCGATGTGAGGTGGGCTGTGGAGGGGATTCAGGGCACGTAGGAGCGGCCTCGGGGGGTGTTGGAGGGATGGATGGATTTCTTGAGCTGAAGCTGTTGGGATGGCGGCGCTGGAGTGGATACGGCGACGTTTTTTTTTTGGCGGGAAGCTTAGGAACGCAGGGGACAGAAAACTAACATTTTTCCTAACGGTTTTCTTTGCTAGAACACCATCCAAATTAATATCTCATGAAATATACGATAGTTTAAACTCGTGCAAATACTAGTAAGTAATCCAAAATTTTGCTCTTCCGACTTTTCAATTACAATTCATCATGATAACTTCACCAGCTCAACATCCATACCCATCAGTATATCTCTCAACTGTTCCACTTAATTTGTCGCCCTCCCTCATCCCCCTCGGACGACATTTTGCCGCAACCCGACCACGCCAAAATGATCACCGTGTTATTTCCGCAGGACCCCCAGATAGGGTTTAGCTCGATTGAAAGTTGAATTTCTGGATAGCTTCACTTTTTTCGTTTCGAGAAGCTGGGAAATATTACACATGAGTGTGATTTTATGACACCACGCACCCAATTGGACGCCTCCAGGCACATATAACAAACCATACACACTTATAGGTCCTGTTCCTTCGGCTCAAACGGCTCAAAACACATCATGGCTAGCCTCGCAAGGGGCTTTTGCCTCCCCGGTCTCCGGCCCCTCCTAACACCCCGCGCCGCCGAATCCGCCCTCCTCCGATCCCGCCTCTTCACCACATCCCTCCGCCGAGCTGCTCAACCGGCCGTGAAAGCCACCCGGCCTTCTAAGATCGCCGCCGCCGCCGCCGCTACCCCCGCATCCTCCGTTGCCCCGAGCCGGTACGCCTTCATCAAGAGCCTAGCGACAAAGCCCACACCGACGATCCTCTACGAGGGCCCCTCACATTTCTGGTTCTACTTTGGATGTTGGACGAGTGGTGTTTCTATTCTTACTTGGACGGCTCTTACTGCGTCGTCGGCTGTCAACCAGCCTGAAGGTGTGCCGCAATGGGTCGGCATCACGTTCGGCGCCTCATACCTCCTACTTGCCTCCATGGGTTTCTATCTTATTTCGAAGACTCCCAACATCGTCGGTCACATCCGTGTCCTACCAGCACAGGCTGCTAAGCTCGCACCCATCGCCGGTAGCCCCGCGAGCGCCGGCCCTACGCCTATTCAGATGGAGGTAACGGTCAAGCGCATGTTGCCTCTGCTCAAGCCCAAGGTCATCACGGCACCACTGGACAAGGTCTGGCTCAAGACTCGATTCTCGCTACCGGACGAGTACGTACCGGAGCTGAAGCGATTGGAGATGGAGCGCGCGGCAGAGGTCAAGCGAAAGGCACTTCGCAAGTTCGACATGGAGCACCTATTCACGATGCCCTTCCGCAGGATGGGTCGGGCAGTGTCCGCCATGTTCAACGGAGTAAAGTCAGCATGGACTGATATGGGCTATGGCATTATCCGCGTGGACGGCAAGGACTACAAGGTGGACGTGACCCAGGGCTTTGCACATGATGGATTCCGCACGTTGGAGAAGCTCGTGGACATTAAGCCATGATCGACACTTCCCAAGTATCAAGCATGAGAGGAGAGAAGAGGACTTTGAGACGGCGACTCCGTGATATACCGTGTGAGAGCCGAGATGTGTTACTACCCTGTACGTTACCGTGTAAGAAGAGTGTGTGAAAAGTCTTGATCCAAGATCTGAGCCTCATAGCCTCACTTCTCATCACCTCAGTTGGTTGCGGGAGCACAGCCACAGACTGTAATGTTCCTGAAGAATATTCCCGCAATACAAGAAAAGCTCATCTGTGACCAAATCAGTTTCTTCACCCCCTCGTGATGGGATCGCCCGATCCGTCGGGCACGCGAGCAGCGGCACATCGCCATGATGGTGTTGATCGCGTACGAGCAGTAACGTTTTACCAACGGTTCCGAAGTGCTCCCACAGGTAAGAAAATTCGCTCAGCTTGACAACACACCGCCAAGATTAAGACGAGGCGAACGATTCAGCTTCTGCAGCGCAGACATCACGTATGATGGAGGCTACACGCTACGTCTCATCTCCACAAGATGAGATGCGACTCGACGAGTCCACCAAGTAGCCGATACATGGGGGCTCTCATCTCGTCTGCCCTCTTTCCTTGAATGGAAAGTTGGAAATCTCCACAACTCGATTGGAACGTCCATGGAACAAGTCCATGTTTGCGGCACTTTGCATCTTGAAGACCCCTCGTGATCTTCCGGAGCGGCGGGCCCCAAACCAAACTGGCGTGTCGTTGAACTCGGACTCGACTTACACGCAGTTTGGTCAGCCCACGCACCACTACATGACCTCTCACAAACAAAAAGACAGATTTGCCGCAAAGCCACCCGGACGGAGCGGTACTGTAACCAAACAAAGGGTCAAGGATGATGGCGCCGGCACTGACATTCGACTACAAACGCCTATGGCGCGAGTGGCTGGCACATCGTAAACAGTCCCTGCACGATCGTTGAGGGGTCCATGTTCAAACATGGACAGTTATCCCCTCAGATTGGTTAGTCCCAGCCGCTTAAGCACAGGCACAAGCAACAAACAGCATGAGCTCCAAGCAATGACCAACATGGAATCTGTCCTTCGGCATGACGAAATCAGGATCTAAACATATCCCGAAGGCGGGGGTGGAAAAGTTGAAAAATTTCCTCTGGTATCCAAAAACTCGGAGCCCCTCGATATCTTACCCCTCCAAACCAAGGTCGTCCAAGTCTAAATGGGAAGCGGTCAGCCAGCCTCACCCTTCCCAGCTTCAGCAGACGAGGCTATCCCTGACAGTTTCGCTGAGTAGCCTTTTGACGATCCAATGCAAGCAACCTCGAAGATCCACAGGCGGGGCCTAGCGCCGTGGGCTTTCGCTTCTTTGCTTTGTGGGCGCCCATCAAGCGATTCGCGCGCGCTGTCACTCGAGTTTGACGGCGGCGGGCGCCTTGAGATCATGCCATCGAGCCATGATGAGTGAACCATGGCAATTTAATCGTGCATCTTTCGGGGAAATAATCGAACTCTGACCGGCACATGGATCAAACACCTTTACATTGTGCGATCATCAAAACACTCGGACCCTCCCCTGCAAATCAGGGTCCAAACCTCAGAGTTGTAGCCGCGCGCACACCATCGCCTAAGCTTGTCATTAAGACCTGCGCAATCGTCAGCTCTATCAGAATGAATTGCCGACATCTGTAAAACTCCATCCGGAGGGTCCAAACAAAGATGCCTGTCAGCAGCTGCTGTGGGCTCATCGACGTCATCGAGCTTGCGGTGAGCCTCTGGGTGTCCCACCCTGGACGAGGGACCCTGACCTGGGTGGGCTTAGTGCTGTGGAAACGATGCGGCCGATACCTTGGAAGGCTTCTTGTCAAAATGAAGATCAAAACCAGATTTAGAACTCCAACCTCGAAAAAGCTGCGCGCGACAAAGATTCGTGGCCAACGCGACTTGCGCTACCTCTCTTATTGGCGCCCACGCAGATTCTGGCAGATAACCAACAAGGCATTCCTTGGACCGAAAGGAAGAAGGGACCACAGGTCTTGGAAGTACTCGTACTTGTCGTGTGCTCGGCTCGGTGTAAGCGGAGGGAGGCTCGAGTTGATCTTCCATTGTCGATATCCGTTGCCTCAATGTTGCAAGTCCGAAGTCATGTTACCGCCGAGCACCAGCCCTGTAGCAGATTTCCACCCTGTGCCTTGCTTTAAGCCCAAGTCCTCGGAGCGTTTTTTCGACCGGCCCAGTCGGTATGTGGGCAATGGATGCAACATGCCTACCCACTGTCTTTGTCCCCCCCCCAAACAAATACGCATTTGCCTTTGTCACAGAGTAACGGCGCCCATTCAAGTGACTGTTCGAGGCGCTCGTGAAACATGACTCCACGCAATCACTTTCGCTCTCGAGAGCAGGGGCCTAGACATCTGGAGCAGTGTCATGATATCTGTGCAGATAGCCGCATCGGCGGAGTGGCTTGCGAACAATGGATGAAGACCATCCCATCTTGAACCGACATCTGCTCACTCGCTTGTCGTTTTTCACTACCAACGCCAGATCCCCTCTAGAGATGCGTGCCCCTCGCGCTCCTTAGAACTTGACGAATAGTGTGCCCCCCTAAGAAGCAGAATCATCATTGTCGCGTGTCGGTTTGCAGTAGAATCAAACCTCGAGATGCAAAGGTGGCATGTCGCCCAAGCAGATTGGACAATTCCCCACCAGATCGAGGGGTAGAGCGCTCTAGCGAGTGAGGGCCTGGACCTTTGAACAGAGACCCTGATACGCGCTGTAGTGCCATCCCTCGCATCATCATCGTCGGTCGATCACCGACGGTGTCCCTCGAGGGTAGTCGACACCGCACAGGGCCATACGCCTGCGTGAGCTTGTTGCGTGATGCTTCGCGAATCAGCCAGAAGATCTTTTTAGATGCATCGTGACATGTACTAAGGCACAGGAGATCGCAAATGAGGGTGTCATGTCCTGCGGTCTCCTGTATGTGATGCTCAAATCCTGGGGTTGGACGACTGAATGTCGCGGGGGGTCAAGCAGCGGTGAGCGGAGGATGGGCGAATCACAGCCGATATCCCAGCCAATATCAGCAAACCCAGCATCCAACACGGCCTTCCCCCGAGCTGCCACTTCCCGTAGCTTCGAGGGAGAAGAGGAATGCGACCGTCAAGCGTCATGTGCCCCTCGTTTCAATTTGGCTGAGGACGCACCTGGCACCCATCATTGGTCACCGTGTCTCGATTTCTAGAACAACCGCCAGTAGCGCAAAGGATCAAAGGAGGCTCAGCCGTCAACCCAGTACAAGGACACGGCAAACCAACGCCATCACGTAGATGAGGCAGTTTGGGAGGGACAGTATCGTTGATTATTCGCTGAACCGGGCGGTCTATCCCACCCACCCAAGATCCTCTGTCTGTTAGCATCAAGACTAGATCGTCCTCCGAGCCGGCGTCGCGCACTTCATCTCACGACATCCGAAGCAGGTGATGGTCAACCTCCGATGTGCGGACATGTTTTGCCGGTTCTTCCCTCTCCTCTGCCGGGCGAGTCTCGAAAATCATCCGACCTGGTGAAACGGCCCTCTGTAGATGAGATGAGCCACTGGTGAGGTCAAGACATCCGGGGACTTGATCGTTCTCTGTGCTCACTCAAGACGAGACGCTAGATCCACCCGGCCGCAGCAGAGTCCTCTCCAGGTGGGACATGGCATGGTATGGGATCTCATCTGTGGATTTTCAACATTGGCTCACGTCGTTATTTCGCGACGGCACTTTTTATTCCCCAGACCGAGAGTGCAACACGGCCCTCAATCATGTCTCGCATCGGACAATACACTCGAGGCAGCATGACTCGGCCAAGACAGACCAGGACTAGATGGTGATGCCAGATTATGGCCAGTGCGCGATAATGAGACCCTGGCTCTCTCGTCTGTTGGACCCTTGCTCTGTTGATTCCCGCGGGATGATGCAAGCACTCCAAGCCGCACCGCGCTCTCGTGGAAACTTCAATCAATCGACATCACAATTCTTTCTTCTCAGATGCCATGAAACGCAATCATGGGTCTGCCCTCGCACGGTCGAAGCACCACCTGCGAGTTGCGCGAACATGGCCTGAGCCGTGTCTTGTCTGTGACAATGGTCGCAGCGACGATGTCGTCGTGCAGTAGTTCGTGAGTTGAACGTCGTATGTCTTTAGAGACAAATTGCCGGATCGGCAGGGTGAAAGGGTCCTTGAACGGGGCTGATGTCGGCGCCGAACCACTGGAGGGTCTAGACTTTGCTCCTATCGTGAACCATGTACGACAAGACAGCCGCCATCAAAATAGAAACCGCACCGGTCTTGAGTGTCAGCTCGAGTAGAATATGTCTCTTCCAAGAACCTGTCAGAATGAAATGGCATTCCATCCTGGCTTGCAGCTCTTGAAAAACACTGGCTGTTTCGACAAGCCAATTTTCCCAGAGCGAGCTGATGGACCAGGGGGCCTGGACAAGAGGTGCCTCAACTTGTAAGCGGCGCAACGTTTTGAGTGGACGAAGAGTGCAGCCATGTCTCCTTCAGGTTCTACAAAACCGCCCCAGACTCTTGGCCAGCGGCCTCTGCGAGACAAACATCATGACACGGAGGAAAGTGTCTCCTCTGTTCTTGAAATCCTTTGGATGGTCGGTAACAAGTCGCCTATCCACGGGCTGAACCGGGTTTGAAGTGAAGAGATCGACTGTTACAGTCGAGTCAGTTTTCATGGGATTTCTGCAAGTCAATGAAAATCGATACGGAAATGGCAACATTATCCAATATCCATTATCGTTGAGTGACGCAGCGAGGTAGCCCGGACGAGTCTTGGCAGTGGTTGGTCGTTTGAAGCGCAGCGGGATGCTAGATATGCTGAAGATCATGGCCGTCACAGACGAGCTGGAGCATCTTGCGGTGGTTCGGGCGGGATGGGCGTCCACTAACAGTCCAGGATAAAGGAGAGAACCCTGCAAGTTGCAGGTGAGAAGTACTCGTACTTGTCCCTAGTACATGGGACTGCGACCAGGGGCTCAAGAGGCCCTTGAAGCAAGATGACATGCCACTCCCCCAATCAAACGTCGGCGCCACACGGGTGCAGTGGAGATATGACATAACTGCTGGGGGGCGCGCCCAGAGCGGCCCAGAGTGAAAGCAAATGGTCAGAGGCTCCGCTTGAGGCGGCGCCCGACACAGGCCAAAGGCGCAGCGCAGGAGAGATGCAGATGCAGAATGCGATGGATCATGGGTTGGATGAGATCCAATGCGAGCCACAAGGAGGTCTAAGGAGAGAGTAGTGGCGGGAGAGGCTCTCCCACAGAAGGAAAGCTGAGCTGAGGAAATGGCCTCTTCCGCATGTTCCATCCTCATGACGGGAATGCGCGTGGTGCGAGCATAAGATGTTGGAGGGAGGGACAGCTCGGAACGGAGCGGATGGTCTCGTGGCAGCAACGAGCTGTGCTGCGTGATAGGCATGTCTTGGATGTGCCATGGAGTCATGACAGACGCCTGCCGCGATACAGCGATCTAGGCGGGCTCGGGGGTTCTGGATGCGCGGTTGGTGGTGGGTGTTTGCTGCTGTTGATTCAGTGAATCATGCACTGGACTGCTCTGTAGCGGGTGGATGGATGGATGATCCAGAGCATGGTGGTTGGTGTGGATGGTTGATCGAGGTGGGATTTTCAAGTAGTGGTTGGCTGGCCTGCGTGATTGATGTTGCGTGCACCTTGTACTGGCATCCATCAAACCCAATCTCAGGTACGATACAGTCCCCATTATCTCAACGAACGCCGGCAATACATCGAAACAGCGGTGGCACGGCTGATGGGTTTCGGCTGGGCATAAGAGGAGGCTTGTGCGACTCCCCGAGATAACAGAGTCTTGCCGCTGGTATGGGGATTTTCGAAGCGTGATCTGCCATGTCTCGGGACACGACAAGAAGGGTACTGCTTTGATGCAAGGACAGACTGCGACAGACTGCGAGTCAGGAAGATGGTGATGCGCTGCATGACATTTCTGTCCTGCTGCTTGCTGCATCACCAGTGCCGGCGCTCCACCGACTGAAAAATTCACATCTGCCTGTCGTTGAGTTACCCGGGAATTGGAAGCTCGCGATAAGAGAAGAGGCGAACAAATTCTTCCGTTGCACGACAGCAGCCTGACTCTTGTCTGCTTGACAGGTGCCTCTTCTCAAGCTCTCGGTCCTCATTCGGGAGTCCACCGAGGAGGCTATATCGGAGTCTCCATGGTCAATAGCGGCATCTCCGGGCCAAGTAAACAAACAACAACATCCATAAAGACGGCGGGGGACGGGGTCCATGTCCTTGTGTCGTCCGTCAATGCCATGCCTCCCCTCCAGCCTTGCTTGGCTTGGCCTGTGAGACATGGCTGAGGCGTGCGCAGTGCACGCACACGGTTCAATCTCTCATCTTTGCCTGCACCGACCAACAACAACCGTGCCGCATTTCATCGTCGATTTGTCAGTCGTCGTCTTGTTGCTGTTGACGATGGTTGAGCCTGGACTGGTCCTGGTGAGCAGCTAGTTGGAAATGAAGGCCCAGCGCGCAAACACCCGTCTTGAACAGAGTTCCCGAACCCTCGACCGCAGCCGACGCTACGGCTTCTCTAGATCTCCCTAAAGGAAATAAGCGGCTTGCGCCCATGCTAGATTGGCCATCTAGGCGGAACACCCATCACCAATCTCAAGTGCAGCACTTGCATTCTCACTTGCTACTCGCCGAGTCGTTGCGCGTCTGGCCTGGTCCTCCTGATCCTTGTTCCACGCCACTCAGCTCAAGGAAAAAACGAGACGCCAGTACAAGCATGTTACCTTATGCTCCCCTGAATATCGTTAATATGATACAGAAAGAACAGATCAAAAAGCTCTGAAGTATCAAGTACTACTATAATATATTGTTAGTTATTTTATTATATTTTATATAGATTCATTTATTATTCGTGAGATCCGTCAAGATACCCTCTCGCTGTTCTGATGTCTCGTTTTTTTCCTCGACCCAAGTGCACGCCAAGAGGACCCCCACTGTGGTGAGCGACTCGAGCATGGTCCCGTTCGACGACTCCACTCAAGACCTTCGAACGCTCGGCGGCCTGTTTGGTGTTGCCCTCGCTGTGTCATTCTGTTGCGAGTAACCTCTCGGTCTCGTTATCGAGCTGTTCTCAGCCCACGGCGAGCCCGGAGCGACTGCCTCCCTATGGAGCGATGAAAATATTGTCGAGAAGGCGGTATTAGTGAATATCTAGTTAGCAAGCCTGCCCGCTGATTGTTGCCAGCCCTTTGCAATATCGAGCCGCGAGTGAAATCATGAGGCGCAAGTTGAGTGTAGATAACCAAAAATATGGAGTTGATATTGGAACATGTTTCTCTCCCAGCCCAATTCCCCGGATACGAAAGTGGCGGCGGGCTGGGCTGAACTGAACCTCTTGGGCACCCAAATTCTCCATTCTGGATTGTTCCAAGTTTTTAAGCTGGTCGGTGTTCTTGTAATCCAGCCTGACCGACAATGACGATGGGGTAGGTGACGCGAAAAATCAAGAGGCGATGATGGATGAATGCGGAGTTGAGGTGAGAGGTGACGGGAAAATCCCTACTTGGCTTGAGCAAGACGTCGCGGTTGAGGTGCGGTGGTACCAGGGATGGATTGGTTGGATCCATCGTTTATCCCGGATGGTCCAAGGTTGAGTTGATGCAAGCAAGGCAAAAAGCCAGGGCCAATTTCTGATCGGTACGTAAGTCGTCTCCGTCGTCGAAGTTGTAGTGGCAGGATCCCCCAGTCGTTGTCGGTGTTATCTCATCCTGGTCGGTGCAGACCGAGATGCGATGGGATGCGGAGCGCACGAAGCGAGGAGGGCACTGCTGCGGCTGCGGATGGCATCAAGGCCCGAGATGACCGCACGCGCGAGAAAGAGGGAGGCGGACGGTTTCTGGATGCGCATCTGGCTGCTGCTGCTGCGCTCTGCACTGCAATGCGCTCATGCAGGCGGTGGTTGAGCAGTCATCATCATTGGACGATTTCTGGGGATTGCATGCTTTGGATTGGGAATGCCCTCGGCCGGGATGGGGGGAGACCCTCGTTCAGATGGCGGCAAAGAGACCCAGCAGGGTCCACACCAAGTGGCCGCCCACAGGCTCCTCAGTGGCTCCTCAGTGGACACCCCGTTGATGGTCATTGCTCCTGAGGCGGGTCACAAGTACCGGATACTTTGCGAAATGGGGTGCGTGCCCCCAAACTGGCCCCGTCCAGCCCCAATCAGCCGCCCGTACGACCGCTGATGAACCAGCCAGACTGCCAGGGTGTGGTGCTTAGGGGACCGAAAAACCGTGCTAGTCCTGGGAGAGGGTGTTGAGGTGCCAGGGAGTGCGATGGAGGGACAGGCCTGAGATGCCCTGTGTTACTGGGTCTGCCAGGTCGTTTCGTTGCAGAGGGAGCGCTGTGATCTCTCGACCTGACGGATGGAGGCAGCAGAATCAGAGCCAGCCAGAAAAATCCCATCCCAGGTGAGACCCTGGTCATTTCCTCTCTCCTCGACGGGTCCCTCTTGCGCAGCCAGCGCCCGTTCCATATTACTATAGGAACCCTCCAGGCCCCTCCACCTTCCTTTTGGGACCCTTCCTTTACTTCTGCGTCCTCCCGTCTACTCCTGGATCACATCGACATCCTCATCCTCATCCTCCTCCTCCTCCTCTCCTTCTCCTTATCGACAATCCTCTCGAGGCATTCTCAGGGCCACGGAGGAATCTGGGTTCGCAGCTGTTCTTGTCTGGTGAACCTGTCGAGGCTTTACAATCCTTTCCCGGCTTTGGTCTGTTGCTCTGCAGCAACCGCTGGGTTTTCTCTTCTCGTCAAAGGTGAGTCCATGATGCTCCGCGATGATCTTGATTACATCCCCTTTCACCATTCCCTCTTCTCTTGCGTTTGCTTTGCATGTCTCTAAACTGCTTGTTGTTTATCGCTGTCTATTTTTTGCTATTTGATTTGCTGCGTTGCGACAACAGTGAAGAAGGATCCCGTGGTAAAGACGCTCGGGTCTTCGTCACGGCTGCCTACCGCTTCTGTGTCTGCACGGCTTTTCACGCTTGAAAACCGAACTTTGTCTGCTTCTACATGTTTTCCACCCGCAAATCTTGTCCTCTTGCAAATCCGGAACCTTCGTCTCGTTTGCCTCGCTCCACGCGCTTCTCCTGGCCAGAAATCTCGTGCTCCCAGTCCAAACCTCCTCTCCGAAGCCATCGCCGCTCTCTCCTCGCCCGTGTTCCGTGACTGCTGCCTCAACGATCATCGAGTGCGTGTGACCACGATTACGATTACGATTCCATTTTGCAATCCGTGGGCGGCAAAGTGAACAGCGAGGCTGTGCAGCGACGATCACCGGACGACTTACACTTATACAACCACTTACGCCTTATTTCAGTTGGCATATCATGTCAACCCCCGCCTGCAGACTGGATGCCGAGATTTGTGCAGAACGCCCTGGACCCTTCGTGCCTTGCTTGCTCGCATTTCATACATTTCTTTGCGCATTCTCAGCTGCCGCTCGGCGATGCATTCAACTAACCCGACCGTGAAATAGGTAGAACTTTTGCAACCTTCGATTTTCCTCCGGCCGTGACATCCCAGGCGACGCCATCCCTCCCCGGTATCGCTTCTCCCATCCGAGCGTCTACTTTTCTATAACCACGACCCGATCCCGCTCCTATGCGTAGTGGACAATAACTATGGATTCAGAAGACGGAGAACTGTTCATAAAGGTATGGTGATTTTTGAAAGTTTCTACAAGTTGGGCAACCCAGCTGACTGATGTAGCAACTTGCCAGCTTCGTGCGGACGCATGAAAAGGCTCTCGCAAACGCCCTTCAGTTGCAACGCCGCCAAACTCGGCACAAGTCCTCTCAGAGCACTGGCTCTGCCGCCCTCTCCCAGACCTCGACTTCCCTTCCCGATCGACCCGCCACCTCCTCATCTACTTCGAGCTCACTCGCCGCCGCCTTGTCGCTGGGCGCCCTCAGCTTCACTTCCCATAATGTCAAATCGGCGAAGTTGGCGCTCACCCCTCATCACCTATTCTACCTCCTCTCGCGTTTCGAAGAGCTCAACATCAATGTCGGCCCTATGAAGGTCCGGCTGGAAAACCTCCACGACAGCTCATCCTCTGCCAACTATGTCTCGTTCCTCAGCAACACTCAACGGTCGAGAAGCAAGGGTTCCGATATCGATTCCATTCATTCGGTATCGAGTATGCGCAGCGTCATGTCTGGCATGTCTGCCCTGTGGGCCAGCTTTGGCATCGGTGCCAGCATCTCTGCTGCCCGCACTGAGCGCCAGAAGGCTGCCTTGGAAGCCGACATGAAGTACCTTTACTCGGCGTTTACCAAGATCCCCTGCCTTAAGCTGGCACCGGACTGGCGTGCCCGCCTGATCCGTGGTTACGAGGAGTTCCCCTTTGACTCGGCCGTCCCTCTGTACGCTTTCAAGAATCTCCAGGCTCTCGAGGTCAACAGCATCGACTTTCGACAGTTTTTCGGTTGGGATCGTCTGGCCGATCAGCTGCGGTCATTGACGCTCAAGCGTGCTGGCGTCGAAGATCCTGCGGACATTCTGATTGAGATCGTATTGGATGATATGGATAAGCGTCGGAGACGGGTTTCCAAATCACAGTCATCGCCTACCTCCGCCTGGGCAGGAAGTAGCAGCCCTCGACGAAGCGGTGTCCTCGCAGGCCACCCAGAGCTTCACCGGGCTGCTTCTGCACCGAGTTCTCCTGGCCACCATGTTGACATGAGGATTGGTTCAATGACCCCCAGCGAACATGCTGTGGAAGAAGGCAGCCGAAGACAGTCTTTGAGCAGAGACGACCAGGAGGATTCCTCCAAGCCCCAGCACAAGGAGGCTCGTCCCCGAAGCAACTCACCTCCTCGACCTGCTAGTTCTCGGACCCAGTCCCATCATGTTCGTGGTGGGCACCACCGTATGAGGCGATCTGGATCTGGTAGCTCTCATTCCAGCCTCTCTGATTCCTGGGGTGGTCACCATCACGCCCGTGGTAGCTCGGGTAACCTCCTTGCGATGGGTATCCTCCCCGCCTCTAAATGGCGATTCCTGAGACACTTGAGCTTGGCGGAAAACTCCATGACCTCCATTCCTCACAACAGCCTCGCCCCCCTCTCCAACACACTCTACTCTCTTGACCTCTCAGCCAATCTCTTCAGTCAGGTTCCGGACAGCCTGGCCACCCTCACTGCTCTCCGAGCTCTGAACTTGTCGCACTGCATGATTGACTCGCTTCAATCACTTACCCGCAACCCCCTCCCTGCCATCACAGCGTTGAACCTCAGAGCCAACAGACTTCAGTGTCTGGCTGGTGTTGAGAAGCTGTTCCCCCTTGAGCGACTTGATCTGCGAGAGAACCGTCTGGTTGATCCCATGGAGCTCGCGAGACTTACTGGCATCCCCGACATTCATGAGATTTGGGTGGAAGGTAACCCCTTCACACGCACGCACAAGGATTACCGTGTCACCATCTTCAATCTCTTCCGCAAGACCCCGGGCTACACGGAGGATGTCATCATTGATGGCAGTGGGCCTAGTTATGCTGAAAAGCGCATGCTGGTGGAACGCCCTCCCATCCCTGAGTCCGTCCCCGTGGTCAAGCCGCAGGCTCCCGAGGTGCCCACTGTTGATGTGAGCAAGCCTGCCATCATCTACAACCCTCCTAAGGAGCCTGCCGTTCTCCGCAAAGAGCGGCCTGCTCCTAAGGCTGTCATGAGCGAGATCAACACAAGTTCGACTCGCCGGCGGAAGACACCCAAGAGGCGTATCGTCGACCTTGCCACGTCTGATACACTCCCCTCTCCCACTCCTGTTGACGTGCACGTGGCGAAGCCAGCTGCAAGACAGCCCAAGGCACCAGTCACAAACGATGGGAACTATCGAATCTCTCAAGAGCCTGAGACTCAATTGTTGCCTCCGTTGATGCTATCCACCAACTCGGGCGTTGTGAGCGCCCCTGAAGTCCCCCGAATTGATACCAGTGTGGTACCAAACCTTTCCACTGTCTACTCCACCGACGATGACCGCGCAGATTGGAAAGAGCCCCAGGACTGGGATGCCAGCGGCGAGATGTATCGCCAGAAGATTGAGGCCTTGCGGAATAAGGTTGGAAATGGCTATCTTTCAGTCCTGAGTGAGGAGAGCTGGGGCTCTAGCCGTCCGGCGGAGTATACATCACCTGGCATCCCATCTGCCCCTGTCATGCGCACCGCTCATACTCCAATTCATCTTCCCCAAGCACAGGCCATTCACAGTGGCCGAACCTTGGGTTAGACCAAGACACTCACACACCATCTGTATCCGGAGGATGATGATACCCCTATCAATGATACCCCTATATACCCTCTCTGCCGCGGGATTTGGTGGATCCTGCAGCATGATTCGATTCTCCTTGACCGAGCTTGTTTCTGGAGACTCAAGCTTGGCCACACTTCTGTTTTCGACATTTATAAGCATTTTGCGATGATATTACGGAGCATAGCGAGGCGGCGTTTTTGGCAGAAGGAACATTTACATTGTTTGAGCATTCAGAGCTATCATCACTACTCATGGTTGCTATTCTTGGTTGCCGGAGCATTCCAGGTCATGTTACTCGTTGTCTGGACGCATATCTGGAACATGCGGGGAAGCAGAAACCCTTTTGAGGGCAGGACTTGCTTCTCAAGAATGCTCATCTTTTCTCATTCATATCGGGAGGGAAACCCCCCTATTGGTTATTTTGGTTGGAGTCTGGACACGGCGTTTACGGAACAAGGATGAGATTTGGTTTTTGCATTTTGGGTTTGTGTGGCATGGGCTGAAAGAAAAAAGACTTCAGTGGTCGTTTGACAAGGCACACAGTTTGCGGATTTCCATAGTGGAGGGTTGTGAGAGTTGTTGTTGAGAGTTGTTGTAATACATGGAAATCATGGAATCTGTTCAAACTTTGATGCATCTCTGGTGTTTGTCTATGACTGGAACGCTCCTCCATGACTTGTAGAGACCTCGCTGATCACTTGGGTGAGACGTAGGATGATCTTGTCTCACCATGGGACTTTGTGGGTGCAAATGTGCCTGATGGAATAATCAAGGGTCACCCGCTCACACGGATCGAGAGATAAAAGAGACCCTAGAATCGCCAAGGGTCTCTATTTAACCCATACAAGCTATGGGCATTCATGTAAATATGCTGTAATAAGAAGAACTATCGTAGTCGAAGAGATACGCTTATTGACCTTTCCACAGCGATGGTTTCAGAGTTTTGTCCAGAACTTTTTGAACGCTGCCATGCATTATTCTTGTTATTCTTGTTGTGCCTGGGTTGTTAGCTAGCCCAGGGGAGCATAAGCTGATCTTGACCCTCGTGCGTCTGTAGTTCGTCTTTTGACATTTGAAGGAAATGACCCTTTCAGGCACTGGGTGTTCCGGTGATGCCGCCATGATAGTGTTGAAGACTAAAAAAAGAAGGGTTGGCTGACGTGACCAGGTCAGCCACGGCCAAGCTCGCATGACCGCCATTAGGCCGGCGCCCCGAATTGGGAGTGAGGGGGCACCGGGCGATTGTTTGAGGCTTGGCTATCTCTGAAAGGAGGAAGGCAAAAAGTATAATCTGGCTGGTTTGGGGGTCCTGGGAGTGGCAGGTTTCGACTAGTGAGGGTGGTGGTGGGTGGTGATGATGGTGGTGGGAGGGAGAACAGCCCGATGATGATGGTGGGCTGGGTGAGGAGTATCAGGTACATGCTCGAGGGTTTCTTTGGTGTTCAGTGAACTGGTTTCAGGTGGGAGCGAGTGGGATGTGGTGTAGATCTAAGGGATGGTTGGATGGAGTGAAGCTATCGCCATGGCAGACATTCGGTGAGGCTAGAGGGACATTCGAGCAACACATGGATGAGCGATTGGCATGTGTCAACGCCAAGGTTCGGTGCTCGTGAATAGCGACGCACACAAGGGATGTAGGTTGATGCATGATTACTATCACGTCGACTTGGCCAGCAAAAGAGTCTAGGCGCTATTCCAAATATTCTTCTGAGTCTCGTCGATCATTCGGAAGGTTTCAGGTTCGGTGCTGGCGAGCTGTCAAGCAGAACTACGATACGCTGGTGGACGAAAGATAGTGATTCTGGTGATAGTTGCATTTCGCTGCCATGAGTCTCATTTTTGCGGTCATTGCCGCGCCTCGAAATTCAAGAAGGCTGGATAATACAAGGGGCGCCTCGTCCAGATCCAACCGCCTTTGTCTGCCATAGAATAGACCTGGAGGAATTAATAGCACTGCAAAAGCTCGCGAGTGACCATCGTGTAACCAAAGCTTCCAGATCAGATTAATCCCAGACCCCATAAACGCCCCCCTGCCCTTTCGGTCCTTCTACTTACACATCAACCTCGATGCAAGCCATGTCGGACCCGCGGCGACCGAGTGGATCGGAACAGGCGGCCCCACGGCCGGGGGCGGCGCCGACAAAGCGCTAGGGTCTCTAGATCTGAGGCCATCGTGGCCCGCCATCTATGGATCTCGCATGAACATGATCACTCCTCCACGTGCGGGCATTCGTGATTTCGCATTTTGGGAATGCGCGCACACAAGACTATTCGCTGATTGGCACGGAATTTTGTATGGTTTCAGAGGTGCAGTCTGTCCGCGTGGAAATGTCGGATTGGCCAGAGTGCGAATCGTGTGCATGACGGATAAGACGACGTGATTCGGCTTCAATGACGAATTCCATGGCGCTCACTGGAAGAAATGGTCAGCAGCGATAAGAAGCTTAAAGTCTGGCAGGCCTCGGGTTGCGACTCACAAAGCGCCAAATCTGGGGAGATGGGCGGGCATGTTTTTGGCAGTGCACCCAATGATGGCCCCCGCTTCGGAGATTTTCTTGAATGCTCAAGTCCCCGGATTTCGTCCATCTGTAGATCGCTTAACTACGGAATTGAGATTGAGTGTTGATTGAACGACATGGTCTTTGCATTCTGGCGGTCATTCCGTGTGTCGGTGTGAAGGCTTGTATCTGTATTAAGAGATGAAGGACAATTGGATTATTGGAGAGTCCATATTATATAAATGCAAGGCATATCCAAGCGACATCATTTATCAATCAGACATTGCAATCTCTCTCACTTACACAAAGCTCCTTTCCGATAATTGCCATGGATGGCTTTCAACAAGATCAAGATCGGGAAATCCCCAGGCTGACTAATGCAAACCCCTGACACTTGGGGCCACGACTCCAGTTTTGGGGTCCGTGCGCTCCAACTTCACGCGTGTATCCATGTTTTTCTACGCCCGAGGCAGAGCCGCCAGCCGACGTCACGTCTACTCCTGATGCTGCCAACTTCCATCAACCATTCACCAACGAGATCCTATTTCGACTCTTAAACTTGCAGGATACAAGGTAGCACCTGTCACAGCGTGTATAGCGCCCTCCAGATGACTGGTTACCCCGCCAAGCCCCGGACTGAGCCCGCGCGCCACCTTCTCCCTGACGCGCTCACCCACCCGACTCCTGCGCCAGCGAGCCTTCGAATCTCCCATATTCATCGTCTTTAGCTTCTGTCAAGATGGCTCCGGCCTCGCCTACTCCGCGGAGGCCACCAACTGCTAGGCGCCGAGGGCGCCCTCCCGGATCAACCAACGCTGCTCGCGCCGCGCGGGCCGCCGCGCTCGCAGTGGCAGCAGCAAGCGAGCCTCCCCCAAAGAGGCGCCGATACGTCCCAGGCGGTCCTGGCGGAGGCGGGCGCTTCATCGATTCCGATATGCTCGAAACACCGAGCACTTCCAGACCTTCCACGATATCGCGATCACGAACGGCCGCGCGCGAGGCCATCAATGGCGACTCTCCCTCCCTCATGCCGCGACGAGAGCGAGGCGCTCGCACACGAGCCGCCGGAAACGACGACCTAGAAGAGATGCATTGGGGTTCCGCTGCAGCCATGGCGACCGCCGTCAAGCAGGCCGAAGACTACAAGCCCCGAGAAGAGCGCAGTTGGGAGGATTTTCACCCCAACCTTGATATTGAGGGCACCTTCTTGGTTCTGCGATCCGAAGAGGTCGACGGGATCCCCCAAGAAACCCCTGATTCTTCTGCTATCCAGACCTCTGGAACTCCGATGAATGGGTCCATGACTCCGTCAAGGCAGCCGAACCCCGCATCTACCGGAAACACCCCGAACCCCCAGGGTCGCTCAGACTCGAATCCCACTGATGCTGCTGTCGACACACCGCAAAGGCGCCCTCGCCGCCCGACTCGAGATGTCGTCAGCTTCTATAGCACCCGGCCTCTTGATCTTGTCGCGACACCAAAAACACCCAAAATCCTACCTATACAGAATCAGACCCCCAAGGAAAAGCTGGACCTGAAACTTCCGTCATATCGCAAGACTAACCGCATCGAATTATTTGAGAGCAAGACATTTGGACAGGCTCGATATGTCGACAAGGCGATGAGTAATGTCGGTTATCAAGAGAGCGACCACTACATGCGCCCTGAGCAGAACCTCATCAAGTCTGCCGATGGTAACGCGGAGGATGAGGCGGACCTCACCGAGGGAACCGGCTCTGAAGAAGCGGTTCACCATTCCAGGATCGGCCGTGTCGAGTATGACATGGACGAACAGGATGACATGTGGCTTGAGCAATACAACCTGCAGCGCAAGCAAAATCAGCTGGAAGAGATCCCTCGAGAAATCTTTGAGATCACCATGACCAAGATTGAAAAGGAGTGGCATGCGCTAGAGAAGCGGATACCCAAGCCAAACCCCAAACCGCCTCAGACTCATCGTCCTCGGTCGAGCTCTGCCGCAGCAGTTAACGGTGAACCGGCTGGTGAGGAGCCCGACTCTAAGTGTGCTATTTGCGACGATGGCGACTGCGAAAACACCAATGCGATCGTGTTCTGCGATGGCTGCAATCTTGCTGTCCACCAAGAATGTTACGGCGTACCCTTTATTCCAGAAGGTCAATGGCTGTGCCGTAAATGTCAGCTTTGTGGTCGTGGAGTTCCTGTAAGTATACCGATATGCCTCAAGCAGAGCCAATACTAACCAAGCTTTTAGACCTGCATCTTCTGTCCCAACAGCGACGGCGCGTTCAAGCAAACGAATTCTTCGAAATGGTCACATCTGCTCTGCGCCATGTGGATACCCGAGGTCTCTCTCGGCAACCATACCTTCATGGAGCCAGTCATGGACGTAGAAAAGGTGCCCAAAACTCGATGGAAGTTGACGTGTTACATCTGCCGGCAGAAAATGGGAGCCTGCATTCAATGTGGAAATAAGAACTGCTACCAAGCATTCCACGTCACGTGCGCTCGCAGATCTCGGCTCTTCCTTAAGATGAAGACGAGCCAGGGTGCCCTAGCTGTTTTGGATGGTGGCATGGTGCTCAAGGCTTTTTGCGACAAGCATTGTCCACCGGACTATGCCCAGGAGAATGGTGTTCATCAGGCCACTCGGGCGGCCAAGAAGTTCTACAAGAGGACCATGAGGAACCGCATCTGGGCGGACAATGCCGCGGTTGCTCATGCTATTGCTGCTGAGCAACGAAACGCCCTCACCGAGAGTCTCCCTGACGAGTCACAAGGGACGGGGAGCAAGAACTCTGCTGCCAATGGTGGGGACAAGAAGAAAGGCCAGCCTCCAAAGAACCTGTGGAAGTTACCATCAGGTGCCCCCATCATACCACAGGCGGTCTTTGAGGTCGTAGAGGCGTCTATCCAAAGGTTTTCTTTCCGGAAGCGCAAGGATTATCTTGGAGAAGCATGTCGCTATTGGACACTCAAGCGTGAAGCACGCCGCGGCGCAGCCTTGATCAAGCGTCTTCAGCTTCAAATGGAGTCATTCTCTTCGATGGAGCTGACACGGCGCGATTTTGCAGCCATGGGACCCAGCGGAAAAGCTAGACTTGCCAGACGCATCCAGTTTGCTGAAAGCTTGATCAAAGATCTTGAGCAAGTCAAGGACCTTTCGGACGAGTTGGTTCTGCGGGAACAACTGAAGATGGAAGCCGGTGAACTTGAGCAAGACTTTGTCGACGAGTGCTACTTTCCAGTTGCAAAGCTCCTCGGCCCTGCTATCGAGAGAGCAATATCGTACGTATCCCTGGCGCCGTTTGGTTACATGGTTGATGGCTAACTTTTTGCAGATTGGATAAGGACCTGTTCATCGAGGGGCTGAAGAAGCTGCAAACTCGCATAGAAACTCGATTCTACGTAACGGTCATGTCGTTCGCCACTGACCTATGCGAGGTAATACAAAATGGCATTGCTACCGCCCCTGACAGCGGGTCGCCGACAGAGGACTCCCGATCTGAGCATCTTGACGCTTTGCCTGTCAAGAACACATTCACAGATATCCGAGAACGACGCAAGCTGGGCAAGCGAATCCTTAAGGCGGTGCAGCCTTCCCTGGAGGCTGCCCTGCGAGTTGAGTCTGAGATTTCGCAGAAGCCATTCGAAGGCTTGCAGAGCGAGCTGGAGAGCATGATAGACAGAAGCATAGAAGCGAGTCGGCCGTTAACTACAGCGAGCCAAGGAAAGCCAACCGATGAGGCTAATGATACCATCATGGTGGATGCCGAGCTTCAAATTACAGTCAAAGCTGACCCATCGGAGGCGGATGTGATGGACACGACGCCGGATGGCGGAAATATCGAGGTCAGCACTAATATCGATGTCGACACTTCAGGTCTCAACATGGTGGACGAAGAGGAGAAGCAAGATGGGCTTGCGAATGCCGTCAAGTCATCAGACACTCCCCCAGACACAGACGGATACGTATCAAAGCCCCGGCCAGCTCAATCAGGACCTCCAACGCCCCCACAATCTAACGGGAGTCTTGGCTTAGAGCCACTCGATCCCCTCACGGAAGGGGGAGTGCTCTGGTACCTGAAGGGATACGAGCCTCAGGGAACTTCTGTTCTTGGAGAGCATTGGGCAGGCAGGGACGCCGTCAGAATGCTCAGCGAAGACCTCACGGACATGGATGACGAGGAGCTCAAAGGCTTGGGGATGGTTGTTGACCAAGCAGCCGCATCTGTTGTTGTGGAGGCGGATGAAGCCGAAGAAACCGAATCTGTCGGCGGTAAGACAAGGGCAAGCAAGGCGAAGAAGCGGAGGACATCAACTAGGCGAAGATGAGGTTCGGATGGTTTGGAACAGGTGCTGTATCACTAAGGAGATCTTTGTGCTTGCGCTTTCATTTCTCTTTTCACGTTTTTAGGGGGTCATATGGCCAGACACACTTGCACCACTACTGATCTTGGCGTTTGGAGGCAAGATGGGGGATAATTATAGTGCTAGTTCTAATCTTTGGAGAACCAAGGGCGTTCCTGGGCAGGGAAGATGGTGTTGAAAGGTTCCAGCGATGGATGGATGGATGGATGGATTGCGGTTCCGGGACGAAGTAGGGATAAGAGGGTACGATACAAATGTACAATTTCTATGAGAGCGTTTGATTCAGATACCATTGGCAGTTGATCATCTTGAATAACATGTTTGTCTTTGTGATGTCTTGCCTGAGAGCATGTTTAGAAGTTGAGATGTACGTAATGTTGAGCTCTGGCGGTGAGTTTTTGGAACAATATCCCGATCATGATCGATGGAAATCGATGATATGATGCACATCATGTTCATCATGTCAAGAAGCGTTCCCCTCCGCATCAAGTCGTTCCAATTAGCCCGTTGATCTGCGCAGAACTACAGAAGTCGTTGCGAAGGGAATTGAGTCACGTGACCAATATCGAGATGGGAGATGCATGATGACATCTCTCGACATGACCAAGTGCCACACTCGTTCGTTCCAGCTTCCCGTGGCGCATACACCGGCTGCGCGTTCGGCGGGGCCTAGAATGCCCGTTCTGACGCAATGGGGAGGAGTTGCCTGTGAAAGGCAGCGAACTTTGGGGATTGCATGTGCAGGGCAACTTCGGTGAGAGGGTATGGCTACCTGGAGCCGGACGAGGGGAAGGTGTCTACATAAGCTTCAAAGAGAGTCACAGTCACAGTTTGACGCGCATGATAAGGAAGGGTTGAAACTCGGCTGGCGGCTAGACGGCTAGGGACGGCTGAGATCCGTAGTTGCGTCGGTCAGATGGTATACCTAGGTATAACTGACAGAGCTGACGTAGGATTTGGCTGAGTGAGGAATCAGGGACATGTATCAACGTTTCAGTGAAGAAAGATTTTTAAGTTGAAGCTTTCTGCAGAGTTAGCCAGCGTATATCTAACAGAGGCAGCAGCCCAAACACATAAGTCGGGCAGCCGTGTGGCCCCTGGCTTTTATTCGTCATTCATGCTCTGTGGTGTTTCGACAAGTGGACAGACCACAAGCTTGAGCTCTGGGTCGGGAAAAGGAGAGATCAGTAATAAAGGGGGGGTCCAGATGAGGGGTCCCGATGCGAAGTGATGCGTCGCCTTGCGTTGCGTTGCGTGGCAAGCAGTTGGGAGAGAAAGGGGTTGAGGGTACGACTATTTGAGCAGATAGATGAGAGGGGGGTTTTGTTCAATGGGAGGGAATCTGTTGAGGGGGACAGCCAGTGCTAGTCTAGCATAGGTAGGTTTTGCCCGTCCAATGTACGAGTTTCGAGTCAAGCAGCAAAGATGATACATTGCTGTGATAAGCACCAAGGTCTCCCCCTCCCCTGACGCCGAATCAGCTCCTTTGAAATCGGAGACGCACGCAACATGCTCTCGCTCCTCGTATTGTGTGTCTGTCGGTCGCAAGAGAAACGCGTCTTCGCACATCCGCGGAACCTACGAACCAACTGGGTACGGTACGGTACGGCACGGTGGAGAGCGGGACTACCTACCTAAGAGAGGCTGAGCAGAGCGAGCTCTATTAAGCGCCGACGAATCCGGTCGCCAAAGCTACGCAGGAGGCTCGAGAGTTGAGACCCCGTCGCCCTCCATTGATGATGATTCTGCCCCTGGACTGGCAAGGTGTCAGATGGATCAAGGTTGGCACTGCCGAGATTCGACCACTCTTGGGTACATACAGTACGTAGAGGTGCTAAGGCCTGGGTTGAGGGTATCCATGGGCACCCAACGGGCAGCAAGCAGATGAGACTTCGGAGATGGGAGGACGAGATGAGACGCTGGCTTGTGCCAAGGAGTACTCCGTGGTAACGGCAGAAGCATACCTACCTACCTACCTATGTAGGTAGAGCTCCAGAGAGAGAGGGGTCAGTCAGTCGACAGTAGCAGCTGTACGACGTGCAGAGGGAGAGGTCGTCGGAAGGCCCCGAAGCCCCCGGCAAGGGCTGCGTTCCAGTCTTGGATGATTGTGCCATCCATCCATGGCAGGGCAGATCTCTTTCTCTGCCTGGTATCCATAAGCCAAGCTCTCAAGAACCTTGGAAAAAAGCGACTTGAAATCGCCATTGGATCCATCAGGCTTGGACCATTTAGCCAGATACGACTACGGCCCCGTAACGAGAAAGCAATTATAGCGGCAGCCCACCAGACGCTAGGTACAGCTCTCCATCCATCAGCAAACCCGACAGTACAGGCATCCCTGTAGCCTCATCCCCAGAGTGAGGTGCCAGCCCGCAGTCCCATCCATTCCAGGCTTTCACAGGCACCTCTCTTAGCGCCTCCAGGTACCTAGAAGCTAGGGCAGGTGCAGTGCTGCCGTCTGGTCGGTCGGTCCCCTTTGCTTGCTTTGACCAGGAGCGAGAAAAAAAAATCCCCCCTTCCAAAAACCTTCAACCCTTCAACTCAACCGACGAAACGAACGAGACGAAGACTTAACCCACGTGTTTGCCCATCGCCGACACGCCCTGCGACGCATATCGATATCTCGACCATCCGCGACGAGCTGATCCCGCCATTCTCTGGCTTTTTTCTCTTCTGAAGAGACGACGACCGACGAACCACCGTGTTCCGTCCTAGAAAACCGACTCCAAATTTCCCTTCCCTGATCGCGCGCGCCCGACCCGGCCTGCCCCAACAACAACGGGTTGCAGTAAAAAAGACGAACGAGCATAACCCTCACCCCTCTCCCCCAAAAACGACGATCGAGGCTTCCTGTGACGCCTCTACTTGATCTCATTTTTTTTAATACCGGCGACGAAGCGTCAACATATAGACGCTCCCTTCTCTTTTTCTCTCCCCGCGACTTGAAAAGAAAACAAGAACTCGCTGCCGCCCACTTTGCTGCTGCTGGCTGACGGTGTTCACCCCCCCTTCTGGCTCGCCCCCCATTTCTGACGCCCTGTACCTGCCCGTCTCTTTCTGGTACAGCTATCAACAAACCAAAGTCGGTGGCCCACTGCGGCAACCACGACGACGATTTTTTTCCCTCTCTACTTGATTTGATCCCGTTGGTAATACACGGTTACTGCTCACGACGACATTGTCTACTCTGTCCCTGTCGCTCTCACCGTCTTGTCCGCTTTCTGTCAAAGAAAGTCCGACCCTTCCAAAGAGACGTGATCCCTTCACGGGTGAGTTTTTGTGTTCCCCCGATGGTCGCCGCGCCGCCCTCTCCCTCCTCCAGCCCAAGCCCAAGCCCAGTCATCCATCCATTGATGGAAGTCCCCTCTTGCCTTGCCCCCCCTCCTCTCCCCTCCTCTCCCGCACCGAACGCACGCACGCACTACCACGCCCGCCTCCATGCTCCTCCTCTGGCTTCTCCCCTCCAAATTTTTCTAATGCCCCCCCTCCACTCGCTCGTTACCTATTCCCACCGTCGCAACGCGCCTCATCTTCTCCCTCGCATTGTCAACATTTTTTACCCGACCCCTCTCGGTTGCGGCGTTAGCGAGTCCGAGGCGTTGTTTTCTCGTCCTCTCTCTCTATCTTGTCTTTGAGTCTTGTTGCCACGGTTCACCGGCTGACTGGGCCAGGTTTTTGCGAAAGTGCATACATTTGGCATCATATTCCACTCGACGACTTCCACCCCGCAGCCGACTTGATTAGAGATCTTGCTTGACGCTTAGCTCTCCCCCCCCGTCCCCCCCCCCCCGCGACCTCCCTCTATACTTTCTGCGAGACCGCTCTCGCTAGCACATCCCTTTGAAATGGCAGACCAACATGAGGTCGATCTCGATTCTATAATCGACAGGCTACTCGAGGTGCGAGGCAGCCGCCCAGGCAAGCAGGTTCAGCTCCTTGAGGCCGAGATCCGTTATCTCTGCACCAAGGCCCGCGAGATCTTCATCTCCCAGCCCATCCTCCTCGAGCTCGAGGCCCCTATCAAGGTATGTTATGTCATCTGACCGCGCATTCCGGCCTCGTCACAAATTCGAGACATGGTGCTTGGAATTGGCCTTTGGTGCTCAGGTCTTGAGCGATGCCGGGAAATTGTCATGCTGACTCACCGGCTTCCGCCTCGTCCAGATCTGCGGTGATATCCACGGACAGTACTACGATCTCCTCCGACTCTTCGAGTACGGTGGCTTCCCTCCCGAGGCCAACTACCTCTTCCTCGGTGACTATGTCGACCGAGGTAAGCAGTCCCTCGAAACCATCTGCTTGCTACTCGCCTACAAGATCAAGTACCCCGAGAACTTCTTCATTCTGCGAGGTAACCACGAGTGTGCTTCTATCAACCGTATCTATGGCTTCTACGACGAGTGCAAGCGTCGCTATAACATTAAGCTCTGGAAGACTTTTACCGATTGCTTCAACTGCCTTCCCATCGCCGCTATCATCGACGAGAAGATTTTCACCATGCACGGCGGTCTAAGCCCCGATCTCAACTCTATGGAGCAGATCCGCCGTGTGATGCGTCCCACTGACGTGAGTTTTTGCTGCGCTGTGCCACGGCGGTGGCGCGGCGTTGTCGTGTGAGCGCTATGCTGATGGGTTCTAGATTCCTGACTGCGGTCTTCTGTGCGATCTTCTCTGGTCGGATCCTGACAAGGACATTACCGGTTGGAGCGAAAACGATCGTGGTGTCTCATTCACATTCGGCCCTGATGTGGTTTCTCGCTTCCTCCAGAAACACGACATGGATCTCATCTGCCGAGCTCACCAGGTTGTCGAGGATGGCTACGAATTCTTCTCTAAGCGTCAACTGGTTACCCTGTTCAGTGCACCCAACTACTGCGGTGAATTCGACAACGCCGGTGCTATGATGAGCGTGGACGAGAGCTTGCTTTGTTCATTCCAAGTATGTGACGGTGTCCCATGGCGCATGTTCAAGACCATACTGACCCGATTTTCCCCGACAGATCTTGAAACCCGCTGAGAAGAAGCAAAAGTATGTTACAAACAGAGCTGGCAGCACAAGCAAATCAGCAAACTCCCCGCGCAAGATGAAAACATGAAGAATTTATGCCAACAATTTCCGCTTCACTAGGTTCGGCCGACGTTAGACGACGACATCCTCGATCGATGTGGATGACCGACCACCGCGACGAAGAACGAACGACTTGACTCGAGACCCGTCTCGATCGAAGCGCACCCCCAATCTCCGCCGTCTCGCAGCTCGCCTTGCCACTGAGCGTGGCAGGGAACGTTGGGTCACTGGGAGGGTGTCGGAACTGAAAAGGCGCCGGTCCGCGGCGCTGACTTTTGCGAAACCCGAATCGTCTCTAATGCCTCTATGCGAACTTGATAACGACAAACGGCTGTTTCTTAGCTCACAGATAAAACATTGACATAACTTGTTTTTTTGAGTTGCTCACAGTTCTCGGATCCCATGCACAATCCACAGGGCAGGCGTCATGGTGCCATATATGTCTGTCGCGCGTAGGCCGGCCCGTGGATGTATGCAGTTCGGGAGACTGAATTTTCTCAACCTTTTTTTTGTGATGACGACGAGGACAACGGTTCTTGACTGGGAGCGATCAATGGTTACGTACGACACATTCCACGGACGAACTCTAGTGGTCATTTTTTTCTTTTTCGTTGCTTGACGACACCCATGTATAAGTTTGTGTGTTTGGCTGGGGAAGGGCGGGAACGGAGCAGAGAGCGTTGCCGGATTTCTTTTGGAGGAGGGGAGGCATGATGGAACTTGGAGAGGTGTGGGACATGATGTTAGAACAAATGTTTATTTCATGACAAGTCTTGATGGCAACTTGAGAGTCCCTATGTCGGTCTACTCATTTGAGAGATGGAATAGCGAGCTGACACCCTCTAGGTCTTGGCCTTGGTGTGTACAGTGGTGTAAATGGTAGACGGAACTCTTGCTGGACAAGTGAACTTGAAACCTCATATCAGAGAAGTTGAATGTTGTTCAACTTTCTGGTCATGTTGTTCAAGAAGTTCCCAAACTTGAAAACTTCCTCACTGGCAATCTTCACACTTCTTGTCTCCTCCCTGCGAGGCTTCTCCTTGCACAGCCTTTTCCTCTGCTTGCTGAGGCTGGGCCGCCTTGTTCTCCTCAGTCTTCTTCGCATGCTTCCCATCCACATGGCCAAGATCCCTCCCAGGTTCAACAACATCCCTCACTCTCCTCTTGAGCTCCTTAGTTTCGGGAAAGCCACCATCCTCTCGTCGATCCCAGAGAACCTTTGTCGAAGCTGTCTCAGCTTCTGGGGCCTTGTGCGTTATGGAGACGACAAATGTGCCTCCTGTAGAGGGTTGAAGAGCAACCTCGCCGAGGACGGTGGAGAATGTAGACAGAAGTTCTTGAGCGTACTTGAGACCAGTTAGTCAGTTCTCCTTGAAGTAGGAGGAGGAGGGGTGACTTACATAGGCTGCGCGGAGCATCCACTTGCACTGCGTGCAGAACTGGATAGTCACGCGAGGAAGCGGCGTAGACGATGACACCTGACTAGCCATGATTGCCTATTTCCACCTTTCTATCTCGTAGAGACGGTCTTGGCTTTTCTTGAAGGATTACCTTTGAGGCGTTGAGTGTCTCAAAAGCTTGACTTGACTCGGGCTCAACGAGTTGAACGGCAACGTCTCCTATTTCCTGCAGAAATTCTATTCCAGGAATAGAACACAGTCAAAGTTAATTTGAAATGATCAAACTCAAGTGAACAACGACCAATTCTCAATGTTGAAAAAAAATGTCGTCCAATTCTCACTCACTTTCTGCCCCTCCAAACCCCGTGATGCAAAAGCCCCGCGATCGAGAACAAAAAGTTTCACCCCTGTCAGTTGTTTGCTGCTGAGTAATCGAGCCGCCGTCCGTGTGTGTGTGTGTGTGTGTGTGTGTTCTGCATTGGGAATGGCGTGAGAGAAGTGTGGAGCCGGCCGCCTTTCCCTTTGAACGCGCGCGCGGGTTCGGATCCGCGAACGGACGGACGGGCAGGTGCAGGTCTCGTGACTTTGACGAGAGACAATGCGGGATGGGACAAGGTGGTGGTGGTGGTGGTGGTACCAGAGGTGGGAGGGAGAGACAAGTGAGGAGGCTCTTAAATGCTGGCGTGATTGTTCTGATGGAGGAGAAATGCTCTGCCCAAGGACACGTAAAACAGGCTGAATTACACGAGATTGGCGCGAAGGTCCCAGGCACAAAGATGTGGTGTATGCTTCCAGATTAAAGTCCATCAAGTCATGAGAAAAAATATATTGGCTGGCGGGAAACGTACACGACATGGAAAGGATAGAGATGATAACAAAAAGAGGATGATAAAAAAAAAAGGGAATTATTACATTTGCGCAAGAGCCCGATCCGTGACCGCTCCCCAGACCCAGACCCATTGTGGTTCAAACCCTCCCCTTTCTTGAGTACCTCTTTGCATTGCTCGTGATTCTCCTCCGAAGAGGCAGAACCACAAGACGCAAAGAGACGAATTAAACATCAGCATCGTTCTCGCCTCCCGTCAACTCCAGCTTCCCCCTGCTCTGGCTCTCGGTTTTTGTGACCCGCTCCACTGGTATCTCGGGGTATCTCGATCTGGGTCGCTGTATTCAACTGGGTCCTGCACGCCGGTCATTTCTCCTCCCATCTCGCGCTTCGTTGACGGGACCTGTCGTTCCTGACAGCATCCCAGGGGTGACGATCGTGGGTGTCGTTGTGTTGTGATGTCGGTAGCAGGTGCTTCGATATCCAGAGCCTATTCTTCCATGGCCATCCGAGTCTTCTCCCCACTCGGTACCCTCCTCAATTTACTTGCCCCCCTTAAATGCGTCACGAACATATCAAAATCGACTGGGGCCTCCTCCGTCCAATCGCTGAATCATCATCGGCGTTGCGTGGTTGTTGATTTTTGGTAACCGGGAATAAGAAAAGAGTGACGGAAGCACTATTACATGACCACACAGCAGCCACCGGATTGTTGTGGCGCGTAGGGGTCCTCGCCCTTAGGGACAGCTCCCCAGACCGAGGGGACCATGTAGTCCCGGGTGCCGTTGCAGTAGGCGATAATGCTGTCAAATGGTATCAGTACCAGTGGACAAATCAGGGATGCGAGTTGCTCACCTCTTAGACGCCGTGCTGACGGGAATGCGTTCTCGCTCAAGATCCTCGCGCAGACGGTTGTTGAGCTCGGTTAGCCGGCGTAGCTTGAGGTCGGCCATCGACTGCTTGTTCTTCTTAATCTGCGTAGGGTCGCCGACATCTCGCGAAGTGTACTGAGGCATCTTGGAACGGGGTGCCGAGGAGGGCGAAGAGGGTGAGGGTTTGATGGTAGAGTCGCGGCGTTCTGGCGCGCGGCTGCGTTGAGAACTAGGCATCGTCCACGGTTAGCTGGTGTTGATGGGGATTTGGATGGGCTCAGGACGCAGCGGCCGAGGGCATTCGGGATGGGAGGAGGAAGGATCAAGAAGAGGTCGACGGAGAGGCTCTGTGAATCGAATTCGCCTCGCTCGAGTTCGTCGCGACAAGCTAGTCCAAGGGAGCATTGTCGATCTCCTTTTTCTGATTCCTCCCAGCCCAATTTCCCTCTTGCCGTAGCACCCGGGTGCCCAGATGGTTCGCCCCTAATAGCGGCGCGACGGCCTCGAAAGACGAGACGACGAGTCCAACGAAATGTGACTGTAACTTACGGAAGGTCGTGCTCGAGTCAAATAACAATGACGCCGGGAGCGGGATACGGATGAGAAGGAGGGTATTGACGTTCGGCGCAGTCGTGGGCGTAGACGTGATGGTTGAAGCGGCGGATGAAGCGTCGAAAAAGGATCCGTCGAGAAAGGGAAGGCGAGGCAGGCAGAATGCAAAAAGTAAAAATGGAAGGTAAGGAAGGTAAGGTTGTGTAGCAACAGCAGCAGCAGGAGCCAGGTCGGTAGGGGGGGAAACTGCAGGCCGAAGGGGAGGAAGGAGCAGGAGCAGGAGCGAAAGAGGGAATGGAAACCCCGAGGAAGGTACCTTCTGCTGTACCTTCCTTCCGTACCAAAAAGCCAACAGAGGTCCAGGTCTCGCGCGCGGAACCACCAGCGCAAGCACCAGCACCAAGACCAAGCAGGGCTTAGAGGCTGCGGTGGGGTCACTCCAGCGGCGGGCGAGCCAGTGGCCAGCGGGCTTTTGCTCTGTTAGGGGGGGGGCTTTCCTGGGTGCAGGTGGTTCGTGCGCTGGGAAGCTGTCCTCCTGCTGCGGGAGCCCTGGCATGGAAATTGGGGGGTAGGGGCAGCATCTGGGGGGGCCCCGTCTGCCCGAGCTAGGGGCATGCTAGGAAGGCCTGCGAAAGGGGCTGCTACTGTAAAGGGGAGTCGACCATCAAGGGGATGGATGGGATCGATCAAATTGGACGGCTCCGGAGGCGCAGAGAGAAAACGGGTGATTCTCTGACTGGTCACGACCCTTGCTTTGCCTGCCTTGCCTTGCACAGTGTATGCATACCTAAGGCAGCTACTCCAACGCGCAGCAGCCGAAGCAGCAGCAAGGACGCCGCACCTGTATGTCTAGACTCGAGGCCCCTAATCTGCCGTGTTACTGGCAGTTCTGCTGAGCGACAAGTTGTGTTCAGTAGCAGCAGCCCACGGATCGCAAAAGGGCCTTCTGCGCAAATTGGCCTACCAGTATGCGATTGGCCGATGCCGGGGCCATGCGGAGCCGTGTCTAGGTAATCCCCCTTGGCCCCCGAAGCCTCCATCTCCAGTCCACACTGTAGGTCGACCGTCCGTTTACGTTCAGGCTTGACATTTTAGCGGGAAAGCTACAAGTCCGCCCAAGATTACCTCTCGGATTATTAGGAGGGACCTGAATCAGCAGCCCCGAGCCAGGGCCTCAGAGGGCATGAATCGAGCCAGCAGAAGTCGTGCTGTGCCTTGCCTTGGATAGGGGCAGGTCGAATGATGACATTCGTGTCTGCTGGCACTGGACATGAGATTCGTTTCTCTTGACGTTGGAGAGATGACGCTGACATTTCGCTCCCCCTCGCTTCTGGGGTGAACCCTCCAATGCCTCCAGTACCAAGGCAGATCAGAAAGTCAAAAAACCCTCTTGAGCAAGCTTTGATCAAAATCGGCATGGACGGGAGGATCGGCCGCCAGAATGCGGGAGTGGAAAGCATCACGCCCTCAGTCTCTCTGCATCCATCGCGACAACAGGTGTTGAAGGGGTCAAAGCACGCCCGCAAAGTCCTTCCGAATATGCGCGAGCACTGACAGAAAAAAAAAAGCCCTCGATCCCTTCTCGGAATTCACAGCTGTCACTCTCGCTGCTCGGTGCAAGCCTTGAACTGAGAACGCGACGGAAATGCGCTGCACCGCAGCACGGACTGCCGCATTCGCACCCCGTCTTCGAGGATGTCTCTTGGTTCTAAAAGGACGCTCAGGGCCTCCGTTTCTGTCACTTCCCGCTCCCGGAACGCTGCAGTAGCGATATGCAACGCAACTGTAGAAAGGGGCCGCTGCTCTCTGTGGATTCGACGGCCGGCGAGGGGCGAGGAGCGAGAGAGAGATTCTTCAACCTCCGTCTCGAGGACCGCCGCGTCCCGAGGAAACAAAGCAATTATCTACGAGGAACGCGCAAATAGGATCGATTCCTGCTCCTCCTGTTGGTTCCAGAAACGACAAAAGATCCGCGGCGCGTCTTTCTTGTTTACCTGCAATCTTTGCCGTCTCTAATAATCCCCATTGATATTCCGTTAAGAGCGGGACTAAGCGTCTGGGATCTTTCTGCTAGGAACCAAGGACTCCACTCATGCTGCTGGGGCTCGCGCCTGCAATTAAGATGAGACCTGTCTTGGCACCTCAAGTCTTCGCCCTCCGGGGAGGAATGTTAGCTCGACTGCTGGGTCGACGACGTGAGTGAGAAGGGCTATGTAACCCTGGGCAATTATTAGACGCGTTCCTGGAAATTGATGCGAATAGTCACATCGGCCGTCAGGGTTTCGGAAGACTTCACATGCCCACGAGAAACTTCGAGGTATTTACGTCCAACGCACTCTTTTTCACTCACTGTCAATATTGAGCTGTCCTCAAGGTCTTCCTCCTACCATCGCTTCAGCTCCCCAGTCGAGCAAGAGCCGCGCTACCTTGACGCCAGTTCCGCTTATGGGCTGATGCGTACCATCTCTTCAACATGGTTCGAGCTCTTCATTCCCGGTGGATCATGCCCGTCTCGAGTCTAGCGCCATGTTCGTTTTTGCACCCAGGCCGCTGCTAGGCATCAAAGTTTCCCCTGGCTAGGTTCATGTGTTACATTCACAGTCTGATGTTCGTCCAGCCTTTTTACTGCCAGTCCGCCAGAGGAACGAAAGACCCAATTTCCCACCGTGAAACTATTTGAACAGCCTTGCTGGCTAAACACAGTCCATCTGACGCCATTCTCCGGGGTGACAGGGTCGAGGTCATCTCTCGTCACGTGTGTTGCAATGCCTCCATTTCGACAGCCTCGTCTCAACCATCTCCCCTGTTCAAGCTGTTCAAGGAGACGACAGGCTGGCTAAACTCAACGCTTTGCTCCTTTCTCTGCTTTGACATGGAAAGCTTTCTCACATTGATGCATGCTTTTCGTCCCAGAGATCGATTTGTCGTGTTTCTGCCATAATGTTGGCAGTTTTGGAATTACAAGACTTTCTTCTAAGTATGTATTTGATTTCAAGCAACTTCTTTATACAAATGCCTTTGGATTTTCTCTTAGATGAAATATGCTAAGCATCTGGATCAAGGCAGGTTGGTGAATAACTGAACTCCAGTCATGATGCCAATCCGATAATCATGCTGAGAGATGTGGCTTTTGGCTGCCTGTGGCTGGTGCAAATCATCAGCCACGCCGTTGGGTCTTGAGCTGCTGATGTAATCTCACGTGACTTTTCCTTTTTTGGTTGCCGGGAGCCCCTCAGGCTCCCACACACGAAAATCCCATCGAAAATTGTGCCTCGCAACACCATCACGAGTGCCGGCCAAGTCTCTCAGCACACTTGCCTCCGCAGGCTGCGATCGATCTCGGATCACTTATAAATCTCCTCTCTCCGTCAAGTAATATCACAGAGGAGGTTGCCCAGCATGGTACGCGATGCCTTCCTTTGTCCCTGTTCGCCGTGAGGCGAGACAACCCTATCTCCAGAAATCTTTACCCCTCCCTCCCGCACTATGTTTTCGTCATGATGCTAACCTGTCGTCTTGGATAGCCTCCTCCGCCGCACCAAAAGCCCGAGAATGTCCTGAAGCGCGCCAACGAGCTCATTGGCGTTGGCCAGGCCCCCGCGGCCCTGACCTTGCTGCATGAGCACATCACCAGCAAGCGCTCTCGAAATGTTCCCATCGTCTCGCTGGAGCCTGTGATGCTCCTCCTCGTCGAGCTCTCCGTCGAACAGAAGAAGGGCAAGCTTGCCAAGGATGCTCTCTACCAGTACAAGAACATCTCCCAAAACACAAATATTGCTACCATCGAGGTGCGTGTCTAAACTCCGGTCTCGCCCCGACCGCTGTTTGCTTGTCAGATATTCGGCGCTAACATCGGCATGTGCAGCTGGTCTTGAAAAAGTTCATCGAGCTCGCCGTCCAGAAGGTCACCGCCGCGCAACAAAAGGCCGATGAGGTCCAGGAGAGCATTGAGGCTACCGCTGCCACCTCCAGCGTCGACGATCTCGAGGCCAGTGAGACTCCCGAGTCCATTCTCCTTGCCACCGTCTCTGGCGAACAGTCCCGAGACCGCACAGACCGGGCGATCGTCACTCCCTGGCTCAAGTTCCTCTGGGAGGCTTACCGAACTGTCCTCGACATTCTCCGAAACAACGCCCGCCTGGAGATCCTCTACCAGAGCACCGCTACCCAGGCCTTCGACTTCTGTCTTAAGTACACTCGCAAGACCGAGTTCCGACGTCTCTGCGAGCTTCTCCGCAACCATGTTCAGACCGCGGCCAAGTACTCGTCGCAGATGCATGCCATCAACCTGAGCGACCCAGACACCCTTCAGCGACACCTGGAGACCCGTTTCCAGCAGCTCAACGTTGCCGTCGAGCTCGAGCTCTGGCAGGAGGCTTTCCGAAGCGTTGAGGACATCCACACCCTCCTCAACCTCAGCAAGCGACCCCCCAAGAACGTCATGATGGCCAACTACTACGAGAAGCTCACCCGAATCTTCCTCGTCGGCGAGAACTATCTCTTCCACGCTGCTGCTTGGTCCCGATACTACACTCTCCTCCGTCAGTCCTCCGTCCTGGTTGCCAGCGGCCAGGGCAAGAAGTCCGACAACCCCCCTGCGTCTGAGGCCGATCTCCAGAAGGCTGCTTCTTTCGTCCTTCTCTCCGCCCTCGCCATTCCTGTCATCAGCACCTCGCGATCCCGCGGTGCCATGGTCGACTTTGACGAGGCCCGAAAGAACAAGAACTCCCGCCTGACTCACCTCCTTGGCATGTCCCAGGCTCCCACTCGTGTCAGACTCTTCCGGGATGCCCTTTCCAAGTCCCTCCTTCAGCGTGCTCGCCCCGAGATCCGAGATCTGTACAACATCCTTGAGGTTGACTTCCACCCCTTGTCCATCTGCCAGAAGATCTCTCCTATCCTGACCAAGATTGGTGACGATCCTGAGATGGAGAAGTACATTCTTCCTCTGCAGCAAGTCATCCTTACCCGTCTCTTCCAGCAGCTCTCCCAGGTCTACGAAACTGTTGACCTTTCTTTCGTTGAGAGCTTGGCCCAGTTCCCCGAGCCCTACCAGGTCACTCGTGGCACTATTGAGAAGTTCATTATGAACGGTAACAAGAAGGGTGATCTTTCTATCCGCATGGACCATGCCACAGGCGTCCTTAGCTTTGATAACGACGTATTCTCGTCCTCCAAGGCTGGCCACAGCGGATCCGGTGCTGGATCTGCCGAGTCTGAGACCGGCACTGTTCAGCGTCTCCAGAGCACTCCTTCTGAGATTGTCCGTTCCCAGCTCACTCGTCTTGCCAAGTCTCTTTTTCACTACCTGCCACTACATTGACCCCAACTTCAACAAGGAGCGCCTTGAGGCCCGCGCCGCGGCTCTTGCCCGAGCCAAGGCTGGTGCTGAGCAGGAGCATCTGGAGATCCTCGCCAGAAAGGAGGTCATCCAGAAGCGCAAGGAGGAGGCATCCGAGATCCAGGCTCGTAAGGAGAAGGAGAATGCTCGCCAGAAGCGACTCCGCGAGCAGGCTCTCCAGGAGGCCGAGGACAAGCGACTTGCTGCCGAGCAGAAGGAGCGTGAAGCCAAGCGTATGAAGGCTGAGCGTGACCGTGTTCGCAAGGAGGAGCTCAAGAAGCAGATCGCTGACCTCAAGATGGGCGATAAGGCTATTGACATCGACCTTGAGGATCTCGACAACCTTGACAGCAACCGTCTCCGTGCCATGAAGCTGGCCCAGCTGGAGCGGGAGAAGAACGACGTCAACGAGCGTCTTCGCATCACTGGCAAGCGACTCGACCATCTTGAACGTGCCTTCCGTAAGGAGGAGGCCAAGAAGTTGCACGAGGACCATGCCAAGCAGATCGAGCAGGACCGCGCCATCTATGAGAAGGTCAAGGCCCAAACCCTCAAGGATGCAGAGCAGAAGCACAAGGAGAGTGTCGAGCTCAAGCACCGACTTAGCCGCCTGGTGCCTCAGTATGAGTCCTTCCGTGACTCGCTCCATGAGCGTCGTCGTGATGAGTTTGAGAAGCGCCGCCGTGATGCTGAGCGAGAACTCGAGAAGCAGATTTCCATCCGTAAGAAGGAGGTTCGCGACCGACGTCTCCGCGAGAAGCGTGAGCGCGAGGAGAAGGAGCGTGAGCTCCGCGAGGCCGAGGAGAAGGCGGCCCGCGAGAAGGAGGAGCAGCGTCGCCGGGAGGATGCACGCAAGGAGGAGCTCGCCAAGCTCAAGGAGCAGCGAGAAAAGGAGCGTCAAGAGATGCTGGAGAAGGCTGCCCTTCAACAGAGACGCGAGGAAGAGGCACTGGCCCGTCGCAAGGCCGAGAAGGAACGGGGACCACCCACCTTCTCTCGGGGTCCCGAGCGTGCGGAGCGTGCAGAGCGTGCAGAGCCATCGAGCGAGGGCCGAAGACCACCTGTCTTTGGTGCCGGCAAGTGGCGAGATCGCGAGGCCAACAAGGGCGGCGACGCCCCTCCCCCAGCCCGTGGGCCTCCCATGGAGAGGGCCGAGTCCAACGACCGTCCCTCTGCTGGTGGACCCCCACGACTGCAGCTTGCTGGCTCTGGCAACAGGCCCAGCTGGCGTGACCGTGAGGCGGCCAAGCAGGGCGGTAATGGTGGGGCCGATGCCGGTCCTTCCGCTCCTCCCCCTCGCTTCACTCCTCGGGGCGGTGCGCCGATGGACCGTGGAGACTCGGGACGTGGTGAGGAGGACCGAAAGCCGTCCCCTGCTCCTCCTGCCGAGCCTCTGCCAGCAACGCGGGCACCTGGCAAGTGGGTTCCTCCTCATATGAGGAACAAGGCTTAAATTGGGGGAGGACGCAGCCGGGTATGCATTGTTTGCGATTCGCATCGGCGTTTAGGGATTGGTTGGTTGCAAATGGAGATGAATGTACTCTAGAGCTCAGTCTAATCCGTCGTTTTGAAGATTGAGCGAACCAGAGATTGGAAGGGAGGAAAAGCAGTACGTAGGTATCTATTCGATGTGATTCAGCATACGAGCAACATGTTTCATGATCCTATCTGGATTTCCAAGGCATCGATTGTTGATTGTGTAGTTGGATGAAAGGTCTTGCCCTGCTCGTGAAGGCAGACGCCATGATTTGAGTGCCACGTGAAGAGGTTGATATCGTGGCTGGATTGATGTCGACGGCTGAAAGGCTGAGTCTTTGAGTTCGATATTTGTCAGTGAAGGAGGTAGCCACTGGCTGGAGGAAGAGCTTGATGGCCTATTCAACCATGTTCTCTCGAGTCTGAATCAGGCCTGTACCAGCTATCACCATGAGGCCCAGAGCATGCAGTTCTTGGTAGCAGCAACGCAGTAGCCACTAGGAAGGAATCAAGACCTAGTGGTGGGTATCGAAAAAGTATGGTAATGGCAGGAAATGCAGCGTGGGTTGGTGATACTTTGGTTCCTGAAAAACTTCAACGGCTTCAAAGCGCCAGCCGGACCTCCCGACGCAATTCTTTCCACAGCTCGATGAGAAAAGCATGTCACGAGAGGTAGTATCGGAGCTACATGAGGCCTGTGGCGGGGTCAAGTAGTGCTTCAGCTGAAGCCGATGCGACTTGAGGCGTTAGACTTCTTCAATATCAGTCATCACTGGTGGGTAGCCTCGAGCTGTCAGACCAGGTACATGGCTCAGCCTGGGTCTGTGTCATGTGTCATCGGAACTTGTGGCTCAATTTACTACACAGATCTTAATCATACAGCTTCTTAGCCTCTCCCCTCTCTTGAAGCAACATTATTGTATTGTTACTGGTTCCTTACATGAGGTGTTGAAATGGAGGATTCTGCTACCCTGCGGCTGAGGTCGTGTAAGTCTGGAGTCTGGAGTCTGGAGTCAATCACGTGAGCGACGCGCCCCTGAAACCTTACACGAGCCACACTAGCATAACATCAAGCACAAAGCATAACACTCTTTACAATCGCCGAATGACGAGGGTCTCAAGCCAGACATTTCCAGAAAGGGAAAGGGAAGACGTAGGAACTCTCTCGCGTGGCTTCCCAGCTAAACGGACTAACGCGCAGAGGGCTGCCAACCTAAAAGCGTTTTTCTGCTGTCCCTCAGCTTTGACCAGATCCGGCCGACCCAACGTAGCCGGTCAACCCGGACGGTGGACATCTAGATCCTGGTGGTAAGGGGTTTCCGGCGTCAGACGTTGGTTCAAGATGAATCAGCTGCTTGTTTGATCAGAGCCGGCAACAAAGGGACCACTGTGGTGTCTTATCTCCGAATAGAACAGCAAGTGCTGGGCCTAGGGCCGGAGGAGACGAGAGAGAGCTCCTGGTATGCTCGTCTGTACCTGAGATGGAGCTAGCAGAGCTCTGGCACTCTATCACGGGCCCGACCTGAAGGTAAATGCCCGTTGGGGAAATCTGGAATATGATCCAGGTGCAGATCCAGATCTGTGTTTCGGGAAGACGGGATGTTTTACAGGGATCTATGAGATCGTCACCCTGGTTTACCTGTCAAGGAGATATGTCGAGTGAGCTTCTTTGCAATGATGGCATTGTAGACATTGCTTCTCGTGGCTAGCAAGTTACAAACCACACAGTCGTACCAAGTGGACGCTGTTAGTTCAGGACCCATGATGGCCTTGCTGGGCTTTGGCTTCGGGCCCTCGGTGTCACGACTCGCCCTAAGCTCCATGATGGCGCTTGAAGGGTACCTGCATTCGCTCTGCAGCAACAAGGTGACAATCATGCAGGGACATCAGGGACAGCTTTGACAGCTCTTCCGGGAGCCGACAGCCATCGGGGCATGTCTGGACCCTTGGCACCTCCACGTGCTCTAGACTTCAGCCTTTTTGAACCCCGTAACCTTTTTGTCAGCTTCTCAAGCCTCAGCATCTCTCGCTTACTCGGTTTGTCCCAAGACTCTGGGCCGGCAAAGCCATCTGTATCTCATCCACCACTGGCATCTCAATGGACGAGCTAGCTAGCCTGATCGAGCCTCATGGCATTGTCTCGCCCGCCGCCGCCAGTGGAGTCGTTCCGCTCGATCCTTTGTCTGCTTTCGGCGACTCGTGGCGTCTGTCTACAGCTCCCCGCTCTAGGAACAGCGTACTGATGTGCCACCCGTCGACTCGGGACCTTGCCCATGCTAGGCGGGCAAGCGGGGTTCATCGTCGACTCGAGGCTTGTCCCTGGACCTCGATCATGGCTCTCTCTCTCGTGGCACTGTGGGGAGGGGAGGACGGGGCTTCCGGTCCCTGAGTCCATGGCTTGTAGATGGGGCGTTCGAGATCTGATCTGCAAGAGACGGAGAGAAGTCTTTTCGTCACGATCGTCGACCCCTGGCATGAGGATAAATAACCTTGTCTCCTCCCCGTCCAGTGTCACAATCTCTCCTCTCATCATCAAACAGCAGCTTCTCAAGCAGTTAGCCCGCTCTCACACTCTCTTCTCTTTTTAAAAACTTTTTACATTCCCTCTTTTGTCCTTGCTTGGCCCCCGGGCATCACTCTCTTTAAAGACTTCTTATCGCCTTCAAACGCCATCGGGGCGTGCAACACCCATCAAACACTTGCTACAACAACAAAAACCATTCACAGCCCTCGACATCCGTTCACTGGTTGATATCAACAACAATAACAATATGCATTCGCTTCGAACCTTCGTCGCCGGTGCGGCTCTCGCACTGGTCGGCGTCGCTTCTGCCACTCACATCGAGTTCCCTCCCTGCCTGGACCCCTTCCAGCCTTTCGTCTACTCTGGTTGCTACACGGACGGTGTTGAAGGCAGCTCTGCCAGCGCCCTCATCTACCGCTCCAGCCAGAACCAGTACAACATGACTGTCGAGAAGTGTGTCTCCGAGTGCAAGGGCAACGGTTTCCGCTACGCCGGTCTCAAGTACTGGGGTGTCTGCTACTGCGGCTCTACTGTCAGCGGTGCCCAGCTCACCGAGGACCAGTGCGACCTCCCCTGCAGTGGCAACAGCACTCAGACTTGTGGTGGTGACTCCGAACTCTCCATCTGGCAGGACCCTACCTTCAAGACTACTACTATCCTCGGCGGCGCTCTCAAGGTCATCGCTGACTACCAACCCCTCGGTTGCTATACTGATAACTCCCCCAAGGGCCGTGCCCTGACCTGGGGTATGAGTATGGATGGCTCTACCATGACTGTCACCAAGTGCCTCAACGCCTGCTCTGACCAGGGATTCCCCCTGGCTGGTATCGAGTACGGTGGCGAGTGCTACTGCGGCAACGTTCTGGCCAACGATACCGCCAAGGCTGACACTTCGGACTGCAGCATGCCTTGCAACGGTGACAGTACCTTCAAGTGTGGTGGTCCCAGCCGTCTGAGCGTCTTTGTCTCTACCGACCTTCAGTCTCTTCAGCCTTGTGGTTGGAAGCCCGGCTCTTCTTCATCTTCTTCGTCTGCTCTTCCCTCGATCGTCTCCACCATCTCCAGCTCTTCTATCGTTAGCTCCTCTTCCTCTAGTGCTGCTGCTGCCTCTAGCTCATCTGCCAACAATGGAAACGGAGGTAGCACTACCACCACTACCAGCACCACCTCGTCCAGCGCTGCCGCCAGCTCGTCTTCAAGCTCGTCCTCTAGTTCCAGTGCTGCAGCTGCCAGTACTAGCTCCTCGAGCACTACGACCTTGAGCACAAGCACCAGCACTACTGCTCCTGTCCAGGTCTCTACCAACCCCTCTCGGGTCACCACCTCGTCCTCTTCCTCTTGCACTACCCTTGGCCCTATGTGCACTGCTACCGTTGTCGTCTCCAACGACTGCGAGTACAAGGTTGGCAGCTGGTGTGCCCCTTCGGTCCCCGACTTCCAGGACCAGGACAGTTGCCAGACCGCTTACAACACCTGCGCCAAGAACATCGCCTCTTGCTTCCAGAAGGCTTCTTGGCCCAACGTCCTCGACTGCTTCAACTTCTCCAAGTGGTGCGATGGTGTTCAGGGCTTCTGTGCTTCGACCTGCTCCCGCGGCCGTAGCTGCAACAAGAGTGGTTGCATGAAGCAGAACCAACCTGTCGGTGGAAACCCTGTCAAGACTACTACCTCTGTCTACCCCTGCGCTGCTACTTCCACCAGCACTGTCCCTCCTGCTTCTTCCACCTCTTGTGCTCCTCAGCCTACCAACATCTGCCAGCAGCCCTCTTCCCGCTCTTACGGCTATGGTCCTGGCAACCCTGTTGCGGGCATTGAGCTTCCCCTCGTCGGCTGCAACGATCTGAAGAGTGACTTTACCCAGAAGCCCTTCAAGCTCTACACCGATGACGACTCCCGCTCGTGCAAGTCTTACCAGCGCACCCAGCAGAGCAACGCCTGCGCCGACGCCTGCAAGACCCAGTACGACCAGTGCAACAACGTCTACGTGCAGAGCTGCAAGAAGCTCAACGGCGGCAACTACAAGCGTGGCCACTCCCACTTCCACCGCCGCGCCCTCGAGAAGTCTGGCATTGAGCCCCGCTGGTTCAACATCTTTGGCAACGACGGCTGGCAGTCTGCTCAGACCAAGTGCTACGTCCAGTACCAGGACTGCCTCGGCGAGAATGCCCAGGTCAACGCCGCCTCCCGCTGCCAGAAGTGGGGTACCGGTGCTTAAGCTGATCATAGGCTACCTATCTACCTACAGTACCTACTTGGGGTATCGATTGACAAAAGGAAAGGTGCATGGGGTTCCGGCTTGGGCATGGGATAGAACGGTTTCTGGGGGGTTTCTGGGGGTTCTGGTCTGGTTTTTTTGATTGTCTTTTTGTTTCTAGATTGGGTTGCATTGCATGGATTTGCTAGACACACACTCGTTTGGGTTAGAATTGCTTGTTTAGACTGTCATTCGCTACAATAGAGGCTGCATTGGTTTATCACTCTGGCTATGCTTGACTATCCTGGCTCGTGAGTGACTCACATTCTTACTCTTATGACTCTGGTAGTTTTAACCTGTTCTTTTACGAACAGCTAGTCGTGTGAGAAGGTGACTTAGGGGTCCAAGTTCACATGTTCCGTCAGCCCCTGAGTCCGAGAGACCAGACCACACACATATGAGGTGTGCTCGAAGCACAGCAACATGAGTATATCACAACCCAAGTGCCAGACACGGTATAATTTACCCTCTTTTTTCTTCTCCTCATTCTTTAATGTTCAGCTATCCTTCTCTCGGTGTACTGTCATCCACATGCCAAGTTCTTGCTGTATTACTAGAGTATGATGGGCTCAATACTAAACGTACCCAACTCAACTACCTCTCGTAGAACCACGGGACATTAAAGTTCTGTCAATGGGTCATCCAAGAGGCGAAATGTTGAGATGGTTGTTTAATGTCCATATAGGAATTTTTAGGTCGACTTGAGTGTATAGGGTAAGCGAGATCGTCTTGTTCGAAGAGCCAATTCTACGCTCAGTCATTAACACGATGAGAAAACTCAAGTCTAGTATGTAATTATAAGACGTGGTCGGGGTTGATTCCCCATCAACTCATATTATCGTAATATGGGGTGGCTAAGGTGACTGTATAAAAATTGATATCTCGTGCGGTTCTTAACAACACAATCAGATTGTGACACCAAATGTGAACTCATGCAGCGCTGACAATACGTTCATCTATCTTATCAGCAGATTCCCCTGAATTATGATACCGGATATACACCGATAGAGAATTACAATTTGATTGTAGATGTCGTGGAAGCGAAAGCTGGTGATGTGTCGTGCCAGCACAGTGCAGCACGGTCATCAAAAGCCACGAAGACGCGTAATTGACACTGTACGGCAAGAGAACAACGCGACGGCTCGGCAGTTTAAGCACATGCTCCCTCACTTCATCACCTTGGCTAACTCCTTTCTTTCCCTATAACACCGCCAATTCAGCGTACAGAACCGGATATGGATCTGATACAGAGGTCAATCGATATTGCGTCGTCCTTGACGCCGGCGCAGTGGTGTCAAGGCTTCTTCGTTCTCTCGGCCGGCCTCATTCTCTTCATCCAGGCTCTCCCACAGGATGTACGCAGCGCTCTTATGGACTACGGCCCTCGACGACCCAATGATGCAAAGCAAGCTAGCGGAAAGTCGGAAGAACCAAAGCAGAGTTTCAAAGCAATCAGGTCATTCCTCAAGACCTTGACAAATTACGGACAGGTGCCTCACTCGTGGTTTCTGCACTTCTACATCATATCGGTGTCCTTCTCTGCTTTCTGGGCATGGCAGTATATCCAGAAGGGCTCAGTGATGAGAACGATTGCGACCCTGCAAGATGGAGGTCAAGAGTCATCGATGAGTCTGGAACAAGTATTCGTGGCCTGGTTATTCATGGCATTGCAGGGCTCGAGACGGCTTTATGAGAGTTTATGCGTGTCAAAGCCGGGATCCTCACCCATGTGGTTTGTCCACTGGGCGCTTGGGCTAGGATACTACACTGCAATGAGTGTCGCTGTCTGGATCGAGGGTTCCAGTAATGTTACCAATATGCAAAAGCTCGCTTTTCGAAACTGACAAGACGCAGGCGCAATTCTCGCATCCTGGGACTCACCCAGCCAACCTATCCAAGTCCCTCGAAAGGTGCCATCAGCCTTGGCACTGTACGTTGTGGCATGCCTCAAGCAAAACCAATGCCACAGGTATCTGGCAAGCCTCAAAAAGTACACACTTCCAAGCGAAGGGTGGTTTGAATACCTGGTCTGCCCACACTACACCTGCGAATGCCTTTTGTACGTTGCTATTGCCTGGATTGCCGCGCCACCAGGCCAGCTCCTCAACAAAACGGTCCTATGTGGACTCTTGTTCGTGGCTGTGAACTTGGGCGCCACAGCACACGGCACGAGGCAGTGGATGGCCAACAAGTTTGGGGCGGACAAGGTGGCCAAGAGGTGGACAATGATCCCTCTCGTATACTAGGCTCACCCGAGAGCCCACGTCCTTCATCGCTTGAGGAACATGCCGAGCTTGTTCGCAACCTTAGAGACCTTAAGAACATCTCGGTACGTCAGACTTGTACGGATCTGGCGGATGTTCCGGCCACTGGCATAGGCGTCAGCCTCGCGGAGGAGGTCCCAGTTGGCGACGGTGTCTGCAGTGAGGTCGGTGTCCTCCTCAATATCGGCAATTCCGTGAAGATAGTCGGTGTATAGCTGGTCAGTCGTGATGAGAAGGCTACGAGGTTCTTGTAGGATCCTCCACGCAGGCTCGGGATCAAGGGCACCGTCTTCCTTGCTGCGGTGCAGGTTCAAGCACAAGCTGGCACCAAGGCTCACCGTACAAACGACAGGCCAATACGCGGATCCATCCTACGCAAGATGAGCATACCATAGCAACGGGACCACGAGCTTTCGTATACTTAACTTATGCGGCATGATGCCAATGCCCGGGGGATACTCGTTGATGAGGGCATGGTTGGGCTTTTTATGAGGACTTTGAGCAAAGATGTGTCCAGGTTCGGAATCCTGGATAGGAAGTGATAACAAGCGAGATACCACGGGAGTCTCGAGCCAAGGAGGTAGCGGAGCGTCGAGAAGTTTGTTGTTGACGAGATCCGAGGGCCAAGTTTGAAGACGACGTTTGGTGAGCTGCTTCCACCTCGGTTTAGGGGCACTCGAGATCTAAGGGGCTTCGTTCAGTCATGAGGCATGAATCGTCGTCCGGGCCAAGCCACACACTTTATCCAAAAATCATTCGCTCCTCTTCCTCGCTTATGAAGTCTGGGATGTAGTACGCCGTCTGAGGTAGAGAGGTGATCCTGGCGTGATCCAGGGAAGGTGGAAGTGAAAAGCCATTACCGGCATTGTCTTGGTGACCAGAAGAAGAGGCAGATGCATCCATTATGTCAGATTTTTCTCGCTGTTGGGTCGTAGAATGAATTAATCAAGCGTGCACACACTGCACTGCACTGGCATGAATCCCTGCAATTTGTAGATGCCACACTCCGTACCGTTGGGTTGTTTCATGAGGATCGAGGGGTCAGAGTCAGTCTTGGTGATGGCGCCAGGCGGTGTTTCGACCAGGGATCAGCAAGGATTGTTGAATGAGAGTGGAGAATATTGGAGGCCGAGTGCGAGTGGTTGCCTGAAGCTGTGGGCGCACTACGGATATGCATGTACACGTGCGCTGCAGCGGCGGGGGGGGAAGAGAAATGAAGAAAGGACGATCTTCTAGAGGTGGGCAGCCTTGAAGGAGGAGAACGGGATCGGGGACGGGACAAAGGAAGTCAGTTTGTAACATTGAAAAAATGCCGCTTGCTTTCTTGTCCCCGAGCATGAACTGATTTGATTTCTGGCCTTGTCCCCGTGCCGTCGAGATGATGGATCAAGGTGTCATCTTCAGGTGCCATTATCGCAAGGGTGGTTGGGGACCCGGTGCCCGGTGGCTGTTAAACCCACTAAAAGCGCGCTGGAGAGAGTTGCCTCCCCGGGCGCCAAAAGTCCACCCGGGACTTGAGAGGCAGCCGTCAAAAAAAGCCGGACGCGTCTGGGCAAGGATCATGAAGGGGAGGGACGCATTCTTATGTTCGCCCCCGGGAGCCTGGACCCTTTATTATTGCCTCCCTTGCGCTTTCAAGTGGTAGGCCTACGGCGTCGCTCATTCGTCTGCCGTAATTGAGTGCGGTCAGCACCTTGTGGGCGGCCGTAGGTCTTAACAGAGCATAGTACGAATACCCAAGCACGGAACCGTCCAATCACATCGCCGCTAGCCATCAAAGGAGACGGACAGACTCTTTTCGCTCTCGGCTTGGGGAGTTCCCCGTCGTTCTCAGTCATCCATTCAGCAAAACAAGGTTTCAGCATCTCATCTCCAAAACAATCCATCATCATCCATCCTCGTATACCGCCTGCGACCCGACCGCCCGCCCCGATTCCTCTCGAGACTCCGATCCCCTCGAACTCTGTTCCCCGTAACTTTCAACGCCCGCCGGATCGTCTGCTTCATACGTGTCGCTGTCTGTCCTTTCCCGCCTTTCTTCGTGTCCCCGGCGCCCGTGTCCTCTCTTCACTCGCTCTCGACGCCTCACCAAAAATCCCATCTCGTGTGCCGCGCCCGCACCTTGTCCTCGGTTGTCGTCGTCGATAGGGGTTCCCCCTTTTGTCTCATCCGTGCGAATCAATCGCCCCCATCGTCGTCGTCCTGGTCATCCATCACCAGAATGGTGGTAGTCGCTGGCCGTCCTCGCAGGTAAATGTCATGGATGCGCAGAATGCTGCCCAGTCCGACCAGACGAGGCCTGCTGGCGATGAACCTCGGCGGCCCGACCCCAAGCCCGAAACCACCAAGTCGACGCCGCCGCCTGTAAGCCCCAGGCCCTCCGAGCCCGTTGATAAGGACAAGGAACCTCGTCAACCTGCGAATTCTTCGTCGGCGCCCGATGCAAATGCTTCCGAGGATCGCGATTCTGACGCCGAGACGATCGTTCTGCCCGGTAAAGATGGCCACTCCCCTTCAAAGGCTCGCAAGGTGAGGCAGGAGGATAAGAGCGATGGCGATGCCGACGGCGATGCCTCCAAGTCGACCATCCAGGCTGCAGGCTGTCCGCCTCACGACCTCGAAAAACATCAATCTTCGATCATTGCCCGTGGCGACCCTATTAAAAAGAAGCGTCTGTCGGCCCATCTCGAACGGGAAAAACAGTCACGGGGTAAAGATGCGGCGTCGAGTGGTTTGAGCTCTGCGCCTGCGTCTCCACCGCAGCACCGGCGTCAACACCGTCGCCGCTCCGACGACCCCCACTCATCTTCCGACTCTGAACATTCTCGCCCTCGGCCTTCCAAGACGTCTCTCCGTGAGAAACTAAAAATCTGCCGAGCGCCTGGTGCCACACAAACGAAAGGGCTCAAGGCTCGAATCCGACGACGAGGCCGACAGCCGCAAGGTCCGACGCCAGCGAACAACCAGCGTAGGCATCGACTCGGGCCGCCTGCACAAGGAGCACAAGGCTCTCTCTGGCAAGTCACACCATGAATCGCAGAACCGATCTATTTCCCCACAGTCTCGATCTCACCGGAGGAGCGCATCCTCCCAACTACCTTCACATTCTTCCAACGGGTCTGGTCAAAAGAAGAGGCGCCTCCCTCCCCCTCTGCACTCTACGGAATACCACTCGGACGAATCTTCTGCCAGTGGCAGTCCCCACCCTCGCAGCTCCAAACTTCGTAGCCTGGCAACGCCTGCCACCGCCGACACGAATGCTTCCCCCGCTAGAATGGCGCCACACAAAAAGCATCTCGATGCTCACGGCCAGACCTTCCTAGCCCGCGCTTGCGCCAAAGGAGACTACGAGGGTGCCAAAACGCGTCTTCTGGAGAGGCCAGAGGACCTGAACGTTGCCGACTACGCTGGAAATACACCTCTGCAAATTGCTGCAATTAATGGATGCGAGGATATTGTCAAACTTTTTGATCGAGGCCGGCTGCAATCTGGACTGTGTCAACTACGATAAAGATACTCCACTGCTCGACGCCGTCGACAATGGCCACCTCCAAGTGGTCAAGCTTCTGCTGGACGCTGGTGTCAACCCTCGAAAAGCCAACGTGAACGGAGAGGAGCCTGTCGACCGTGTGAGCGAGAAGACGGAAAACGCAGACGAGATCCGTGCTGCTCTGATGGCGGCAAGGAAGCGAGTAGGTGAGCGACGACGCACCTCAGAAGATCGCCATTCGCACCACGACTCCCATGACGCAAGGGATTCACACGCGCCAGACAGCCCTCGAAACTCCCCTGCTACAAATCAACAAGGACGGAGATCAGGAACTGTACGCGCACAAAAGACAAGAAACGATTTGCTGTACATGCCCCTGGACGAAAAGACGCTTCGACAAGCTGCTGGACGTGGAGATGAGGAAACTGTCGCCCGCATCTTACAAGTGAAAGAAGGTTTCAACGACCCCGAGTCTATGGTTGCTGCTGCCAGAGGAGGCCACGATCTTGTCATCCAACTGTTACTAAGTTTAGGAGCCGCAAACCCAGATCCAGCACCGATTTCTTCCGTACAACCAGAGTTTGCAACACCGATACTAGCAGCAATTGGACAAGAGAACATCAAGGTTGTCGAATTACTCTTAGAACAGCAGGGTTTTGATCCAACACGGCGTTTCAAGGGAGAAACATACTACGAAATTGCACGGCGTCGGGCAGGCTCGAACTGGAAGGAAGAAGAACACATGCTGAAAAATGCTTATGACGAGCACAAGCGGAGTCACAAGGACTCGGCCAAGACGAAATCTCCTAACCGACGGGACCGAGAGCGTGAGCGCGGTGAGCGAGAGGAGCGAGAAGCGAAGCGAGCTAGACGAGCCGAGGCCAAGGAGAAGGAGGAGGCTCGTTTGCAACAAAAACGGCATCTCTCTAGTCCAGAGCCGAAGAAGAAGCTTAGCAGCGCCAAGCTCACAAGTCCCAAGGAAAAGCGAAGGACAGACGCACCTGCGAATCATGGAGACGACCATCCCCCGAAACGTGGCCCAGGACGCCCTAGAAAGGAAGATCGCCTTCCCTCCATCAATGTTTCCGACCGCGAACTTTCTCCCTCGATTTCTCACAAACAGCTCAAGGTGAAGCGTGCCGAATCAGATGCTGCTGGTGTATCCTCTGAAGGCGAAACCGTCAAGCCCAGAAGGAAGCTTGTGTCGAAAGGCGAACTCCGAGGAGAACGGGAGAGGCAACGGCGTGCTAGTATGGCCTCCAATGCCTCATCACTCAAGGATCACCCTACCAGCCCTCACGAAACAAGACACGACGAACCATCCGACAAGCACAGGCCCGAGAAACTGTCTGAGAAGTACCATGACCGAACCAAGGCTCTCAAGCGAGACGAGTCCAGGGATCGTTTGTCAGTCTCCGGTGACGGGTCGACCAAGAGGCATCGAGCTAGTACCACGCCCGATCGACCCAGTAACGGTGACAAGGACGATAGCGAAGTCCCACTGAAACGACGACGTATCGACGGCGAAACCAAGGAGAAACGACCGAAACAGCTGCAATCCTCTGATGAGCGACCACGCAAGTCCAGTTCTCTTCAAGACTCTTCCAAGCTCTCATCCAAATCAAACCACAAGAAGCATGATGATGATCGACGGGAAAGGCATCACGACTCTCATCGCGCGGAACCTGATCGATCTAGCAGCGCCGAGAAGCTGATCCATGTCAAGTCAGAAGATGCTGACGTTGACATGAAGGATGCTGATACCATTCGAGCCGTGTCAGAAGCTGAGATGCAAGCTGCTCGAGCAAAGGAGGCTAAGCAAGCCAAGCAGGCCCAGGAAGCCGAGCAAGAGAAGCAGCGTCTGGCCGAATTGGAAGAGGCAAAGAAGAAAGAAGAGACCCGGAAGAAGGAGGAGGCTCGCAAGGAGGAGGCGCGAAAGAAGGAGGAAGAGCGCAAGCGAGTCGAAGCCGAGGAAAAAGAAGAAGCGCGAAGAGGAAGAAGCTCGAAAGAGAGCAGAGGAAGAGGAGAAGAAGCGTAAGGAGGAGGAGGCTGAGCAGGAGAGAAAGCGGAAGCAAGAGGAAGAACGCGAAGCCGAACGGAAACGCAAGGAGGAGGAGCGTCGACGCCGAGAAGAAGAGGAGAAGCAACGACGCGAGGCCGAGGAAAAAGGCTCGCCGTGAGGAAGAAGAAAAAAAAGCGCCTGGAAGAGGAACGGAAGAAGAAGGAGGAGGAAGAGCGCAAGCAGCGGGAAGAAGAGGAAAGGCTTCACCGTGAGCAGCTCGAGCGAGAAGCAGCCGAACAAGCTCGCCGTGAACGTGAAGAGGAGGAACGAAAAGAAAAGGAGCGTCGAGACCGAGTACACCGCGAAGAAATGGAAAGGAAGCGCGCCGCTAGGGAAGCCGAGCAACGCCGGATTCGCGAGGAACAGGAACGCGCGCGTCTCGACAAGTTGCCTCCTCTTCTGCGATGGCTGGATACCTGCCCCAACCCCAAGCTTGCTACTATTGCAGAGAAGTTCAAGCGGATGCAAGGTTGCCGCTACGATACCATCCGACCAGAAGCCAACCAAACACCCGAAGGGCGTGAACAATGGGTTCTCAACACACATGCTGCTCTTCTTCTTGGCGAGAAGGATCTGAATCTCTCGCGATGTAAGTTTGCTTACCAAGTCAAGACTGGATTTCACTAACAGGTGTTCTAGACACGGCTTGGGAACGTGTTCCCGTCTCCTCCTTGGCGAAACTCACCCTTTGGCGAATTGAATGGAGCCTCTACTCCCTTGTCGACGAGAAGCTCTGGGATCTTGGACGGCAACTTCCCAACTACTATGGAGACGAGGATCCCTCCGAATTGCGTTTCCAGACGAAACAACGGCTCAAGCAGGAAGCCTGGGAGAGGTTTCTCGACATGGAGATGTTCTTTGTCAAGGTATGTCGTGATGAGATGGCTAGCGACATGTCATTTGCTAATACGAGTTAGGTGTCGGATCTGATGTACACTGTTCCCAATATCCCACACCTGTGTCATGTTCAACTTGCGGTGGAATACCGCGAACTGTTGGAAACCGAGGCGCAAAGTCGTGGGTGGGTGACAAACAATAAGTGGAAGCAAGATCCAGATGCTGGTCGCTTCCATGGGTTCGCACCTCGATCCAAATATTACTATAGCGGACTCTTGGTGGACGAAGACATGCCTCAACTCGCACAGACGAGTAGCACACCGTTCCCAGAGAAGAAGGTTCCTCGACGAGGACTGATTCAAGTCCACCCAGACGACCCTGAGTACCCTCGACTCTGCGTCGAACAAGGACTTGAGCATCTGGTCAACGGCCACCTAAGCCCGCCTCTTGCCAACGGCATTCATTCATCGCCCATCAGTCAAAAGTCAATGAATGGCACCATCCGGGTTTTGACACCAGGATCGTCTGAGGGCATGACAAACTCGACTACCACTCACGAGGGCCTCACGAATGGAGTTAACGGAAATTGAACCTGAAGCCACCCAATCGGGTTTGAGTCTCAGATTCACGGTTGAGAGTTATTATACTGCTTTTTCAAGTTTCCTTTGTCCAAGTAACGACCATGGACGGCGCAGGCACAGACAGGGAATTGTCTGGGTTATTGTTTCGTCGACATGGGGATGATGACAGGTAAAGAGGGGTATGGCATCTATCTACCCATGAGGATTGGATCGGGATATAGGCCTGTTTCTGGGGGAATGATCATGTCATGTACATGGGTTGGATGGTTTCCAAAAACCTGAGAAGGCGATGTTTGAAGGCGACGGGTTGTGTCGCGTGTCAGGAAGAAGGACGACGGTCGTCATGTACACACACAAGCTAATGGCTGGGGACGCTTGACGTTACTACTGGAACGAGACGAGACACTGTTGGACAGGCTCGATCTTGCTGTATGAGCATTTGTACGCACGGTAGAATCAACGAAACAACAACAAACGTCAAAAATGTCTGAATACTTGAAAAGAGTGGCAAATCATCATAATGTGGTGTTGATACCCAAACTCTAAGTCTCTGAGCTGATTGGCTGATTAGACCCCGCTGGCTGACATCACTTACCACTCGTGGGTGGTGGTTGCCAGAAAAATTTACCCCACCATCTCAAAGACCTCCAACACACGCATTTCAATTATCACCAAAAGTCCCCTGCTCACCGCGGATTTGTGTTACGAACCCGAGATCTGAGGCCAGACACAGCCTGGAAACAAGCCGATACCGTAGCAGGAGCTAGTCGCCACCATGGCTACCACAGTGGACAAGGTATGTTGCTGCGAACCGCCACCAGTTACGCCATGAACGAGATGAGTTTGCTAACCCTGACCCCCCCGACAGATCAAAGAGATTGAGGCCGAAGTGCGTGATTCCCATCGACTCCCCCCTCCCCGGCGTGTTCGAGATGACGATAATCGACGAACCCTCCCGTATCTCAGCCAACCGGCTCTAACCCGTGGAAACAGATGGCCAGGACCCAGAAGAATAAGGCGACTTCGTTTCATCTGGGTCAGCTCAAGGCCAAGTTGGCCAAACTTAAGCGCGAGCTGTTGACCCCCAGTGGCGGAGGCGGTGGAGGCGGCGCTGGATTCGATGTGGCCAGGACAGGTGTTGCTAGTATCGGCTTCATTGGGTTCCCCTCTGTGGGAAAGAGTACACTCATGAGTCGACTGACGGGCCAACACTCGGAGGCGGCCGCGTACGAATTCACCACCCTGACCTCGGTGCCCGGACAGGTCGTCTATAACGGTTAGTTTCATTTGTCTTCCCCCTCCTCCACTCTGTCCCGCCCGCCCAGCGGCTGCGGCCGTTTTGGCGGGCTTGATACCCGACCCCGTTGGCGAGCCGTTTGTTAGAGTTGCTTCTTCGTGCCCCCCGGGCTTGTGGCAGATCGGCTGACACACACTCACCAGGCGCCCCCTTGCAGATTATCGACCTTCCCGGAATTATCGAGGGTGCCAAGGATGGTCGAGGTCGAGGTCGCCAGGTCATCGCCGTCGCCAAGACGTGCCATCTGATCTTCATTGTGCTGGATGTGAATAAGCCCCTGACGGACAAGCGGGTGATCGAGTCGGAGCTCGAGGGCTTCGGAATTCGCATCAACAAGGAGCCACCAAACATCACCTTCAAGAAGAAGGACAAGGGTGGCCTCAATATCACGAGCACCGTGCCCCTGACCCATATCGATCATGGCGAGATCAAGGCTGTCATGAGCGAATACCGGATTAACTCTGCAGATATTACTATCCGATGTGACGCCACCGTCGATGACCTGATCGACATTCTCGAGGCCAAGAGTCGAAGGTAGGCGAGCCTCAAAACCTGGTACACCTGAAGTAGAGATGGACCTGAGGTGCTGACATTGGTAACCCGCCAGTTACATTCCCGTGGTTTACTGCCTCAACAAGATCGACTCGATCAGCATCGAGGAGCTTGATCTGCTGTATCGAATCCCCAACGCCGTGCCCATCAGCTCCGAGCACGGGTGGAACATTGACGAGCTGATGGAGGCCATGTGGGACAAACTCAACCTTGTTCGGGTGTACACGAAGCCCAAGGGCAAGCAGCCCGATTACTCGGCGCCCGTTGTTCTCCGATCCACGCGCTGCACAGTTGAGGACTTTGTAAGTTGAGAGAGAAAACCCAACTCAGCTCACCCGGTTCCTGGAACGGAGCCTTGTAATTTGGCCAATATGTGATTGCTGACCATTTTCGGTGCCCAGTGTAACGCTATCCACCGAAGCATTACGGAAGTTTTCAAAACGGCCATCGTGTACGGCAAATCTGTCAAGCATCAGCCGCAGCGAGTTGGGCTGGGACATGAACTGTGTGACGAAGATGTTGGTGAGTAGCTTGCGTCGGTGACCCCGACTAAGACCCCCTCTCAAACCAAAACCCAACTCCGAGGCGGCCCAAACGCAGATCGCGGGAACGGATGCTCTGAGGCCGTCAAGCTTGATCTACCCGATGCAGTCGGGATCTTGCTTCGTTGACCGGCCGGGGGGCGTCTGACCCCCCCAGTCGAGTGCGTTGGGGCTAAGCTGCCGGGGCTTGTGCAAGAGTCATGACGATGCTAACTGTCTTGTCAAAGTGACCATTGTTAAACGATGAAGAAAACCTTGCGGAGATGAAGGGGGGCTTCCCCACGGGAACGTAAGAGGCTTCGTGAGCCGGGCAACTTGGACCGCCGCACTGCAATCGATGTGTAGCCAGAGACCATGCCCGACCACCCACCAGGTTTGGAGCAGCGGGTTGATTTGGGCTTAACTCGAGTGGCTGAGGGGAACAGAGAGGAGGGAACCACGCGGGTAACGGCATGGAATGACGGTTACAACAGGGTCAATAAGGACAGGGCTGACACTGCACTGTGCACTGGATGCGCGGCTACGAGCATGTCTGGCTGGTGCGAAGTCTCGACTTGGGCTCGACCAGGCACGATAATGATCGGCACAATAGTTTCCGGGGGGGAAGACGAGGTGGCGTGCGCACTCGCAGGGCAAGCTGATGGGGCTGCATCAGGGGAGATGAGAGAGAAAGAGAGCCAAGTGTTAATCGGCAGGCGACGATGAACAAGGGACGCGACAAGATTAAGATGAAGATGGAGACGGAGACGGGGATTTCTCAGCAGAGATATCTCCGGGATGGTTGCCGGATGGAGCAAGGCAGGCAAGGCAAGGCAAAGCAATTCGGCGAAGCAAAGCACTTGCGGCGTGCACATCAATCAGCAAGAGAAGAGGCAGCCGCGGCAGTTCATAGTTGACTGTTTGGAGGATTGCACCACTCGGAACCGCTCTTGGGCAATTCCGAACAGTCAGTCCATCCATCAACAAAAGAGAAGAGACGCATTTCCCAGCAGCAAACTTCAAGGTCTTGACTTGAACCTTTACCAATCACTCACACTCACACTCGTCATCTACAAGACTTACAACAGACAGCGACGCTAGGTAGATTTTGAACCCAAAAGACGACGCCACCATCTGATGTCGACAAGCAACGGGACGCAGTGGTTCGACCTGCATAGCCGAGGGCCTCTCGATCTGCGGCCGTCTTTCCCAGCAGAAGCGTGGGATGCAGGCGGGGGCCGTGAAACAGACAGGTCCTCTTGCTTTTGCTTGGCTTGCATTGGGGGCGCTTAAAGAGACGAGCTCGCGAGCGAGCGCTGCTTGCTCACTTCATCTTTGGCCCTGACGGGTCTGGCTCAATCTATCGTGTCATGCAACGACGCAACAGCCAAAGGATCTATGCCGAAGGCTCGTGCGTGCTCTTCAGGTATCCGTAAGCCACGTTAGATGCCAAGTCAAGGTGTCCCGGCATGTACATGTACAGGCTCCCCTTGGCGGTCCCTTTCCCATATATCCACAGGTAAAGGGCATGCTGAAGGAGGATCGAGACAATGTCCGCAATCATGACAAAGCCGCAGAAAGAAGCGGGAGGATTGGCATGGGCATCTATCATCTCTCTCTGCCTCTCCCCCGGTCAACGACGAGTCAGACAAAGTCCGCTCTTGTCACTAACAAGATTCGACATGGCTCCTCGCATCGACACGCTCCGTTCCGTCCACCCCCCGCTAGTGCCGCTCTGCGACCCACCCTTCATCATGGTGCCCGGCGGCAAGAGAAGCATCGTGAAAGGCGGAGAGGCAAGCCTCTGGACGTGAAAAACGTCCCGAAGCCCGCGCCAGGCTTAAAAGGGGCTAGGCGGCCCCCTCTCTGGACAAGGGGATCCCTCTCCCCTCTCAGCAAGCAGGGGAGGTAAGAACGCTCTCACAGGCCGCTGCAGGCTTGATCTCCACAGGAGCATAGAGTGGCTGCAGGGAGGGAGGAGGTGGAGCAGCTGTTGAAGAGGAGGAGGGAGGGGGGGCCTTGCTGTCTGCATGGACGTTTGCTTGCTCGATCATGTTTTGGTGTGTGTGTCTGTGTGCGTGCGGACTGTGGGAGAGCAGGGTTTAACGTCTAGGGTTATGAAAAAGATTACAAAGCCTTGTCGAGGGTGCAAGGCAAGAGGAGGAAGCGATGGGGACAGACGGGGAGACGGAAAGTCAGTCAGTCAGTCTTGTTGGGAGCTGATGGGCACGCACGGATGGCTTGAAACAACCGGCCGATAAGGTTGATCCCGTTGCTGTAGAAGCAAACATCAGGACAGACAAGCTCACGGCATGCACGAGGTCAAGCAACAACCAGTCTTGTTCTTCAGCAGTCATATCACGACGGCTGATGAGATCTCAATCGGGCAGCGCAAGGGGCAGATGGCGCCCAAAGAGACAACAAAGATGGATACCGTCCCCTGGCTGCGCTTGATTAGCAACCATTGACCAAACACGGCCCCAAGGTAGCAGTTGCATGGCAGGGCAGGGCATGGCAGGGCAGCATCCATGACAGGGCAGCAGGGCAGCAGCATGGCCATGGCACTGATGAAGGGCTCACCTCCCGCAGTCCCTACAGCACCAGGTCTGAAGGCGATGAAATGCGATTGGCCGCATCACGGTAGCACGGGTGAAGAGGGCGTATGGCTATACGCCGGGCGTTGGGATACGATACGACATGATGCCGCTGTCATGAGATGCTGGGTTAAGATCTGAACGCGCGCTGCGATCCTTCTCTGGAGCCGCCGAGTGGGCGTCGTCATGATCTCACCATAGGCGGAGGGCCTCGTTTCTGTCAAGCTTCAGCAGCGACAGGGGGGACGATGGATGGGATGGAGGGACCTACAGTACTAGTGCGCCATGCCATCACGACCACGGGCGGGAGAAAAAAGATAAACCAGACCAGAGAGGGCTCGTCTGATGAGATGGACGCTGTCGTCAAGTCAATGAGCAGAGCAAGGAAGCTTGTTCAGGCAACGACTGCCGCGGATGGCTCCAGCTTGATATTACACTACAGACGGATTGGGTCTGGGGCCCGAAGATCAGCAATGCAAAACAAAGCATCCTTCCATCTTGCTTTCTTTTTCCGTCGACGCCAACTTGCCATTGTCATCTCACTCGTTGGATGACACGAGCAGGAAAGGAAAGCCACAAAAGAAACGTTTGGACAGTACCTGACACCATCAATGGAAGGAAGCGAAAGGTGAACCAGACAGAGCAGAGCAAAGGGAAGGGAAGGAAGAGAAGAGAAGAGAGAAAAAAAACCAGACCCCGGCGTCAGGGATCTTGTTGGAGCTGGCCAACTGGATCAACAGCCGGACGGCGGATTGGACCGTCCACGGACAGAGGCGGCGCCCCTCCCCTCCTCCATTTCTCAGCGGGCTTCCTACTGTGTTGCTTGACAGATCAAGTCGGCCTCTTTCTTGTCGGTCGAAAAAAGACGGACGGTAGCAAACATGGAAGCAAGAGAGGTTGCTTGCTGCCCAATGGCTTTTCGTCTGCCGGGGGTGGAGTGGTAGACAAGCTCTAGCTGCGCTCGGAAGTGGGCGCACACCCGTTTATGCCTCCCCCGGAAATTGCGCTAGAGATCTGACTAGCCATGGGAGCCGTTTTCCTCCATGTCCTCTTGCTTGCTCTGTGGCCCAGGCCCAAGAGAGATGAAGAAATGATACGCGACAATCACCGAGGGTGCAGCGACGGCTCGGAAAGGTTAAAAAGCCAAGCCGCGAGACACGGGAGGAGACATGCCATGACATGGATACACACAACAGAACAGACTCCTGCTGAGCAGGACAGGGCAGGGGGCGGAATGGCGACGACTGGCGACCGACGATGGATGGATGGGATGGATGATGGATGGCGGCAGGCGGCGGCTGTCAAACTGGCTCCAGAAAGGCCCGTCCCACTAGTCTGCCTCTGTCCATGTCAAGCCCCCAGTTCTGGTTCTTGATTGCTACCTACCTGCTGCGCAGTTGCAGAGTAGCGGTAGATCTCCGTCTCGTCTCGGTTCTCGACGTGAGGCACCAAGTGTAGGAGAGGTATCCATCCATTCATACACCAGACGGACAGTACAGCCAGTACCTTGCTTCGCAGCGCAGCACAGCACCTACTTCGTAATCCATACACCAAGTTCTCCAGGGCATGGCATGGATAGGATGGACGAGACCAGGCTATGACCCACCGTCATTCCAGTTGCGGAATCCCGAGCACCATGTCATCATGTTGCTTGCTTGCTCAACTCAAAAGGTGTGTCTGTGAAAGACGCCGGCTGGCTGCTTGCTCGCCTATAGCAGGACGGACGACGACGCCGAGATCAAGATGAGGGAAGGGGGAAGAGGCCATCGCGGACGGACTATCTGCTGAACACTGCAGAGCAGACCGATCAAGATGAACGAAACACTCGCATCAAGCTCAGACTAATGCTACTGCCCAGCCACGAGCTGATTCACAACACAGACCAACAACTCAAAAAAAGAGGGCTGTCGAGTGGACCACGGCCACACGTGCGCCTAGTCCGTTACAGAGTAACATGGCTACGACTCGTTCCCGTCAGTTCTGGTATGTAGCTACTACCTATCGAGGTATCCTGGGGCGGCACATCTCCACGGCCCACGATGTTTGCCCGCGCTAGACTTTGGCCAGTAAGCCAAGCCATGCCGCTGAACGGGCTTGGCCAGGGGATGGACCAGGAAGAACGGTACAAGACCAACAACAGTCGTAGTATCCCGGGATTATCGAGCATCGCATCGGGGACCCATTGCTCCCATCCATCCATGGTCACCGCGCACATGAGAGTGTAAAAAAAAAAACGTGCCTCGTCAAGCCTGGAAAGACGGGGGTGGGTGGTGGTGAGGCCCGAGCATGGCTCGACCACCCTGGAACCACGAGGCAAAGGCGAGGCGAGGAAAGACGCGAGAAGGAAGGGAGAAGAGATGGGCCAGGACATGGCGCACAAAGGACAAGGCTGAGCGAATCAAACCGCCAGAGCCTCGCTGATGAGTGGCTCTCGTCTTGCCCCCCTCCCCTCTTCCCTTCACCCATCATCTCCGCCCCAGGGCCTGACCCCATCCGATGAGACAAGGCGCGAGAGCCGGATCTCGCCATCCGGACGGGCATTGGTCTTTAAGGGCACGGTGACTTGAGAGTCCGGCGTTCGGGGAAGAAATAGAAGTAATGGATGGACCACGGACGGTGAGGATGAAGGAAGGGGGCCGGCCAGTGAGGCCACGAGCTGGCCCGTCCGAGGCTGAAGGCTGAAGCAGAGCTGAAGGGGACGGCTCTTGTGCCTGGGGCTAAGAAGCTAAATAGTGACATTGGCCGCCTTACCCTTTTCAACTCAACACTTTCGGGTTTTGTTGCTCGCGGCTGGCCTGGGGCCATGATTATCATCCTGGAGTCTGCTTCTGGTCGGTCAAGGACCAGGGCCGCCCGAGACCCTTGTCCATGCCATGAGAAAGCCGGACCTCCCGCCGTCGTCGTCGCTGCTGAATGTATCTCATCCGTGGCCCGTCAGTCGATCTTTGCTGGGGGGAGGGGAGAGGTAGGGGGAAGCGAGCGAGAGCGGTCGGTGCTCGTCCGTCCGTCTGATGGGCATGGCATGGCCGCGACATGGTCTGGAGGGATGGGGCGTTATACCAGAAGCAGCATGTCGATATCGCGGGCTCATTATGTTCAGGCTCAAGTCAGACTCCCTCAGGCCAGGCCAGGACAGGACGGGATGGATTTCGTATCTGGGGAGGATCTGGCTTAGCAGGTGACCTGGTCCACCCGCGGTGGACTCCCTCTCGGAAGAAAGGGCCTGGTTCTATGGCCCCCTCCCATGCCATAGCCTCTCCAGTTTAAACCCAGTCGAGCCCGGCCCATCTTGGACTGTCGAATGGGCATGGCTCTTGGCGCCGGCGCCGCACTCTGAGGGCAGTGAGAGATGCCCTATGAGAGTAGCGAGCTGGTGGCCTTGCTAGGCGACTATCTTTTTAGCCCGCGCGCGTCGGTCCTGTTCTTGAGCCAGCATGGGGCCCCTTCCCCCTCTCAGACTCGACTTTCTTCTCAACGGGCGGTTGAGACACACTGAGACGCCGCAACTCTTTCTCGCTCGCAGAAGCAGAAGCATTAGCACCCACACCTGCTTGCTTTCCCTTACACACCCTGCTTCTTCGGAGCAGAGTGGTCCCTCTCGTGGGGGAACGATGTCTGTCGGCATTGAACCACTGCGAGGCACCAACCAGACCAGAGAAGAGGAACAGAGTTGTTAGGGCCCTGGTCGAAATGCCTCATGCCTCGTGCTCGTGCTCGCGGCTGTAAAAGAAAAGAAAAAAAGCGAGAGAGAGAGAGAGAGAGACCCAGCGGGTACCGTACTCGACTCGGCACGCCCCGTCCATCCATCCTTTCCTCTGACCTCATCTTGATGGGCCCAGGTCTGTAATCATGGGCCTATGTAGTCCCAACCTAACCCCTTCTCGAAGAGAAGGCAGGGCCGGTTCGTCCAAGAGGGGAATGAGGAAATGAAGAGCCGACGGTGGTTCGTCCGGAACGGGTGAGACACCAGAGAAGAGGAAGAGGACGGGAGAAGGTTCCTGGGAGAAGGTTCCTGGGATATGCAAGGGAGAGAGAGGGAGAGGAGAGTGAAGAGTCTTGCCCTGACACTTGATTTCCTTCCTTGGACATTCATTGCTTTGCTTTCTTTTTCGACTTTCTCACTCTCTCTTGGTCAAAAGCTTGTGTCTCTCTTGTCCTTGAGAGGTGCCTGTCCTGTCTCTCACCCTCACCTATCAGATTGGCGCTGACCAGGGGGGGTCTACCCACGCACGCCGTCTCCCAACGGCTGACGATTGTGTGTTGCTTTTCCCGCGAGCGGCGACGGCGACCTTGCCGGGGTGGGAGGGATGACAGACGAGAAGGAGAGAAAGAGAGGGTCAGAGGGAGGGAAGGAAAGCAAGCGTTTGGACCCTGGCTCACCGGTCCACCCCCGAGCGAGCCATCATGATGCCTGCCATGCCATTGCCATGCCCGGTCTCTTCCTCTTGGTCGGTCGTCGTCGGTCGGCCGGTCGTCCTCACTCATCTCATCTGCCGCGCTTGTTAGTGTGTGTCTGTGTGCAGCATGCGTCGTGCCTGTCTGTGCTGTGTGTGTCTGTAGGCGCGTGTGAGAGGGAGAGGTTTCTGCCCTGGAGGCATCGCCATCGGTTGTCTTGCTTGTCATACCCCATGCGAACCAGGTTTCCCCGTCATTCTCATATCTCTCTCTGTATCCCCCCCATGCCATGGATGCTAGTTTATCCTGTCCCATCACCATCACCACCACCACCATTACTACTCGCTCACACTCACACCAAAAGTTGACCTCTAAGAGATTCACCTCTCTTTGCTAGAATACATACCACACACACACTCCCCTCTAATCTCTGGCACACCCCCCTCCCCCCCCTGCAAGAGGCCCCCCCACATCCTGGACCGGTAGGTATTCCTCGTGCGTCCTGCATCCCATCCATATACATACATATGTAGATGGACCAGGTCGTCGACCTTTCTGGGGCCTCGTCTCTACATATGTAGCACGGTGAAAGGGCTTGGGGTCTTACTCACCACCGGTTTACCTCGCCTCGCCTTTGCGTCTACGACAAGACAAACACAACACACAAGATACCCGTCCTTCAACGGTCTGGCCCTCGTGCTGGAACGTCCGCCTCAGTCTTGCGGCACCCGCCATCGAAACTCTGTCGTCCGGATCTAGCTACGCTGCTGGTCCTTTTTTTCTCCGTCCGTCTGCCGCCCTGCCCTGTTTGTCTTGTGTGGCTGCTTTGTCTCTTGTTCCCCATCCGCCCGCACCACCACTCCCACCACAACGCTTGCTGCTGCACACTGAGCTGCACTGTACCGGAAACGACCTCCACTACCAAACCGACCTACGTTCCGTTCCTGTCTTGTCTTGTCTTGCCTTGTCTCGTCTCTTCGCCCTGCCGCGTTTACCTTTTGGTCAAAGTCTCCGCAATCTCCACGAGGTGCAACAGAAGGGGAAGACAGAGAGAGAAAGGAAAGCAAGAAGAAAGAAAGAAAAAAAGCAAACTAGAAGAAACTTTCCCGGCCCAGTTGTCTCACTTTTCTTAGGGGGAAGCATCCGCTTGGGAAGACTGAGAGAGAGAGAGAAGGTTCTCTTCTCCCCCCTCCCTCCTTGGTCGAAAGAGCTTCCAAGTCTTTGAACTTGACCAGAAAGAGTTGACAGGTGAGAGAGAGAGAGAAGCCTGCAGCCCTCAGCCCTGAACAAGACGAGAGAGCTCCACGGCCCCGTCTTTTGGGAGAAAGAGGCTGCGTCTGAGTGCATGCGCCAGAGCTGCTGCTGCTTGAAAGAATAGCTGTTCTCGCCCCCAACATCACCGCACCATTCTATCCGACCCCCCCTGGTTGGAAGACTTGGTTGGGTTGATCGACAGCAAACGTGGATCGATCCCCTTCTTTTTCTGCACTTTCAGGAACCAATCTGGGCAAGACGATGCATCTACTCATCGACTGCTCGTATCAAACGTGAGGGCCCAATCCCACCAAAGTCTCTGTTCCCTCGTCCTCGCTCGCTCGCATCCACCGAACCAGCTTTATCTGGTGGTCAGCAAGCATCTCGAGGGAGCTCCTCCCATCTCAGACCGGGAGCCTGATTTAACAGTTTATTCCCAACTCTATACAACCATCCAACCGGCGCAGGTCTCGCCTCCTCCCCCAATCAATTGATTGTTCCTGTGGACAGGAACTCTCTTCTGCTTGCTGTTGGCTCTATTGGGGGCTAAGATACCGCGAAACAGTACTTCTTTATTGACCCCAGTGTTAGCTGGAAGACAAGACAGATATAACATTACACTTACAACATGAACAACGTCAATGGGACGTCGACAATGGGCCACGATACTATCATGGCCCAGAGCAATGGTAGCTCCAACAGCAATGGCTACGGCAGCGATACCTGGACCAGCATGAGCCCCTATAGCCAGAGCCCGTACAGCGCCAGTCCATTGACCGAGTACCCATCATTTGGCGCCTTTGTCAGTCACGGCATGCCTTCAGAACCGTTAAATAGGATGCCTCCGCCGCCGCCGCAGCCTCACCAGATGATCCAACCAGCACCTCCTCCACCCCCGATGGCCCATCACCAGCTTCCAATGCTCAACACTACATGGCCAAGCCAATTGACGAACCCGACTCCCTCAGGGAGCTACTCAGCACCGCCCCTAATAACACCCGCCACGAGTGCACCGCCTGTGGACCCTCCCAGGTTACCGACGCAGCATGAAAAAGTCCAGGAAGACGCTCACCACGGAGCAGAAGAGGGCAATGTGCCAGTTTCACGAGGATAACCCAGGCACTCGACAAGCCGACATTGGAGCCCGGTTTGGTGTCGAGAGAAGGTAGGCAGGCCCTGGAGAGAGAGACGGAGCTTTGAGCAGATGGCTAGCTATTCTTCCTACCCGCCCACGGAAGAGCAACAAGAGAACAAAGGTCTGACACATTCATCACAGCACGGTTTCCAAGGTTCTGAGGCACAAGGATCAATATCTCAAGCGGGATCAGGAGCCAGAAAACCCAGCCGTCAAGCGCGGAAAGGGAAAGCATCCCGATTTTGACCGCACGCTCAGCAATTACGTCAGGAGACAACTTCAGCGAGGATTCAAGGTCAGCGATGAGGAGATCATGGAGCAGGCCAGACTGTTTGCCCACGCGAGCGGGAACCAGGAGAACGTCCTCAATGGCCTGACGAGTAGCTGGCTGCAAAAGTTCAAGCAAAAGCACGGCATTGGAGGAGCCAAGTTGACAAGGAGAGCCTCGGAGGCGAATATCCCTGACAGCGCTCGACTATCAACGCTGGTCACCAAGAATAACAGCAGTCAGGACATTCTATCTCCGACCTCGCCTACAGGTAACATCTCGCCCCTATCTGGGAGCCGGAGCGATGAGGACGCCCCTATTGACGGTATCGACTTTGACTTTACGTACAAGCACCCCGAGTCCCAGTCTACCACCTCCCTGTCCAGCGATCTGAGAGATAACCCGGCGTCTTCGTTCTCGGGAACGATGAGTCCAACAGGTACCTTTACGTTCTCGCCGGATCCCAACGTTGGAGGCTTTCCCATGGATCAACTGCGAACCGCTGATTTCCAACCTCGAGAGAAGAGGAGCAACACGTTCCCGTCACTCAACATCGATTACGTGAACCAGGTATCAGGATCGACCGAGCCAATGACGCCTCGACATATCCCATCGACCACGGCACCATCCTCAGCTCTCGAGTCGCCTCAACATGAACTCCAAGGGGCACCCTTCAGCATCGACACGAGCGTCAACTCTCCCCCTCCGACGCTGCGCCGCAGCAGCAGCAACTCGAGTATCGCACGCTCCACCGCCACTTGCCCAACCCCTGTCGACTCCTCCCCTGTGTCACCCTCACAGGAGGATGCCCGTCGTGCCGCCCAGACGCTGTTGACCTACATCCAGACCGCCGGCAACGTCTTTGACCCGAGCGAATACATGACCATCGTGGGGCTGACCAAAAAGCTCAAGATCCACCAACACCAAGGTGGTCGGCCCTCGATAGGGGGTCTATCTCGCATTCCCGAGGGTGACGTCGAGGCACCTGCTCTTATATCAGCCAAGATGGAGACGACGTGAAGAAAGCTAGTCAAGGAGGTGGAAGGACTATGCGTTTACAATGTTTTTCTTCTTGTTGACGCTGGGCGTTTTTCTTGTTTCTTTCACAGCAGGGACCAAACTCCGCTGCACAGGGAAAAACTCTTGTATGATCAAGAGGATCCGCCGCAGAAGAGAAGAATGTCTTGGTTTAAAGACCAAAAAAATGGGGAGGATGACCATGCTCTGCTCACGCGGAGATGAAAAAGGGGCGCCTCCCTGGCATTCACGCCTCGCGTCATGGACGCTTGAGGCTTAGATCTGTTTGTTGACTACATGTTTTTGATTTACCATATAGTCAGTCGCCTTTTCTACTCTCGACGATGCCTTCTCCTCCTCCTCGAACTTGTTTTTTCGATGACCGGTCAAACGACGAAAATATCCAAGAGTTGTATATATCACCTATATAGATACACACTCTCACGATTCGATTTCATCTCGAGATACCACTACGACGACTAATCAATCCGCGCCGAAAGAGAAGAGAACAAAAAATGGACCGGAAAAAAATTATTAAAAAAAAATACCAAATCAACTTTTTATTACTCGATACCAACAAATCCCCCCAAGACTTATTTCTCCCGCTCACGCGAACCCGAACACAATTTTACATACAACAAATCGTCCACACGACCCTTTTTCAGGAAACCTGCTTTTTACTCTGCTCGTGAAGGGTGGGAGAAGCGTGGTTTTACAAGGACAGCGAGGAGGAGGAAGGGGATAACAAGTAGGAGGATGGATTGTACGATGAGCAGGCATACAAGAGCTCAACGATGCTTCATTTTTGGTTCCCCCCCTTTTTCCAACCTTGTCTTTTTTTATTTATTTATTCTTTATACTTCTAGTTTTTAGTTTCTGTTTTTCTTCTTTATTTTTCCTTTTACATCACAAGGCATCGCTGCGGAGGGCATAATCATTGTTGTATTTGTTTAAAGTACACATTCCTTGGATTTTTTTTTTTTTTTTTACCAGGTCATTTACTCATAACCGCATGCGCACACACACAACACAAAGACGAGAAGGGTACTTGCTGCGAGGCATCGGCATTAAGGGAAATAGGGGGGTAAGGGGGAGTGTGGGAAGGGGAAATTTGGTCTTTTTTTTTCTGTATTATGGTCTGGGTGAAGCGTCTCTATTTTGATAAGATGCTTCGGTCATCATGGAAAGGAGGGGACAAAAATGGGAAGGGGGAAGGCTTGGGAAAAGAAGGTGACCATTGGGATTGATTCATGGGAATATACGTGCTCGATGATGGGGAGGCGGCGGAAATCAATGTGTTGTCGTTGGGGAGGCTTTTAGTTGGGAGGAGGGTTCGCCTTGCCCCTTTGTTTTTGGGATGCTCAGTTATGGAACATTCCTTTCGAATAGTTGAGGATAGGAATGGGCGGCGATTGTGCATTTGGAAATGCCCTTGTTCTTGAACATCTTGACCTCGTTCATCATTGCTATTCATCGTGAAATTTGATCAAAATGGTCATTATCTACGGAACTGACAAAATAGGGTATCATCATGACTCTCTACACATCTACTCCAAGCCTCTCCTCCCACAGATCCGTCACCCCCTTTTCGCTGAGCTCCGGCATCAGCCTCACGAGTACCAACTCGAGGATGCTGTACATGAGGTGCTTGTTGCAGTACTCGTCGTCCAGCACCAGGAGGAGCCGCTCCATCTCGTCCACCAAAAGATCCTCCTCATCCGATGAGGAATCCCCCTCACCGGTCGAGGCCCCGCGCCGCCATAAGCGACCGCCAAAGTAGAGGCTTCCCACCCCCTTCGGCAGCAGCCCCCAAAGGGCGTTAGCGGCTCTGCGACGCAAGGCCTGCAGCTCGGCATCGGAGGAGGGTGGGAACAAGCTCGTCGTGCCGGGGGCGTTGTTGGGAAAGAGGACGCCTCGGAGGGTGCGCAGGAGAGGGGGGAGATGAGAAGGAGAGAAGAGAGAATGAATGTGATGAGAGAGTAGCCTACGGAAGAGAAGGGGTTAGTTAGCTCGCATCTCAAGTCAAAGTCGCGCAGTGTAGTGTAGCGTTGTGCAGCACATCGCATCGCATCGCAGCGTGGGGGGGTCCCTGTCGGTTGAGCAGCGGAAAGGCTTTGTCTGCCTGCAGCAAGGGGCACATGTGTGTTTCGATGCGTGTGTGAGTAACACGAGGCTGTCAATGGACCGCTGGGCCTCAGCGTCGTATGTATGGACCGGCCGGCAACAATGGAGATGGAGGGTGGTGCTGCCATCTTGATCCAGGAAGCCGGGCAGCATCCAAGGCGTGAAATTGTGACCGGGGATAGGTCAGACAAGGGGGGTACCTGTCGAGTGCGGGGAAGCGCAGACAGAGACGCGTCCAGCCCGGTGTGTTTGATGCAGGAGCTGTGATATTACACAGCAGGTCCATGAGGCGTGACAGAGAGACACGGCGGCTGATGGATGTTGGTGGGTGGTGTGCAAATCAATGTCACCAGACGGATTTGCCCCTCAAGGTCGGCAAGGCAGGCCTTTCAAGGATGGTTGCGGTTGTGCAACCGTCTCGGATACCAGCATGGTTCTTTCAGAGATGAGGCCTGACAGACCAAACCACTCCTGGCAGGTTGAGAGGTGCCACTCGGTGGTATCATCTTTGGCCAGGGCATCGCCAATCCTCCATCCATCCCTCCCTCCCTCCCCTCCCTCCTTCATCCCCCTCCTCGACAAGAAAGGACAAGACAGGTCCGACTTTCATCGTCTCGGGAAATCCTAGCTAGCCTCCCGGGTGGCGCGGCACGGGGCGAGAGTCAATTCAAGCTTGTTGTTTGTTTGTTGCTTGCCTCTGTCGACAGACTAGAGGGCGGTCTGGTTTGTCTCCTCCAACAAGATGACATCCCGGTCAGGGCCGGGCGCGTAATCTTGTAATCCTGCTGGACGAAGCGACCTAGCTTGGCGCACCTCGTCAAGCAATCGGAAGCCAAAGACGGCGCTACGCCTTTCGATTGGCTGTTACTCAAGACCCATCCCGTCCATGTTCGAGACACCAAATGTTGATAGTGAAATCGTTTTGCCCTGTTTTCGTGCGCTTGCGACCGAACCGGCTCATTGTGGATTGCATTGCGAGGGAGGGTGTGCGCCAAAAACGTTTTATCGTTGAACAAACGAGACGGACGGCATGGGCCGTTAACCACCAGGCGGCCCGATTTGCCTCACCAAGCCGTTGAAGAATCCCTGTTCTGAAAGCTCACTGGAGCATCAACAGGTCCAGTGACTCGGCACTCATGCGAGGTGAATGAAGGGGTAATAGAGTCCATCAAGAAATCCAAAGGAATAGTCATATCTTACCTGTCAACAGGACCATCGTGACCAGCTATTCGTCCGGGTCCGTTAATCGCGCCGTACTGAAGAAGCGACAGAAACCCGGCAAGCCAAGGCATCCGCATGCTCAACTCGAGCAGGTTACCAAGGCAGGTCCAGATTCGACATGATAGGATGGGGGCTTTGGCCGTGTCGGATGACCTCGGGTTGGAGTATGAGATGGGAGCGGCCGACTTGTCGTGATCCATCACAACTTCCTTTTCGTCCAAGGGAGTGGTTCTAGCGGGAAGAGACGAAGCCATAACAAGAGCCGTGGTAATGAAACGAAGCGAGCCCACGACCAGCATACCCAGTTGAATCACGCCCAGGAACATGGACCGTACAGACCACGCACGACCGCCCTTGGCCTCGAGTTGAGGCTCTGAAGATTCAGCTGAACTCTCCGACATCGCCCCCTTTTCCTTCTTCTCTCGTATCACCCGGGATGAGATGCAGATTCCCTCGTATAACAGCCACGGCTGAGAGGCTTTATTGGCAATGACATTGCCAATGATGAGCTCGGAAAAGATCTGCTCCACGAGGGCTGTGAGACAAGGGTTCTCCAGGTCCTCGGTTGGCAAGAGGATGGCCAGCACGCCCTGAACGAGCAGCTGACGGTAAAGCGCCTCGTTCTCCTTCTGATCTGATGCTGTGCTTGGGTCATCTGAGCGAGGAACGGGCGTAAGGTGTGGAAGAGGGCATAGAGCGTGATACACCTCTCGAGGGTCCACCTCTACAGGCGGTCTCGATATAGCATTATGCGCAGTACGGTAAGCTGGTGGCGGTTAGACGGTATCATGATCATTTAGGGCGTAGAGGTCCCACCAGTGATGTGCTTGTCAAGCAAGTCAGGTATCTCGTCTAGCAGTAGACTCTCCAGATCAACCTTCCTAAACCGTTGCTCCAACGCCCGTGAGCAGTGGGCGATGATGTGTAAAATCTCTGACACAAAGTGCTCATCTGAGGTGATTTTGCTATACCAGCTCTGGACAAACTCTCTCATAATAATGGCGAGGAAAGCGTAAAGTTGAAGATCGACATCGTTGCGGCTGGTCAGAGGCGGGAGCAGCTCATCGATGGGCACCTGGGCATCTCGGCTCTTGTCCCCAAGCTGTAGTGAGCACAGCGTGCGACGTATCAGAAGTGATGTAGCTCGGTCAGACAGCGGATCGGACGAGTTCGAGCGGTTCGGCCGGCGTGCGGTAGAAGATGGCGCATCCGCCTCAAAGGCAACGGTCTTGGGACGTGGGGCCGGAGGGCGGACAGGAGGAGTGGCCGCGGCCACGGGAGAAGCGGCGGTCATGACCGGGACGATCGGCTAGGCTTCGCAATCATGGCCCGGCATCGGATGCGGATTATAGTGAGGGCGGCAGACGTGGTTGCAATTATTATCTCTGGTTTGGAGGTTGGAGGTTGACTTAACAACAGGTCGCAGCATGGCCGCATGTAGTGTCGCCGCCCCGTGTTAAGCTCCTGCCCGCCCACGGCACGGGTTGACCCGCTCGCTACCTGCCTGCCCTGCTTGAACCGTGCGCTGCAGGCGCGGGGGAGGCATGTCGTCGTGTTTGCCATTACTTGCATTAGCTACCGCGACGGCATGGCATGGAAGTTGTCATTAAACAAGCTTGATTTTGTAGGATTTAATTAATGCAAGCCTTGCAGATCAGTCATCACAGAATCTGGTTAGATGGTCAAGGTTCAGGAGATGTTCTTATTCTACTACTTCCTCACAAGATGGAAGAAGTAGGATGCCTTCGGTCTGGTCTATCCAGACTCGACTAGATGCTACAGATTCTGTACAATATGGGTACAACTCCTCCCAACCTCAGTCATGTTCACGTTTTTACTCCTCATTCTTAACTGTCGTCTCATATCTGTAGAGTCAAGGTTAGCGTTTGTATAAACAACGAGTATCAAGGACAGCATACCTCTTGCCACGGAACGCCCAAACACCCCAGTTACCACAGCTGATATCCTGGGGATCCATGTCATTCAGATCCCATCGAAGACTTCGGAAGACGTTCTCGCCGGGCTGAAGAAGGATGTCAAACTCTCCCTTCGACTTTTGGTTCACCCATTCCACATCTCGCTCCATATCAAACTGAGTATATCCAGTGCTGATGATAGGAACCTTGGTCTCGAGAAGGAGAGGAAGTGTCTCCTCCCACTCGTGACTGCTAGCAGGGTGGCCCAGACCAGGATGGAAGAGCACAAAACAATCAAAGTAGGGATCGTATGGCGCAAAGTGCTGGGTCTGGTGGATGGTATGGTAGTAATCCACGATCGTGCTAATCTTCATCTTGTACCAGACACGATCTTCCACCACCGCTCCAAAGGGGTTCGATGGAGTGCGTTCCGGTAGTGGAAACTCGTCATCACGGTTGGCCATACTCTCGGGTCCAATAAAGATGAGGTGAAGTCGGGCCTCAGGGAACATGTGTGCCAACTGCACCCAAGCAGGTCGCGGCAGAGACGACTCAGCACGAGCTCCCAGGATGAAGAGTCTCACAGGTGGGGGCTCAGGCCGGAGCTGGTTGACACCATAACCTCGGCCGGACTTGGGGGGATGCAGATTGTACCGCAAGGCTATCATCATATGTTAGTTATGCAACATCTAGTCATGGCAAGTTGTGGCACCAACCGCTGAAACTCTTCAATCCCTCCGCCGTCAATCGTTCTCCCTTCTTCATGCTATACGGGCTAAGCTCGTGAAGAACACTGCCGATCGTAACGGGGTATGTCAAGAGACGGGTAATCTGTCTCATCGAACGATCCGAGTTGACGGCATCAAACTCTCGGGTGTACATGAAAGTATCCCAGTTTGTCATGTTGATAGCGGCGTCCTCCATTTGCAAGTCCGGAAGGTTGGCCTCGTGGAAAACTCGGCCAGAGCGCAAGTCATGATCATCTTCGTTGATCTGTCGAAGTGTATCGCAAATTTCAAGATGCTTCTCGTAATCGTCCATCCAATGTTCCTCACAACAGTAAACGGGAAGTCCACAGTCAGGGCAGTCAAAGTTGACATGGGCTGGTGCCTGGGTACCACCTTGGGGCTTGGGATCTTCAGGCTGAGGGGCGATAGTCGGGACCTTTGTTTGCTGGTGATCGGGGTGCGGGCAGTAGGCATGCTGTCGCATGAAGGCCGCTCGACGACGGAACTCCGGGACGGGGGACTTGGAGAATGGGTGAAACAGGTCATCCTGGCTGAGGTGCACTGACGGTTCCGGACTTTTGCTCGCAGCTGCAGCTTCGGATTGATTCTTCGCCGTAGTCGAAAAGTCCCTTTGAGCAGGTGTAGGTCGCTTCTGGTCCTTGGTCGTTGAATGGACGCTTCGGATATGATGGGCTGATATCCTCATCCATGGCTTCACCTGGCTCCCGGTGGCCAATTGCCTCCGAAGAGTAGCAGAGCAACGCCCGCAAAGGCTAGAAGCCGCTCGCCGCAAGGTAGGCTCCATTTTGTGCCAGAGCAATCGAGTCTGGGACTTGAATTGATCGTCCTGGGCTCACCAAAAGACCTGGTGGTGTCGCAGAGTGGGATATTTCGAGGAGCTCGGGCCACCGTCCTTCTGCGCCGCAATATCGTTCCTCCGACGCGTCCTAAACTTTTGAATCAAAGCTCGCACCAGCCTCGAGCTTCAAACATCAGCTTCGTTTAACGCGACTCAATCGACCAAGCAAAAGCCTTTGAAGCCGCGCAGGCTCAACTGCGCCTAGCCGCAAACATGGCGACAACGTCGAACATGTTCCTATACTCGCTGACGGTCCAGCCGCCGACCAACGTCGTTCAGGCGGTGCTGGGCCAGTTCGCGGGCACCAGAGAGCAGCTCATCATTACTGGAGCAGGCTCACAGCTTACGCTGCTGCGACCTGACCCCTCTCAGGGAAAGGTGATTACGCTCCTCTCCCATGATATCTTTGGAATCATTCGTTCCCTCGCCGCATTCCGTCTGGCGGGAAGCAATAAGGGTAAGTCATCCGAAAACTCTTTGGAAGATCACTTAGTGATATTCGAAGGCGATGCCACAGACGCGCCAAATGCAGCGCCATCGAGAGCACAGTGTCACATCAAGATGAGGACAAGGCTAACGCAATCTGCATAGATTACCTGATTCTTGCTACCGACTCTGGCCGGATTACCATCATTGAGTATCTACCAGCCCAAAACCGTTTCCAGCGATTGCATCTCGAAACCTTTGGCAAGTCGGGCGTGCGACGCGTTATTCCTGGCGAGTATCTCGCATGCGACCCCAAGGGAAGAGCGTGTCTCATCGCGTCTACCGAGAAAAACAAGCTCGTCTATGTTCTCAACCGGAACTCCCAAGCCGAGCTGACAATCTCGTCACCTCTCGAGGCCCACAAACCTGGTGTGCTTGTCATATCTATGGTTGCACTCGATGTCGGCTACTCCAACCCCGTTTTCGCTGCGCTTGAAATCGACTACTCTGAGGTTGATCAAGATTCAAGCGGTCAAGCCATGGAAGACTTGGAGACGCAGCTGGTGTATTACGAGCTTGACCTAGGACTCAACCACGTGGTTCGAAGGTGGTCAGATCCAGTTGATCCCACAGCGTCGCTACTATTCCAAGTTCCTGGTGGTAATGACGGTCCCAGTGGCGTGCTTGTCTGTGGTGAGGAGAACATTACCTACCGACACTCGAACCAAGAAGCGTTCCGCGTCGCCATTCCCCGTCGACGAGGTGCAACTGAGGATCCCAACCGCAAGCGCACAATCGTTTCGGGCATCATGCACAAGCTGAAAGGCAGTGCAGGAGCTTTCTTTTTCCTCTTGCAAACCGAGGATGGCGACCTCTTCAAATTGTCCATTGATATGGTTGAGGACGAAGACGGCAATCCCACGGGAGAGGTGAAAAGGTTGAAGATTAAGTATTTCGACACCGTTCCCGTGGCATCCAGCCTCTGCATTTTGAAGAGCGGTTTCCTTTACGTTGCCAGCCAGTTTGGCAACTACTCCTTCTACCAGTTTGAGAAGCTTGGAGACGACGATGATGAACTCGAGTTTATCAGCGACGATTTCCCTGCGGACCCGAGGGCTTCATATGATCCGGTCTATTTCCACCCAAGGCCGACTGAGAACTTGGCCTTGGTCGAGAGCATTCCAGCCATGAATCCTCTTTTGGACTGCAAGGTCGCAAACCTCACGGGAGAGGATGCCCCTCAGATCTATACCATCTGTGGCAACGGCGCTCGGAGTACCTTCAGGATGCTCAAGCATGGCCTGGAGGTCAACGAGATCGTCGCCTCGGAACTCCCTGGAATCCCATCCGCTGTGTGGACACTCAAGTTGAACCGTTCAGAGCAGTATGATGCTTACATCGTCCTTTCATTTACCAACGGTACACTTGTGTTGAGCATTGGAGAAACGGTGGAGGAAGTGAGCGACTCTGGTTTCCTCACCAGCGTTCCTACACTAGCTGCACAACTTCTTGGTGAAGATGGCCTTATTCAGGTTCATCCTAAGGGTATTCGACATGTCAGAAATGGCCATATCAATGAATGGGCAGCTCCACAGCATCGATCTATCGTCGCCGCTTCAGCCAACGCTCATCAAGTTGCTATTGCTCTCAGTTCTGGAGAGATCGTCTACTTCGAGATGGATGCGGATGGCTCGCTGGCCGAGTATGATGAAAAGAAGGAGATGTTTGGAACAGTCACCTGCCTTAGCCTTGGCGATGTGCCTGAGGGACGGTTGAGAAGCTCGTTCCTTGCTGTTGGTTGCGACGACTGTACCGTCCGCATTCTCAGCTTGGACCCTGATTCGACTCTGGAAAACAAGTCGGTGCAGGCTTTGACGGCTGCCCCAACATCACTCGCCATTATCGCCATGGAAGATTCATCATCCGGTGGCTCAACTCTTTATCTCCATATCGGTCTTCATTCCGGTGTCTATCTGCGGACAGTATTGGATGAGGTCACTGGCGAGCTGACGGACACACGTCAGAAGTTCCTCGGACCGAAGGAGGTGAGACTCTTCCAAGTCACTGTCCAGGGCAAGACATGCGTCCTCGGGTTGAGTTCAAGGCCCTGGCTTGGCTATCCCGACCCCATTACAAAGGGCTTCGTGGTGACACCACTCAACTACGTTGACCTTGAATGGGGCTGGAACTTTAGCAGCGAGCAGTGCGAGGAAGGCATTGTTGGCATCCAGGGCCAATCTTTACGGTACGTCTTTTTTTTTTTTCATATTTTTGATATCCCTTTCAGTTGCAAATGATGATAAAACGGGATCCTATGCTTTGAGCAATGAGGCTTATTACGCATTTTTTCCAATTGTTCCTACTGAAGCAACACATGTTCTCTCCATTAATTGTTCAGCAATTTGTGAGGCAAAATGCTAACGCATACAGAATATTCAACATCGACCGCCTGGGTGACACCTTGATTCAAAAGTCGATCCCCCTAACTTATACGCCCAAAAAGCTGGTCAAGCATCCTGAACAGCCTTTCTTCTATACGATCGAGGCCGACAACAACACCCTACCGCCTGAACTACGAGCACAGCTGTTGGCTGATCCCAACGTGGTTAATGGTGACTCTCAGGTGCTCCCACCTGAAGAGTTTGGCTACCCCAAGGCTAACCGCCGGTGGGCATCATGCATCAACGTGATCGATCCTTTGTCCGAAGAAGGGCAGGTTCTGCAAACCGTCCACTTTGAGAACAACGAGGCAGCTGTCAGTGCTACTGTTGTCTCTTTTGCCAGCCAGGACAACGAAAGTTTCCTTGTTGTTGGCACGGGCAAGGACATGATCGTCAATCCTCAGAGCTACTCTGAGGGTTATCTCTATATCTATCGTTTTGTAGAGGACGGCCGAGAGCTGGAATTCATTCACAAGACCAAGATTGAGGAACCTCCCCTGGCTCTCTTGCCATTCCAAGGCAAGGTTGCTGTCGCCGTTGGCACACAACTCCGCATTTACGACCTTGGTATGAGGCAGATGCTTCGCAAGGCTCAAGCCGAGGTGTCAGCACAGCGAATCGTTTCGCTCAACACACAGGGCAATCGCATTGTTGTTGGCGACGTGCAGCAGGGCGTCACTCTTGTCGTGTACAAGTCTGCTACAAACAAGCTCATTCCCTTCGCCGATGATACCGTCGCAAGGTGGACCACGTGTACAACCATGGTGGACTACGAATCAGTAGCAGGCGGTGACAAGTTTGGTAACATGTTTATTGTGCGCTGTCCCGAAAAGGCCAGTGAAGAGGCTGATGAGGAGCAATCTGGACTGCATCTCATTAACGCACGAGATTATCTCCATGGCACGCCTCACAGACTGGGTCTGATGTGTCACTTTTATACGCAGGATGTCCCTACCAGCATCACCAAGACAAGTCTGGTGGTTGGTGGCCAGGAGATTCTGTTGTGGAGCGGAATCATGGGCACGATCGGAGTCTTCATCCCCTTCGTCAGCCGTGAGGATGCTGATTTCTTCCAAAACCTCGAACAACACCTGAGGACTGAGGATCCCCCTCTCGCAGGCCGAGACCATCTCATGTATCGCGGTTACTACGCCCCCGTGAAGGGAGTTATCGATGGCGACTTGTGTGAGAGGTACAATCTGCTTCCAAACGACAAGAAGCAGATGATTGCGGGCGAGCTAGATCGCTCGGTCCGTGAAATTGAGAGGAAGATTTCTGTACGTTTCCCCAATGGATCATATCTATTGCTGCTTTGCTAACACGAGTTCAGGACATCCGCACACGATCTGCGTTTTAATGACGGAAAAGGTGGTATCTTTGGGATAGCTATTGTACAAAAACCTCGATTGTTTGGGAGGTCGGGTGACGGCGTTATCGTACAGGGTCAAGAGTCCCTGGCTTGGGAGAAGGCATCCAGCGAGTTGAGAAATATGTGTTGACAGCCCACAAGGCGGTATGAAGCATGAATCTAATATCCAAGTCAAATCAAAGCTGAGTCAGAGTCCTCTCCAGAAAGGGCCGCGGTTCTTGTATCTGTCGGCCTTTTTCCCTTTTCCTGGTATCTGTGATGGATAGTCCCTCTCCCATTTGTCGTCGTCTAGGTAGGCTGTAACAGCAACCTCGAGGTCATAGCTAGACTGTTCCAAGTACAGAACGGCTACATCATAGTCGGAGACCTTGCATGAAGTCATGAAGCGCCGAATCTTTGCTTTTCTCGTTTCCTCCTCTTCGCCCTCGATAGGTCGTGGCGAGAGACTGACACCACCCTTGTAATATTCGCCAGGGATAAGGACGGTGCGTCTGCCGACTAGAAGGTGGTCACTGGTGATATTGTTCACTCTTCGCAGAACGGTGACGGGGACGCCGTATCGGAGGGACAAGGAGTTGACGCTATCATGTCGATGATCGAGGAAATGGAGGGTATCTAGAACATTCTCCTTAGAACCATCGTCTGCCGACGCTACCTTCTCGTTTTTCGACGTCTGTAGTAGCGAGTCTGCGGGGTGTAGCTGGTGTGTATGGCGGCGGGGCACCCGAGATATCCGCCGTTCTCGAACTCGACGAGGGCCAAGAGGTGTAAGCCGGCGGCTCCCTCAGGCCCTGCGGAAGAGATGAGGGAACTGTCGAGACCTGGCAATAAGGGCAATAGTTTGCAAAGCGCTCGTTCTTCTGAAGGAAGGGTCAGCAGGGAGAGAGGGATATGCAAAGTGGGCGACGGACAACGATGCATTTGCCACAGATAACCCTATAGCAGCACTGAACTCGACGGTCCTGGGGTGATAGTTCGTCCTCAGTATAAGCCGGCGTTGACTCGAGGACGGTTGCGCATGTAGAGCAGGTTTCCATGATTTTTAATAATAATATTAACGGTATGTATCTGATAGAGTATCCAGAGTGAGGAGTTCCCAGGCAAAAAATGCAGTTGATAGAGCGGCAAGATGTGAGGTAGGTTGCCTGCGATTTGATCGTCCAATCACGTCATGATCGAGATGTTAGCGGAATAGAGAGACGCCACTGAGATGCGGCGCATGACAGGATGCGCAAAGGGTCAAGGGGACCTGATGACAGGTACAATACCTCAAGATATTTTATAGATGTAGAAAAATTAAAATGAAATATGTAATTAGATTATCTACGATAAGGCCAGAGATGCTACTTCTTACATCTCCATACATAATACGTCAGGTCGCGCAAAAGTCATGGGCAACCTAGGTCTATCCTCGCGTCGCGGTGCTCAACCTTGTTTCTTCAATCTTCAACTTTCAACCACCAAACAAACCCACCCACCTGCTAATCCTCCAACACCACGTCGCAATCATTCGTTCAATACTCCACCATCAAGCCATCATCTACACACCGAAGAGGCGACTCAAGACACACAATGAGCAAACCCGGCTTGGCCTTCGGGCTCAACCTCACCAAGAAGTCAGGCGCGTCCAAACCAGCCCCGCCAAAGCGACGGCCCATGTTTGGCGACGACGACGACTCGGACAACGACGGCGCGAACGGAAATGGCAAGGCAGAGGAGATTGGGGAGTTTGACGACTTTGGCAGCGTCTCTACATCAAAATCAACCAAGTCAAAATTGGCGGCCAGATCTAAGAATGGACCCCCGACACAGCCCCCAAAGCTCAAATCCAAGGGCCAGCCAAACATGATGTTTGGCGACCTCTCCAGCGCCCTCACATCGCGGAAGAACGCCGAGGCGGCCGCCGAAGTCGATGCCAGCGTCTACGAGTACGATTCCGTCTACGACTCGCTCAAGCCCAAGAAGCAGACCACCAAGGAGGACGAGGAGAGGAAGCCCAAGTACATGCGCAACCTGATGCAGGCGGCCGAGGTACGGAAGCGCGACGCCCTCATCGCAGAAGAGAAGAAGATTGCACGCGAACGAGAGGCCGAAGGCGACGAGTACGCTGGCAAGGAAAAAGTTTGTCACCGAGGCGTACAAGAAACAGCAGGAGGAGAATAAGCGGTTAGAGGAGGAGGAGCGGAGGAGAGAAGAGGAAGAGGCGAAGAAGAACAAGGGAGGCGGCATGTCTGCCTTTTATAGGAAGATGCTGGATAAGGATGAGCAGAGACACTCGGATGCTGTCAAGGCTGCTGAAGAAAAAGGCCAAGAATGGCGCACCCGAGGAGGAAGAGAAGGAAGCCGAACCCGAGAATGAAAAGACGGATGCCGATATCGCCAAGGAACTGAATGAGAAGGGCGCTGAAGTGGCCATCAACGAAGAAGGACAAGTCGTCGACAAGCGCCAGCTCCTCAGGGGCGGCCTAAACGTGGGCGCAAAGAAGAAGGAATCAGCCCAAAAAGAAGCCGATCGACAGACTGAACGGCCACAGAGAGTAACCACCGGCCAGCAAATTGGAAGGAGGCAAGCCCAACGGGAACGACAGTCGCGCATGCTGGCTGAGCAGCTCGAGCAATCTATGAAGCGATCACGAGAAGAAGAAGCCAGTCAACGGGAAGAGGTCGAGCGAGCAGCCAAGAGTCGCAAGACGGAAGGCGAGATCTCGAGCGCCAAGGAGCGATACCTTGCGCGAAAACGGGCGGCCGAGGAAGAGAAGAAGAAGAAGAAGGCCGTCGAAGGACAAGATTAGATACCCCAACAAAGGTGAAAAAGAAGAGTGTATATCATGACATCCATGACTCTTGATACATTATGCCTGCCACATTGCTCCAGCGCGTCTATTCCATTGGTGCCGCCCAGATATTTGCTTGATATCCCTCTCTCGTACACAGTTCCTCTCTCCCGGGTCCCAGTCCAGATATGCGCCTCAGGTCCGTCTCAACCCAGACATATATACTGTCACAATATGGTACAATTCCGCGATCCTCCGAGGTCACAATTCATCTTTATTTGTGAAAATATGATCGGCAAAACTCGTTTTTCTTTTTCTTTTTCTTTTTCGTTGGCGTAGCCTCTTAATGGCCGGACTCTTGCTTTAACCGGGCGATATAGGCCGAGTTGACCATGTTCCAGGCGGCCATGTACTTCTCCATGCAGCTGGTCATACAGGTCGTCTCGCTGCTCGAGAGGGAAGATCCGGGCTTGGGGACGCACTTTTTCGAAGCAGTTCTCCTGGAGTTTCTAAGCAAAAAAAGTTCAGTTAGCATTTTCTTGATTCAACTCCCCAATTGGAAACGCCGACGCACCTCGATGAGAGCCCGAGCGTTGACCAGGTTGGCCTCCTGCTGGACCTGCTTCATAACGGCCTGCTTGACTTGGCTGGAATCCATGGTTGTGGTTTTTTGGCTCGAGTCGTTGACGTTTGGGTTGCTTCGGATTGTCGGCTGTAGTAAAAAGGCTTATCGCGGGCGATAGAATCCTTGGTGGTGGAAAATTGAATGGGCCGGATGACTCAGCAAGATCGTCATAGGTAGAGGGACCATGAACTTGATGGAGGAAGGCAAGTCCTTTGGCAGAAGAAACATGGATATGAAGGTTTTATTTCAGAGATAGCGGTTAAGGGTATTTTTGCAAAGCAAATATTCCGTAACTATGATCATCGGCATGGTTTCATTTGGAATGTATGAAGGCAAAGCCAAGTAGGGTCGATTGTGGGCAGCCATATCTTTGAACGTGAACATGGAATTGAATACTCTTGCGAATATTAACCAACTATTCCATACTTCAGCTTCTAGAAACAAAGTGTCTCGATATCATATGACACTTGTGACACTACAGACCCCAAGACCGGGTGTCCACAAGTTGATAGCACATGGAGTAGAGTGCCTCAGCCACACATCCCAATTGTCATGATGAAACTCTTCTAACATCCTTTATTGGTGTGGAACCAAAGTCTTGACGCCAGAGGACAGCCTTTGTTTTTATCCCCCTTAAAACCTCCAAACTACTACAACACACGAGTCATCAGAATGGTTTCACCACATTCACGGGTAAGAGATTCGCGGGTGTAAGTAGGAGACTGTGGCGGATGTGGCTTGACCCGTCAAGCTAGTGGCAGCAGGGTTTAGAGATCAGGGGCCCCCCATGAGCCCGCCAGAGCGGTCGAGGCACCTGAAAAGAAGGTACGGAGGTACTACTGTGGAGAGCACACCTAAAAATCGGCTCGGCCAGAGGAAGAGGACACTTGTGCTAGCTCGAGGTCCTGCTCCCGATTAACAACCCCCTACCTACCCTGCCCACAACGTCACGACGACTTCAACCACGACCTCTACGGTCAATTTCTTCCTCCATCAGCATCGCGATTCCTTAGCCACGCAGACGAGCGGCGTGCGCCTGTATCGAGCCAACATTCGCATTGGCCCCCTATCGAACAAGAAGGACTTAATCGGAGGAAATCGAGGCACAGCTTTCATGATGCGGCTGCCCTCACTATCGGCGGCGCTTCTTGGTGCGCTCGCATGGACTGCAAGCGCTGCTGAGCCAGATGGAAACATTAAGAGTATTTCGGTATGTTTTCTCGTTTGCGTGGCGGACAGAGACTCTTGCTGACTTTCACGACTTCTAGCTCAGGACACATTCCTTGACCCAGGTTAGTTGCGGCGCACGCGAGCATGACAGATCGACACCTTGGCTAATGCTATATGAACCCGTAGCCCTACCTCGACTCGGATATGCAAAGCCGCTGGTACGACTTTGGAGGAGACACCATCATTCGAACCGACTCGTACGCATCCCCGATGCCCTGACAATGGCGACACTTTGATCATGGGTTGACATATATCATAGGTACATTCGACTGACCTCGGATCGCCCGTCGCAATCGGGATGGATGTACTCTCGCGTGCCCCTCACTGCCACGAACTGGCAGGTTGAGGTCGAGTTCAAGATCTCGGGCAAGAACCAGCTCTACGGCGATGGCTTCGCCATGTGGATCACCCGCCAGCGAGCCCAGCAGGGAACTGTGTTTGGTGGACCGGACAAGTTTGAGGGTCTCGGAATCTTTGTTGACACCTACAAGAACAACCGCCCCGGCGTTGTGTTCCCCTATGTCATGGCTATGCACGGCGACGGCCAGACCACGTACGACAAGTCCAACGACGGAAAGCACACCGAGCTCGCCGGTTGCTCGGCGCGCGGTATCCGACATGCGAGCATCCCCACCAAGATGCGCCTGACCTACTTCCAGGACAAGCAGCTCAAGCTGGAGCTCCAGTACAAGGTTGAGGACGAGTGGCAGACTTGCTTTGAGCTGGACGAGCCCCCTGCGATCCCCAACATTGCCTACGTCGGCTTCACTGCCGAGACTGGTGAGCTTAGCGACAACCACGACATCATCTCAGTCTCGGCCAAGAACCTGTACACTCAGCCTGGCAGCAGCAACAAGGCGTCCCCTGGTGGTAAGAACAAGGGCCGCAAGAGCAGCAGCAGCAAGAGCAACGTCAAGAAGGAGGGCGGCAGCTGGACATGGTTCTTCACCAAGATCATCCTCTTCATCATCGTTGTCGGCGGCGCCTACGTCGGCTGGACAGCCTACCGAGCCAAGGCCAAGTCGCACCGGTTCTAATTTGATGGGCTGGCACTAAACATACGAGCGTGTGGTGCGGATCGGGGGAATGGGCAGATGGAAACGCGCTGATGGGTGAATGTAAGACAGACACGTCTCCGCTTGGGACGACGGCATCATCTATATTTCCTTTTTTGTATTTTGAGTAGGAAACCGAGAGTGGTGGGATGGGCTACCAGCCGGTGGAGCACTGTGACATACCATCTGAAAAATAAATCAGTTCTTTTGTTGCTCTTATTTAATTGAGATTGTGTAATGGTGAGGGCATTCGAAAGGTTGTTGATCTTTGTGTGTTGGGGCTATTGGACGTGGATGAGTTTATATACAAGGGGTTGCCGATGGATTATGCCGTGTATATGTATCATGGAATAGACCTTGTTTTAACGTAAACATCAAGCCACCAACACAAATACCTCAAAGTTCGTACTTTGTTATCGATATAGTCAGTATTTATAAATCAATGAGATTTTGCTCGACCCAGGTTCTCGTGAAATCCAGCCTTCAGTCGCAAACGGCCCTCTTCAGGGTAAGACAAAAATGACGGAATCAGGGGCAGAGTAAAAAAGGGGAGCCGAACAGCCAGGATGACCATTGACATGAGATCTATGGAACCCACGTTTTTCTCTTTCACGTGTTTTTCGAGGTGGCTACTATGATTGGGAATGCCCGCACGTGAAGTTCATTTTGGGTTCCTTCTGTCAGGGGCTTGATGGAATAGAACTACCAAGCCAAGTCGAAGTACTGCAGGAACAGAAAGACAGCCGCCACCTTCGCCATTGTCGATCAAAGTACCCTTTAAGGGGAAGCCGACAATTCGAGGTATGTAATTGAGAGGGTAGGTGGGATAATGAACCCATTCATGGATGTATTCCAGGTAGCTAGGTTGCTATTTCGGGGCGTCAGCCTTGAGAGACATCCATGTTATGGAAGAATCCATGTCTTGCACTGAGTTTCGGCTGTCGCCCGTGACACCGAATTCTATCGCCCCAGTCAATACAGAAACCAGAATAGACTCAATTGCTGATAGCCTCTCATCGAACCCTGTCTACTATCACGACGGCTAGCAATAGCTTCTAGCGTAAGGGGTGGAATGAGATGGTCGGTTTACTATCAATGGAAGGCTAATGGCGTCAATGGCGGCGAATTGGCCATTGACGTATTAATCGGGATCGATAACGAGGAGCTTCAGGGCAATTGAGTCTATGAACTTACCCGCGGCCACGGCTTCCTTTTAGACTATTGTAACATGTGGTTCATGTGGATTTGATCTCAAGCCCTGTCCTCCATATCTGCTCAGGATCGGCTCTCGACTAGGCACAGCATGACCTCGATGATGCATTCGGCATCTGGGCTTGGCGGTCGACCAGGGCCAGGCATTTCTTTTTCACTGAACAATATCTACATGAGAGTATCGACCTCGAATACCCATCCCCGGGCAGCCCATCCTCGAGGCGTCTTACACCCAAGTCTCGTTCCTCGACGGGACCTGAAAGCAGCAAAATCTGCATTCCACCGACTTCAGGAACTCAATGCCAGTTCCTGCGGGCGCGCACTAGACTAGGCCTGAGCCGGGAATTGAGAAGCTTCTGTCACGGTGATGAATGATGTTCGAGCTGCTCAAAACCTGGGGCTGGGCCGCCTAGTCGTATTCCGGTCGCGGCGTAGCGGCGGCGAGGACGAGTCAAAGAGGGTGGAAGCTCCCGTCATTCTCACCCATGGCCTCACCTCACCTCACCTCACCTTTCTCCTCACTAGACTCAACCCCGCCAAACCCACACCATCCATCTCGGAACCTAACTAAACCTAGGTTGCTGGAGAGCTCCATTGGATCCATCCATTCTCCATCAGAAGTAGTGTGAGCTCAGGTCGTCGTCGTCTTCATCATCGTGGAGAAGCTCTCCCTTCCATTCCATCCATTGCCATCTCTCTACCACATTTGCTTGAAACTCTCTCTTCTTCCAATCTTCCCTATACCCTGCTCTTCCCGTCATATCACAATCTTTCGATTCTTGTTCCTCGAACTCTCTTCTACTTCCTGACTTTTGAACTCTGGCCAATTCCGCTCCGCATCTATCTCATCCATCCAGTCCAGGCCGCCCCAGTTGTCCGAGGCGCCGCGCGGGTGCCCGTCCCACTCTCTACCTGAACGACGACATCATCGCCCTTTGTTTCCTCCCCTCTCGCTCCTCTCTCGCCCTCTTCTTCCCCCCGTGTGTCCGTCCGTCTTGTTGACCCTCGACTACTGCTTGCTAGACCTGCAGATCGCTCATCGACCAATTGCCACTAGACGGCCGGCTCTCAAACGCCCCCCCATCTTGACCGAGCTCCAGCAGCAGGCGAGCGAGCATAAGCGAGAAGAGGACATCCATCATCTGCCCTGCGCCCATCAGCCCAGTGCGCAATCGCTGATCCCATCATAAAAGAGGGGTGCCTTTTTTGCTGGCGCAAGCTTCACTACATCACCATAGCGTGGTAAACCTTGTTCGCAACCGTCACCATACCATACTACGTACAGTACTACCTCTCATACGGAACCCAATCCATCTAGGAGGGACAGGTTCAATCGGCAAGACCCCCATCGTTTCGGCGTTCAAACAGCGCGCGACACACAGGACGCAGACGTAACGCAACGCACGCAGCAGAACACAGACCAACAGACAGTCCCCCACTCGTCAGCCACCGTCAATTCCTCTTCTCTCAGGAGCTGTCCTTCAGGGCGTTCGCCTCTCACCTATCCAATTGTTACCGTGGTGGAATGTGCCAAGCTCTTGAAGTCTTTGTTCGCATCAGCATCACGCCAAACCCCGGCCGTCACCCCTCTTGTATCCAGGGCAATCCCCCTCTGCCCAGGTTGATTATTGTTGCTGTCGGCCTTAGCAGCTGAAGCTGAGAGCTCCCCCACAAGCTTGTTAGAGAAACCCAGGACTCAGCCAGCTCTGACGCCCACCCCTGTCCTGGTCCGGCCGCTGCCCACTCCTGCAGCTGCTACCTTCCATTCTCTCTGTCCCTGAACTCGAGAGCTCCATTTAGAGGCAGGCTGCGCCAGACGAGCTCACTGACCTCTTGCTGGCTCCCGGGAAGCACGAAACCAACCAGCTCGAATCCTTCCCATCCAAGTCGCGCCGCCCTTCTACCGCTGCGGTAACGTACCTACTGACTAGACTCTCTTTCCTCGGAGGAAAACAAGTTACCTTGGGTCTTCCCTTCCATCAATCGCACGTCAAACGCCGGTTCCCACGCCCACGCCTATCTTACGCCCACCCTCTTTTCGTCTCTCTCCCCATCGCAATTACCCATACCCACCACCGACTGATCCGGCAAACGGTGTGATCTGCAAGAGTCCAGTCCTCCCTCACTTTGGGTCCATTCTGCCATCTCCTCTCCTCCCCGCTTCTCTCACATCTCCCTCCCCCTCCCCTTCCTCCATCCGTCACACTACCACCCTATGCCTTCCCTGGGGTTCCTCAAGAAAAAGCGGACCAGAGAGGGTAACTCTGATCCGGCCTCAAATCCAACCAGTCCTGTCACGCCAACTTCCAGATCAAAGTCCATCTCCAAGGCTTTTGGCTCATCGCTACTACCTCGAACCTCGAGGAACTCGACCTCGGTGCCAGCTGCCCAGACCAACACCAGTGCGCAACAGCAGCAGCAGCAGCCGCAACACCAACCTCAACAACACCCCGACGCTCAGGCAGGCACCGCGCCCCAGTCCAATCCGCCTTCTGCTCCGGCGCAGCAGACGGCGGCAGTCAGCGACGCCGAGCGACAGCAGACGATGAACTCGGTCAACGTTCAGCAACCCCCGTACGTGACGGGCAATGCGATGCACCACGACCCGCAGAACCTACCAAGCATCAATAACCTCATCAATCCGCCTCAGCAGCATCAACACAATGCCCAGGGCAACTCCTATGCCAACAACGGCCAGCCCAATTCGCAATACCTATCAACTATAGAAGCTCGATCCGCGCAGACGGCCAGCCCCGGCACCGATCCCGCAGTCCTTCAGCAACAACAGCAGCAGGCTATGCCTCAGCCGACGATGCAACCGCAACAGCACGAATACCAGCAGCAGCAACAGCAGCAAGCCCAGCCCCAACAGCAGCAGCAGCAACAGGCGCAACCGCAACAGCACCAGGCGAACCATCAACAGCAGCCCAGCAACGGATCACAGATGCGCGTCACCAAGGGCAAGTACTCGTTGGGTGATTTCGATATCTTGAGGACACTTGGAACTGGTAGCTTCGGCCGAGTCCATCTGGTCCAATCGAAGCACAACCAACGTTTCTACGCAGTCAAGGTGCTCAAGAAGGCTCAAGTAGTCAAGATGAAGCAGGTCGAGCACACCAACGACGAGCGACGAATGCTGGCAGACGTCAAGCATCCCTTCCTCATCACTCTGTGGGGCACGTTCCAAGACACCAAGAACTTGTACATGGTGATGGATTTTGTCGAAGGAGGCGAGCTCTTTTCGCTCCTCAGGAAGTCGGGGGTAGGTTTTGCGAATGCGACTTGAAAGAGAATCTGCTAACATATTCTCAAGCGTTTCCCAAACCCAGTTGCCAAGTTTTACGCCGCAGAGGTCACGCTAGCGTTGGAGTACCTGCACTCCAAGAACGTCATCTACCGAGACCTGAAACCAGAAAATCTGCTACTTGACCGACATGGTCACCTCAAGATTACAGATTTCGGCTTTGCGAAGCGAGTGCCCGACAAGACATGGACCCTGTGTGGCACGCCCGACTACCTGGCCCCCGAAGTCGTCTCTAATAAGGGATACAACAAGTCTGTGGATTGGTGAGTGGATAAGTGCGCAATTGGAATGGGGGGATGAGACTAACGTGGACGTGCGCGCATTAGGTGGTCATTGGGCATCCTGATATATGAAATGCTCTGCGGATACACGCCCTTCTGGGACAGTGGATCTCCGATGAAGATCTACGAAAAACATTCTCAAGGGCAAGGTCAAGTACCCAGCGTACGTCAATGCAGACGCTCAGAATCTCCTGGAGCGTCTGATCACGGCCGATTTGACAAAGCGATTGGGCAACCTGTACGGTGGACCTGGAGATGTGAAGAATCACCCCTGGTTCGCCGAAGTTACTTGGGATCGCCTGGCTAGAAAGGATATTGATGCGCCATACACGCCGCCAGTCAAGGCTGGTGCGGGTGACGCTAGTCAGTTTGACCGATACCCCGAAGACCCAGAGAAATATGGCCAGACAGGAGGATCAGATGAGTAAGTGAAGATGAGTTGTGGGGATTAGTAGCATGGGCTAACAGAAACTACAGATTTGGACACCTCTTTACGGAGTTTTAAGGATGTGCTTGCTGGAGTATATGGATGGGTTCTTGTATGACTACGTTCCTGGGTTGGGGATGGTGAAAAGGGTGAGGCTGTCTATGAAGGTTGTGTTGGAAACACGGAAGAGTTGGACTACTGGGGGTGACGAACGACTATGCGATTGGAGACAGCATGTCTATTACCTATTCAAGTAGGAGACAGAAATAGCATTAACAAGTATCAATGCATCCCTAGTTGCTACATAGCTACCTACCTAATTCTTGTTGTGTGAGTGTGAATTGCTGCACCAAATCCATACCAATGAATGTTTGTGGTGGACCCGAGGTTTCAGCGGGGGCTATGGAGCGGACGGGAGGGACGGACCGCCGTAAGAAGAAGGAGCGAACTGGAACGCAGCAGCACTTGCACTTGGTTTCCGATGGATGGATGTCTCGCTGAGGCAGAAAGTCACGGGGCTGGGCGGGGGATGGGATGGATGGCTGATGGATGACCAACCTCACACTTGAGACACCCTGGAAGAGTAATTGTCACTACTATTACGCAGTTGGTAATCCTCGCATTCGATCCCAGGCACAGACCCATCCATTTACAGACGATCCTTTCCTTCAGGTACCTTTCTGCCAGCTGAGCAGGCCGCTTAAAAAGAGGCCGGGCAAGGTCTGGATCTGGCTGGGTTAGCGGCCGCCGTCTCGGGGGGATTGGAGACCCGAGAAGCAGAAGGGAAAAAAAAATATTGATTGTCGGGGTCTAGGATTATCAAATGTCATCCTGACATTGCATCCGTACTGTGCTGTACCTCTCTCTCACCGATTCTTTGTTCCCTTCCCTTCAACCTTTTTTTTTCTCAACCCTTGCGTCGTCGCATCCCGCAATTATACTCGTCGCCAAGCAACGACTAGCTTCACGGAACCGGGCCCAGGCTAGTTGAAGCGGTGGCGCTTTGAAGACGCGTTCAGCGACGACGAACGACTTTCAGCTGCTACATCGATATCGGGACAGCTCTCAGACTCGCCATGGACGATTATATGTTCCGGTATTATGTCAATGAATGTCGCACTGTTTATGAGGACACGGCCTACGTCGAGATCTTCAATTACTCGGTATGTCACTCGTCCCTCATGGATTCACGGTATATGGATCGGTATCTAATCTGCTTCAGGATCCCTTTTATAATTCTTGCGAGGAGCACCCTTTGCCAGATGACGAGTTTGACAATTTCCTGCATCGGAGGGTAAGTGACAACCCGGCTGCCAAGACCTTTGAAGATGACAAGCTGATGAAAAATAGGGCGCCTTTGCACCACCGGACAACCTGCGACATGGCACCAAACTACTCAGCGGTGTTCGGTTAATGTGAGCTCTCCTTGGATGTCGAACACGATGAGACAATGCCAATTAACGCTATTTTCCACAGAGTTCAGAAGAATGCCAAGCATAATGACACCTTTTTGTCAAAGGTCATCTCGCTGCCTTGCGATAGGTATGCATCCATGGTTCGTGAGATGAGGCTGCCCTATCGTGGCATTGAGACGACATCAGTAGTTGGGCCCTTCTTTTGGTGCGCCTACGACCAAGATGATGATGACCCTCACTTGCGTGAGTTCTATCAACTTTAATGAAAGGGATTGTTACTAACTTTGTTGATAGAAATCATCCACCGCAAGTCAGATGTGCTCAAGAAAGGTAAAACACGTGGCTGGGAGATGCTTCTGTCCTACTCATTCAAGACCGGCATCACTACTGGCTTCATCAAGGGAACTCCTAGTTCTGAGGTCGAAAAAGACCCTCGTCCACCTCCAAGCCTGCGCTGCCGAGATTGGCCACCCAATGTTGCTACCTATCATCATCCTCTCCTACGATCTCTCTCCAGAGAATGACAACAAGCAACGCAAGGCGCGGCACTGGCTTCGCCGACTCGAAAAACGCCGTCAGTCTACGAAACGAGGTCGAAGAGCAAGAGCAGTACTTCCAAGACGGCCTCATAGATGTTGACGGACTGAACCGTGACCTCGTCGAATGCCACGGCAACGTTATGTGGAAGCGGCCCCAGGCGTACATGGCCCTTGTCAAGGAGATGGAGAAGGCTATGGAGAACTTTCGTTATCTGTGGCACAAACCCGCAACTGAGGATATGTGCGAAGCTGAACGCAAGCAACGCAAGGAGCTCGACAAGTTGCATCGGAGCATGGCGGCTCGGCTTGACTTTTACAAGGTGAAGCTTACGGGATTGGAGAACTACATCCATACGACTCTGGAAAGGCTCAAGGTCCAACGCGAAGCGGTATGTCATCGCTATCTTTGGATTATGGAACACCACTGACTTTTGGGACAGCTTTATAACATCATGTCGCAGCGTGAGGCACGGCTTAATCTCGAGATCGCCGGAGAACAGAGGAGGATAGCTCATGCCAGCAAGCGGGATAGCACGGCCATGAAGACCTTGTCCCTCATGGGTGCCCTCTTTCTCCCAGGAACATATCTCGCCTCTGTCTTTAGCATGACATTCTTTAATTTTTGAAACAGGTTTGATTCTACCACTCTCCTCTACAACATCCCTTCTGCTAACAATCGTTCTTAGATGCCGACCCCGTCGTCTCTATCCAACTCTGGGTCTACTTCGCCATAACAGTCCCCGTCACGGCTCTCATCGTCGGGTGCTGGATGTACCTCGACAGGCGTCGCCGGGAGCAGCACAAGAAGGACGACGCGGACCTGGAGAAGAACATTGACAAGATGGAAAAGGAGATCATGTTTGCCTTGCGTAAGCGGACGATGAGCAAGGCCAATACCTGGAACACGGCCAACCCGCCCCCAAAGACTTGAGAGTAGGGTGGCGGGAAGCACCGCTTCCTTTTTTATTTAGGTGGCTGTTTTACACCTTGGATACGACGACACTTTACGACTTTGACGAACAAATTCATGCACGATGAACGACATGGACGACTTCACTTCATAGACACGGACCGGCTATTTTAACGAATATGATGAAATATATGCCTTTGACACAATTGACTACCTATAAACATCTCACATTACCGCTATCCCAGCTTCCATAAAACATCAACATTAACCCATATATTGCACTCCGCATAAACACATCAGCGTCTGTCTCTCTGCTCGAGCATCAATACGTTAAACTGTTTGACCAAAAAAACTCCAGAGCAATGCTGTTAGCCCTAGACCGACTCTATCAAGGGAAAAAAAGCATGCCGGTGTATCCAAACAACAAAAAAAGAGGATCCCTAGTTTTTTAAGAAAAAGCAGAACCTTGCGCCACCCATGTGTGTAAAAATGACTCTTAGATGCGGATCTGGCCTTCGCTTGAGCCACCTCCAAACCATCTGCGAAAGTCTGGTCCGGACCCAGAAGAAGAGCCAGCACCGGCGTCTTCATCGTCGTCACCTCCCATCCACTTGGGCTTCTTCATGTCATGGAACCATTTGGGCCCCTCGATGGTGTCGAACGTGTTCTTCATGCGGTGACCCAGAATCTGGAAGATGTTGTCGTCCTCTGGCGGCTCATCGTTCCAATGAGGGCCAAAGGCTGATGTGCGTACCCGAGTCGTGGTAGCAGGTCGAGCAGGCGATCGCGCAGGAGATGATGCGTCGCCGCGAGCAGAAGGAATAGACAGAACCGGAGCAGATCTGCCTCCCGAGGTACCTGTTGCAGCTATCCTGGCGAGGGCATCTTCTCGGCGATGAAAGAGGGTGTTTCCACCCAGCTCTCGAGAGATGAGATCTCTGCCTTCGCGCCAAGAGCCGGTGCCATAACCAGCAGCATTATCCTCTTCATCATCCATCACATCCATTCCCACAAAGATCCTTTTGACTCTGCCATAGATACCGAATAGGGTAGCAAAGACAGGGAACAAAACCAGAACAGGGAAGAGATCATCGAAATAGCGACCTAGTGGTGTAAAGTCGACTAGTACACCTAGGAACTTGTAGAATGTGGTCTTGTTGTAGACATCCTTGGATAGGAAGGTCACGAAGTTGTACGAGATGGGGATAGTGAGCTTGGCCACCTGCATGGCGTACCAAAAAGGCCGATTCATGGGCCGTGTTGCGACGGACGAGTGCCCGGCCGCGCCATACCTTGACCTCGGTCATTGAGATGAGAGCGGCTGCGCACATATAGCAGATCCAAAGGGATGAGATGACTTGACCAGCGAACCCGACCTCGGCCTTGTCACCAACCCAGTGATGCACGACGGTTAGTCTGATGACCGACAACTTGGGGAACGCGATCTTGACAAACTCGGACCAAACGATACAGGCCGATGCTGCCGCCAGGAACAAGCCAAGAAGAACCTGGCCGTATGGCAACAGATGGTAGTAGTACAGGTACCGGGTATATGGAGTCAGTATCACCATCTTTTCCCAGAACCCGGCATGGGGTGAAACATCGCCGAGTTCAAGCTTCTTGGATCCCGCAGAGTCCAGAATATTCTGCGTCTCGGCCGCTTCCTGAACGAGCTCGCTCCAGGCGTTGACGTATCGGGATCGAGTATGCCTCGCGCGCACATACTTTCTGGTGAGATCGGCGAGATATTTTTCGGTAATGACATGCGGGATGATGGCGCTATCGGTGCCAGTGCCGAATCGCGACGGTCGGGGTTGAGAATCAGGAATGTTGGCCATCTCTTGAAGTTCTTCGATCCAGTCGCGGAAGGCCAAGGCGCTACCCGTCTTGCGCCGCCCAAGTTCAACAACCTGCACTTCGATATCCTCGAGATTCGCGATCGAGTCCTCCATCTGCTCATAGACTTTGGGGGCTTTGCTCTGAAGCCGTCGCAATCGCCCGCTTATGCTTGCGCCACGCATAAGGCGGCGCGGAATTGAAACCAACCCATGACCCATCAGATAGATGGCCAGGATCAATCCCCAACAGTATGCGAGAGCCATAACAAGCGCCTTGACAGAAGTGAAGTTGAATCCGTAGTAGACAAAGACGTAGATAAGACCGACCGATCCGAGACTCAGGACAATCGCGTGAAACATGGCATTGCTGCGAACCGAGTACATGAACTTGTCGTATGGTTCTCGATATCCTGAATCAGCATATTCGGCGAGGATGGGGAGGATGAACCTAAAAACCTAGTCAGCCAAATTTGCAGTCAGATCCGGAAATGTGTCCTACCAAGTCAATGCAAAAGTCAGCCAGTATGTGATGCGCCATGATACAAGGAGGACTCGCTCAGGGAGCCATATTCCTCTTGTCGCCTCATCCCCGGTGGTCGCGCTCGAGGCAAGATCGATCGGTACGAGGATGACGACTATCGAGGGCAGCCAGAGCGCGAAGAAGATGGGGAGGAGATAAAAAGCCGGAGTCGTTCGGAGGGGGAGATAGTATCGTAAGATGAGGAGGACGACGAGAGAGATGACTAGTAGCGCAAGACATGAGAAGATAGCGGAGCCGACAGGCGACGAACTACTTGTGATGTGTAACATGGCGAAGGCTCGAGTCGCATGGTTAACGAGTTGCTTGCGAGATGGAAGCCTGAAGATGGCCAGTCCAGGATAGAGTCTTGACTGACATTTGCGATGGATGGCTTGCCCAGGGGCACGGGCCGGCCGGCTCAGGGTTCGTCAGGTACGTACCGTTCAAGGGTGATATTACGTCATTCTCTGGCGCCATTTGAGGCAGGCACGCACTCGATCTCTAAAAAGCGGCCTTAAATTTGGGGCGCAAAAGGGTACCTGGCTAGGCCACCAGAGGTAGGCTTAATTGAATCGCGTGAGACGCGCGCGCTTCACCCTGGCAAGCGCGTTTGGGTAGGTCAACTTTCCGAACACTCACTCCAGCAACGGAGGCGCATCCATCGCAATTCTTCATTCCCAATCGACGTCTTCTTGCATCGTGTCGCATACGCTCTGCGACCCTTTTGTTGACTCAATATCACAATAGAGAAGGATAAAGGACATCATGGCTAACTTGCCAAATGCTGAGGAGTGTAAGTATCCCTCTAGCTCTCGCGCAGCTTCGTTTGCGCAATCAATGGTGCTGACTTCAATTCAAGGGCTCAGCAACGCCAACGAGGCGATTCGCATCAGCTTGATGGCGCCATCAAAGACTGGTCTTACCACTATCGCGGCTTTCAACCCTAGTTTCACGCACTCTTTCTTTGGGGAGGATGAGCAGATCTTTGGGTACAAAGACCTAAAGGTCAACCTGCGGTACCGCGCTAATGACATGCGACCGCACCTGAAAACATCCTACAGCAGCAAGTTCAAGGCTGTTGGCGGAGCTGAGCCAACAGATGTGAGGGCGATCCTGGAGGAGGGGCACCACTTACCCAAGAGTATGTCATGTCCCGCCTGCTCTAGATGAGAAAATGCTAATGATTGATGCGCAGTTGCCTTTGCTAAGGCGAGCGACTTCGAGGACAGCTCTAAGCAAATGAGCGACAACTGGACGCCCCCTGGCACTCTGCACACGACTATCGATGCGCCCGACGGCCAGTACGAGATCTGGCGCGGAAACCTGGCCGACCAAGCCGTTCAGCAGCTCAACAGTCGTCTGCAAATCTTGGTCCCATTCTTTATCGACGGAGGTAGCTACATTGGCCAGGACCTAGATTCTGGGGAAATTGATCTGTCCGATGCCGACCGATGGACCTTTTTCTCTCTATACAAGAAAGAAACGGTGGCAGAGACGAGCACATATGTTTTCGTCGGCTACGCAACTCTATTCCGATTCTACTATTTCAGACCCCCAACGCCTCCCGCCTCGCCAGGTGGTAACTGGGAGCTGCCAACAGGCGATTTCGACCTCGCAGAGCTTCCCTGCAGAACACGTCTGTCTCAGTTCGTCATATTGCCCCCTTTCCAAGGCAAGGGCAATGGCGCTCGCCTCTACAAGACCGTTTTCGAATACTATCACAAGCACGAGCAGACACACGAGTTTACCGTCGAGGATCCGAACGAGGCCTTCGATCTCTTGAGAGATATTTGCGATCTCCAGTTCCTCAAGGAGATGCCCGAATTCTGCAACTTGAAACTTGATGCAGATGTTACAATCCCCAAGAAGGGAACTCTGCCCAAACTGATTGTCGGCAGCGACCAGTTGGAAACAATCCGACTCAAGGCCAAGATTGCTCCCCGCCAGTTTGGTCGTGTCCTTGAGATGTACCTCATGTCTCAACTGCCGGAATCGGTGCAGCCCACAATGGCAATCGACGAGAAGCGCCCAGCTCCGACAAAAGCAGACAAGCACAAACTGAGGGTTTGGAAGTTGATTGCCAAGCAACGCCTCTACCGTCACAACAAAGACTTCCTTGCTCAAATTGAACCTCATGAGCGGATCGAGAGGCTTGATGATACCTTGGACGGCGTTGGACTGGAGTATGCGCGAATCTTGGCTGCCTGCGAGCGTTCGGCCAAGAATGCCCAGGCTCAGGCCCAGCCAAAGAATGGGAAGCGAAAGCTGGAGGAAGAAAATGGGGAGGGTTCAAGCAGCAAGAAGGCTCGTGTGGAGGATGCCTAGATACTAGTACTCTGCTTCATACTGAGATGGATCTTCACAAAGGAACGGAAGGCTGGTTTGGTTGGTTTGGAGTTGGGAACGGTTTGGACAGAAAAACTGTATTATCCTTTTTATATATGTATGTAATGCCATTGCACCTATATCCCCGTCTACCCAATGCAACCTAACGTAACAAACAATCCGCGTTAACAAAAGTGAGTGTTGCTCCGGAAAACATGTCGCAAGGCTTGCCAAGTGCTGATCAAAATAAGGAAAAGAGACGTGTCAGGAGAAACAGTGCCGAGCTCTGACCGCGATCCTTCAGTCGGCTTTGGCTCTGATTCTTTGATTTGTGTTTGTGTTGGCTTGAGATCCTCGACCAGTTCTGTGACATGGGGATCTTCTTGAGCTGGCTGTGGCTGAGACTCAGGGACCGGATCGGGCTGAGACTTCTCCTCCATAGACTCTAACCCATCGTCCCGGTCGTGGTTTATTCATTGCAGGGTTGAAGGGCCGGGGAATCTTGTTCCATTCACACCCTCAATTCCCTTTCCGAGCTGACTCGCCACAACGGCGGATTCTCGCACGGCTCTTGAGATGGTGCCGCGGACTCTGCCCTCCTCCATGACCAAAACTCCACCGATGGTGCAGCCTCCCGAGGTGCAGACCTTTTCCCGGAGCAGGGCCGGGTGCTCGCCGTTCTGGACCAGGCCGGTCATGCCCCTCATGGACTGCACGGCCATGCGCTGGGCGTCAGGGCGGGGAATTCCCATGGCGACGGCGCCGTCGATGGCGGCTTCTAGCACAAGCGCGAAAAAGGCCGGGCCGGAAGCGCACAGGGCTGTTGAGGCATCCATGTGCTGGGCAGGGAGGTAGACGACATCGCCAATGCGCTTAAAGATCCAGGTGACGAGGCTCTCGGTGGCACAGTCCAGAGGCGGGCTGCTGGTGGCGACGACAGTCATAGACTCGCGGATCACAGCAGCAGCGTTACACATGGCCCGGACGATACGGCAACGGCCGTCCTCGTTGGGGTCCTTAGAGGGCACGGCGCCGTGGAGGGCAATCTCAATATCCTCAACGGTGACACCAGTGCAAACGCTGATGAGCAGCTTGCCGTGCAGAGCCTTGGCGATGCCGGATTCGCTGAGAATCTCCTTAACCATCCAGGGCTTGCAGGTCAGGAGAACGACCTCTGACTGCTGGACGGCGGAGAGGTTGTCGTTGTGGACGACCTTCAGAATGGAGGAGTGCTCCCAGAGGGTGCCCTTGACACGCTTGGCACCGGCAGCAGTGGCCACGCTGGCGATGAAGCGAGAGGGGAGACGCTGGGGCACCTCATCCATGGGAGTTGAGGCTCCTGACCTGGGAATCTGCAGGGGCTTAGGACCTTGCATATCGGCGAGCGAGTTCAAGATGCCACTGAGAATAGCGACGCCCATGGTGCCTGGTTCATGATCAGCAAGGGAGGATTCTCGATGTGCAACGTAGAGGACACAGTATTTGGTGGATCTATACGAGGCTCATGTCGTACAGTCCAGTGTGCCGTGCGTGCGATATCGCGTATCTTGAGATGACTTACCGCAACCGAGAACAGCCATGGTGAGATCGGTAGATCCATTTGAGCCATAAGGCGTGAGAGCCATTGTGTTGGGCATGATTTCTGAGGTAGAGGAGGATATACAAAGGTGTGTAGTGGAGAAAAGTGTAAAAAAAAGGTTTGTATAAAAAGGACACAAGAGGAGAGAGGGCGTAAAGGTGCGAGGCGGGACGAGGAGGAGAGGGAGATGGGAGATGGAGATTCGAGAAGAAAAAGCTGGGGAAATTGAAGGAGAAGAGAGATTTTAAAAAGATTTGACTGACGGTGTAAGATGGGATGGGCACCTATCGATTTTCTCTTGTTTACACCTCTAGGTACTGTGCTGGTAGCATGGAAAAATTACCAGGCAACGGAAAGGTGCCTTTGCTGCCCAATGCGCGTTCTGCCCCGTCACGGCCCGTATCCATTACCTCTACGGTACCTATACCTTGACTCTTGGGAGAAGAAAAAAAAAAGAACGCAAATGGATTAAGGGGTAGCAATGCGAGGAGATGGGGACAGATAGAGACGGGTGCTAGGTATTCTTCACGGAGGGTGCTATTCACGGACCCCAAAAGGTACACCTACACACACCTAAGCACCGAATGAGAACGGGCGCGCTGGGCCTCAAAGTCTCACCACCGCCTCAACCTGTCAGGAGATGAGATGAGATGTACTGTATGATGACGGGCCCTTGCCCGTACCCCCCAGAATGCGCGACATAACGCTGCCGCTTCCTCATCTTTTGGTTCGCTGGCCGTTCCGAATCTTTCCAGACCTGGGCTTCTAGCCTCGTCCGGGCCCTATAACCCATGGCTCCCCGCTGGGCCCTCTCCCCTGAACATGATGCCGATGCCCTCTCTGAACGCACACACTTAAAACACTTTCACCGGCACCCTGTTCGGGTTAGACCCATGCGATACACCTTCGGCTAGTCCGGCCCGGGGCTGGGGGGGGTTCGAGGAGCCTGTCGAGTCGTGTGAAGGTGCCTGAGAGGAAAAAGGAAAGAAAAAAAATGGCGCCCGACAATGCGGGACGGTGAGACAGATGGTGTCGTGTTATTCCCGTTGGTTAGTACGAGCCTGTCGCTGAGGTGAGGTCTCCAAATTGCTCACCTCAGGAAGCCCAAGCACAGCCACAACGTGGCACAAGACAATAGAAGTCAAACGCCCCACCGCCAACCTCCATCGACAAATCCCCTTCAGAGCTGTCACAATCTAGCCCTGTCTATCTATCCATGAACCTTGGAGCTTGTCTCGCTAGGTCCTGGTCGTGACAGCTTCATGCCTTTGGTTTGCTGTCACCGAGCTTCCGAACTTCCGAGACACTCCACACGCTGTCGCTAAGATTGATTTGCCGTCGAGATTGCTCCCATCTCTTCCGCTGTGCAGTGCAAACACACTTACCCTTCACCATGGCCGACCCCTTTGAGGTGCGCATGCGCTTCACCTCACAGCTTCAGCATCTCAACGCCTCAGTAGCATCCGCCCAAAAAGCTGCCCAATATGCCCTCAAGTACAAGGACATGGACGAGGACTTGCACTCCTGTGTCCTTGAGCAGCTCGAACGGGTATGTATCACCATTCAGCCACTATGTGGTGTCAGTGCTGACCCGGGTGGCCAGAACAACATGAACACTCGCGCCAATATCATGTATTTCATCGAACACTTTCTAGACCTGGCTCAGCGCGACGGGCACACAGACTACATTCGGATGATGCAACGTGATATTATTCGTGTCGTCGACGCCGTTGCTCCGGATGATGGGTCTGGAGCTGCTAATGTCAAAGTGGTTCGAAAGGTGAGCTGACCCATGCATGATTCCCAATCCCAATACCCCAGATTTTCCTTCTCAAGAGGCCTCGACTTACACCCATGGAAGGTTCTACAAGGCCTACAAGGCAAGGGATACTTGGAGTCTCAGACGGTCACCCAGATTGAGGATGTCATCAAGGAGCGAGAGACCAACGCGGACGACCTTGGCCTGGCCTCTCCCAACGGAGATGTCGAGATGACGGATATGCCTCCCTCACAGACCATCCCCAAGCCAGGTCGGCGGAGCGCACCTCACCGGCTTGACAAGCGTCAGATTGAGCAGCGTATCGAGGAGGATCGTGAACGCCACAAGCGTGAGCGAGAAAGCATTTGGGCCATCCCGAAGGTTGGGAATGCAGAGATGAACAGGCTGTGGGAGGACACGAGCGACTTTGGCGAGGACGACGACCGGTTACTGACCGAGGAGTTGGCCGACTTTCGGAAAGAAATGGAAATGCAGCCGGGTTGTCAGCACCAACGAGCGGCGAATGGCAACCGTCACCGATCGGAACGTTAATTATACTATCTTATATCGGCATTCGGACGGCGTTTGGGTGGGATTGCATCGAGGCACTGAAAGAAAAAATCTTCGATACCCGTCGTTTTGACAATGGTTTGGTGGGATGGTAACCTGAACTCATCTCTTGAAAGGGTTTCGAGGATTTGGGTTTCTGAAAAAAAGTGTACCATTACTGGTGTTATTCAACTGGGCTACTCTAGTTTCCCTATAATCTTCATCATGAAGTCTTTATCATGGAGCCTTTCATACATCATATACACATCACTCCAACTTGACTACCCTGGAACACCCTGTGATTTGAAGAGCACCCCCCATGAGTCTTTTTGAAGAGGGTAAATGTTGTTAGATACTAGTACAGATGTTTTGTACATGCAATCCAGCCATCTATCGTGCCAAGTCGCCAGTTTCGTCGCCCCAGAGCGAAGTCGTCTTACTCCATCACCACGGTGGCGCCCAGCTCCTTCATGGCCGAGATGATCTTCTCGGCGTCCTCCTTGGGCACGTTCTCCTTCATCATCTTGGGTGCGCTCTCGACGAACTTCTTGCTGTCCACCAAGCTCAGGCCGAGCATGTTCTTGACCTCCTTGATGACCTTGGCCTTGGATGCGGTCTCGAACCCTTGGAGCTTGAGCGTGAAGAGCGTCTTCTCGGCGGCGGCGGGGGCAGCCTCCTCGGCCTCCTCGGCAGCAGGGGCAGCAGCAGCAGGAGCGGCGGCGGCGAATCCGCCTATGGGCATATCGGGGATGTTGAGCTTGGTCTATTTGAGGGTATACTAGGTCAGCGGGGTGATGATATTGGAGGAGGGGTGTTGCCATTGGATAGGGCCAATTGAGCGAGGGGAGCCTACCTTGAGGCTTGAAACAAGGTCGGCAGTCTCGAGGAGGGTAAGCTGGCTGATCTGGTCGACAATGGCTTCGATCTTGGGGTTGGAGGGGGAGGCGGCCTCGGTCGAGTTCCACCTCCTCGAGGCGCGGAGGAGCTGCTGTGCGGGTGCCCTGGCGGCGCAGGCGGATCGGAGCTGGCGAGCGCAGCTCTGGGCGGCGTACCGGCAAGACATGGCCATTGTGCTGGAGGAGGATTGGGCTCGAGGGTTGGCTCAATTCGAGGGTTCGGGAGTCGTCGCGTGCGGGCGTCTGAGGGAGCGTCCTTGAAGTTTTTCGTAGCTCTCTCGATGGGCCGGCGGGCTAGCCGTTGGGTCACGTGGTTTGTATGGTCCGTGCAATCAGCAAAAGAGTAGAAGTGGGATGAATTCAACGTCTGTAGTAGCAGGACTGACTATAATAGTTTGATGAATAGATTGAATACCTAGGTATACAACCATGGGATATCCTAGGATTTCTTATAGGAAGATCTCGGTTTGAAATTCTTCTGTCCCATATTGTTTTAACATTATTGAGGTGAGAACATAGAACTAACGCTATATATAACACACTTTCCCGAGAGTCAATAAAAGGCTGGGCCTAATTGTCCGTTTTGCATTAAACCTCGTATCTTAACCATACATACAGGCTAGAATAGCCTTGAGTTATCATCTTTTACTCAAGGCTCGTTTAAAAAGTTCAGCAGATTGAGTTGAAACAATTGAAGTTAACTGAAGCCAGGGTCCTGACAAAAACGGAATAGCGCCACCTTGATTGGCCCGGAATTTCATGGCACCTTTTTACCGAGATAAGATAACAAAAAAAAAAGTTCTAGGAGAGCTTGCCTGTGAATTGAGAGAGGCACCAGCATCGAGAGCAAGAATCGTCAAACACGAGCGCAATCATGGCAATGATTGACGTCTCGCGGCAGAGGAGGTCGCTCCTTGCGGACGCGGCTGTACTGGAACATCTGCCCTCAGAATTACTGGCCCTCATCCAGGACCAGACCTCGACGAAGCTGCTCGACGCCGTGGCAGAGGCTGCTCTCTGCCCGCCACTTACAGAGCGCGTCTTTGCGCACTTTGAGCATGTCTTTGCAGACATTTGCTCACGATGGATTCTCAACCCCGGAAACGAGCGACAGCGGATACGAATCTATTCAGCTCTGGCTCGCATCTTGCCTTTTGCTCCTTATCTTTCAACCTTTTTCGAACACTCGTCGTCTGAAAAGCCGACTAATTCACCCTCGCTTCGCCTCCCGCCCCTGAGGCTCAACCAAGATGTCATGCCCCAGGATGAAGAATCTTTACTACAGAGCCTCCTGGTGGCATGGAGACTCATCAGCTTCGACCCTCGAAACTTTGGCCCCCTAACCTCTCCCGCTCTCATGCAGACCTTGTTCAAGCATGATAGCATAGCCGTTCGGTACCTTGCTACAAGGATTTTCATCCAGCTTCTCCATGGATCCGACTGGAAGCTCGAGTCTCTCATCCAGGAGCATATTGGCAAGAACGAGGCTATTCTCGCAGACTTTGATGGTAGATCGATTGACTATGGGTTCCTATCCTTGTACGAACAGTCTCGAGTAAAGTCCGTCATCACTTTGCGCCAAGAAATACAAGCAGCGCACGAGGCCGACAACAATGATTCCCCGTGCTTGCAAGCTCTCACTCCCTACGTTGTCTCGTACGGCAATGTCATCTTGCCCCGACCCCTTGGCCCGGCCGGGGAGTCATCGAACCTCGTCCTTACCCCTACCACTGTCTCTAATTTGGAGCGATTAGCCGGTATGCTTCGTGAGTCTGACCCTGTGCTACTATATGGTCTTCCTGGTGTTGGCAAGACTGCCTTAGTTCACGAGCTGGCTAAGCAGCTTGGCATGTACTCCAACATGGTGACATTACATCTCAACGAACAGACCGATGCGAAGATGCTCATCGGCCTATACTCGACAGACTCAAAACCTGGAAGCTTTCAATGGCGTCCTGGTGTACTTACAACCGCCGTCCGGGAAGGACGATGGGTGTTGGTGGAAGATCTCGACCGAGCCCCTACCGAAGTCCTGAGCACACTACTCCCCCTGATCGAGCGAAAAGAACTACTTATCCCCAGCCGAGGAGAGAGGATACAAGCAGCAAGCAGTTTCCGACTTTTTGCAACCGTGCGAACATCGCGAGGTATGAATGGACGGGAAAACTTGCCGAGCCTGGTTGGAATTCGCTTCTGGCAGACTCTGGGAACCCAACCTCTTGCAGCATCCGAACTCGAGGATGTGGTTGTTCAGACACATCCTATTCTCCGAAAGTTTATCCCTGGAATCCTGGCTGTCTATGGTCGACTCTCTCGACTCAGTAACACCCCTGGAGCGCTATCCCGAGGCCGCAACGTTATGGACCGCCAGATGACACTACGAGACCTGCTCAAGTGGTGCCGTAGACTTCGGGAATGCCTGGCTGCTGCCGGCTCAAAAACCGGAGACGAACCCATCAGCGAGACGACCCGAGACTGGATGTTCATGGAAGCTGTTGACTGCTTTGTCGGAAGTTGCCCAGACCAAGAGCTTGGCAAGCAGCTCATCTTTGCTATTGCTGAGGAGATGCATCTCTCCAAAGAACGGGCAGAACACTACATCACTGCCAATATACCCCCTTTGGAAGAGAGCGACAATCAGTTCAGCATTGGTCGAGCAGTGTTGCGGAAGAAGAAGCACTCCAACCGCGTCCAAAAGTCAAAACGACCATTTGCCAGCACAGCACACGCCAAGAAGCTGCTTGAGCAAATAGCTGTGGCCGTCAAGTTGAACGAACCAGTCCTTCTCGTGGGAGAAACTGGTATCGGAAAGACCACAGTTGTGCAGCAACTGGCCGAGTCTCTTGGACACAAGTTGATTGCTGTCAACCTTTCCCAGCAGAGCGAGGTCGGTGATCTCTTGGGTGGTTTCAAGCCCGTCAACACACGGACATTGGCTATGCCGCTGAAGGAAGAGTTTGAGGATCTCTTCTCCGCGACTGGCATCTCTGCATCCAAGAACCAAAAATATCTTGAGCAGGTCGGCAAGACCTTTGCCAAGGGCCAATGGTCAAGGGTGTCAAAACTGTGGAGGGAAGCTCCAAAGATGTTCAACAAGATCGTTGGCGAACTCGAGCGGGTTCACGCTCAGCAAGCGGAGACACGAAATGGTGACGAGCAGCCGACAAAACGTCGAAAGACGCAGTCAAAGCTGCAAACACTTCGTGATCTTCAGCCACGATGGGACACCTTTGCTCGCAACCTCGAGCAGTTTGACGTCCAGATCTCAGGGGGCTCTGGAAGTTTCGCCTTCTCTTTCATGGAGGGTAACTTGGTCAAGGCTGTTCGCAATGGTGACTGGGTTCTTCTTGATGAGATCAACCTGGCGTCGCCGGATACTCTTGAGAGCATTGCAGACCTGTTGACTGGACCTGACGAGAGGCCTTCCATCCTGCTCTCAGAGACTGGCGAGATCGAGAAGATTGAAGCACACCCCAACTTCCGAATCTTTGGCGCGATGAACCCGGCAACCGATATTGGAAAACGCGATCTTCCAGTTGGCATCCGATCAAGATTTACCGAAGTCTATGTTTCGAGTCCAGACAAGGACTTGAAAGACCTCCTTACAATTATCAAGACCTATCTCGGCGACAGCAGCAGTAAAAATGACCAGGCAGCCGATGATATTGCGCGACTCTATCTCAACACGAAGCGATTGGCCGAGGAGAAGAGACTTGTTGATGGAGCGAATGAGGTGCCCCATTTCAGTCTTCGAACCCTCACTCGGGTCTTGAGTTACGTGAACACTATCGCGCCCTACTACGGAGTGCGCAGAGCTCTTTACGAAGGCTTCTCCATGGGATTTCTTACGCTCCTGGATCGAGACTCCGAGAAGATGCTTGTACCCCTAATATCCCATCACCTCTTTGAGCGACATGGAAATTCGCAGTCGCTACTCTCTCAAGCGCCGAAACACCCTAACGACGGCAAGCAATATGTCCGGTTCAAGAACAAGAGCCGAGACCGACAGTACTGGCTCTTCCAGGGCAACGAAACCCCCATTGAAAGAGATGACTACATCATCACCCCCTACGTGGAACGCAACCTTCTTAACCTTGTCCGAGCCACTTCCACACGGCGCTTCCCTATCCTGATCCAAGGTCCTACATCAGCTGGAAAGACAAGTATGATCGAGTATCTCGCAAATTTCACTGGCAACAAGTTTGTGCGTATCAACAACCACGAGCACACCGATCTTCAGGAGTATCTGGGCACCTACATCTCAGGAGCCGACGGAAAACTGCGATTCCAGGAAGGTATCCTCGTGCAAGCCATGCGTCAAGGTCACTGGATCGTGCTCGACGAACTGAACCTGGCTCCAACTGATGTTCTGGAGGCTCTGAACCGTCTCCTTGATGACAACCGAGAGCTCTTGATTCCGGAGACCCAGGAAGTCGTGAGACCTCACGAAAAACTTTATCCTTTTCGCAACTCAGAACCCTCCTGGTCTCTATGGCGGCCGAAAGGTTCTGTCAAGAGCCTTCCGAAACCGATTCTTGGAGCTTCACTTCGACGACATTCCTGAAGACGAGCTGGAGTTTATTCTCCAGCAGCGAAGTCGCAACACTTCGCCCCCGGATTGCCGAAGAATCGTGACTGTCTACAAGGAGCTGTCCCGGCTTCGACAAACGAGCCGACTATTCGAGCAGAAGGATAGTTTTGCCACTCTTCGAGACTTGTTCCGTTGGGCATTGCGAGATGCTGATACGCGGGAAGAAATCGCTGCTCATGGATTCATGCTGTTGGCAGAAAGGGTCCGCAACCAGGAGGAGCGCATCGCAGTCAAGGAAGTTATCGAGAAGGTCTTTAAAGTCAAGATTGATCCTCAGGACCTGTACTCCGCTACCACCGCCCCAGAACTCAAGGGACTCAGCCGAAAGGCAAACAGCCAGGGCGTGGTGTGGACTCATGCGATGCGCCGACTCTATGTTCTTGTTGCCCGAGCATTGCGCAAAAATGAACCCGTTCTGTTGGTTGGTGAAACTGGTTGTGGAAAGACAACAGTTGTTCAACTGCTGGCTGAGGCACTGAAGAAGGAACTTCACATTGTCAACGCCCACCAAAACACCGAAACGGGCGATTTGATCGGTTCCCAAAGACCAGTCCGCAACCGAGGTGCCATCATCGACGCCATGGATCTTGACTTGAAGATGGTTCTGCAGACTCTTGGTCTGGATGTGTCTGGCTCGGTTGAAGAACGCCTCGAGCGATACAACACCCTCGATGCATTGGCCAGTGACAAGATTCCGTCCGATATTCGGGAGCGGATAAGCAGCAACGAGACACGAAGCAAGGCTTTGTTCGAGTGGGCAGATGGTAGTCTTGTGGAATCCATGAGGGAAGGCCACTTCTTCCTCCTCGATGAAATCTCCCTTGCGGATGATTCAGTCCTGGAGCGTCTCAACTCTGTGCTTGAACCATCAAGAACCCTATTGCTTGCAGAGAAGGGAATTGACAACTCCTTCGTCGTCGGAGCTGATGGCTTCCAGTTTTTCGCCACCATGAACCCTGGTGGTGACTTTGGAAAGAAGGAACTGTCCCCTGCGCTGCGAAATCGATTTACCGAGATCTGGGTTCCTGCTTTGTCGCAGAGCGAGGATATCTACGAGATTGTCAAGACGAAGCTCGTGGGCGACTCGAAGCAACTGGTCGAGGTTATCGTCAAGTTTGCTGCCTGGTTCGGAGACACGTTCAGATCCATGGCCACCGCCCCCTTCTCAGTCAGAGAGATCCTTGTTTGGGTGCAGTTTATCAACAACTTCCAATCTGATGATCATATTGTCTCTCTGGTACACGGTGCCTCAACTATCTTCATCGACAGCATTGGCGCGAACCCTTCTGCTCTGTTGGCCACTGACCCTAAGTCGATCAACCAACAGCGGCAAAGCTGCCTCGACAAGTTGAGCGAACTCGTCGGAAAGGATGTGTCGTTCGTCTATGAGACACACCCAGAGTTGTCGATGAACGACCAATCCTTGACAATCGGACATTTCAGCATCCCTCGTTCATCCGTGGGCGTCGCTGACCCTGGTTTCGCTTTCCATGCACCCACTACTCGTCTGAACGCCATGCGAGTTCTTCGGGCACTTCAGATGCAAAAGCCAATCCTTCTCGAAGGAAGCCCTGGTGTCGGAAAGACGACCCTTGTTGCTGCTTTGTCGCAAGCATGTGGCCAGCCCCTGACGAGAATCAACCTTTCAGACCAGACTGATCTGATGGATCTTTTTGGTACTGACGTGCCTGTTGAAGGTGCTGAGGCTGGTAACTTTGCCTGGAGAGATGCACCGTTCCTCCAAGCCATGCAAAAGGGCGAGTGGGTGCTTCTCGATGAGATGAACCTTGCCTCACAGTCAGTTCTGGAAGGATTGAACGCTTGTCTTGATCACCGAGGCGAAGTCTACATCTCAGAATTGGACCAGGTTTTCAAGCGTCACCCAGACTTCCGCCTGTTCGCAGCCCAAAACCCTCACCACCAAGGTGGTGGCCGAAAGGGTCTGCCCAGCTCCTTTGTGAACCGTTTCATCGTCGTGTACGCTGATGTCTTCTCCGACGATGATTTGAACCTGATTGCCGCGCACAACTACCCCGATATCTCGGCCCCGGTGATCAGCCAGCTGATCCAGTTCGTGTCTCAGCTTGAGCACAAGCTTGCCGTCGAGAAGGCCTTTGGTTCGCAAGGAAGCCCCTGGGAGTTTAACTTGCGTGACGTTCTCCGCTGGTTGAAGCTCCTCAATTCGTCCGACCCCCTCCTTCATAATGCTCAAACCGAGGACTTCCTCGATATTATTGTCAGGCAACGTTTCCGATCCGAGCGGGATTGTGAAGAGGTGAACAAGCTGTTCACTTTGATCTCTGGTGCTTCACCGCGACAGCATAGCCTCTACCACGATATCAACCCGATGTTTGGCCAGGTCGGCCTGGCTCTCCTCGACAGGCATCCTAACTCGCAACCTGAGCGACTTCCTAACATCAACATCGTTCCCCGTCTTTCGGAGCTGGAGTCTCTCATGATTTGCGTCAAGCAAAACATTCCATGCATCCTGAGCAGTCCCTCTGGCTACGGAAAGTCTGTTCTCTTGGAGCATGTTGCTGCCTTGGCTGGCAAGTCTCTTGTTGTGTTCCCCATGAACGCCGATATTGACACCATGGATCTTGTTGGTGGCTTCGAGCAGGCCGATCCTCTGCGAGAGGTCAACGCTGCTCTTCGAGTCGTCCAGCAAGATTTGCAAAACTCCATCATGTCGGCTGTACCTGGAGAAGTCCCTGGAGATGCTCTTCATCTTCTTCACTTGCTTGATGGGTTCGCCGGCGAAGTGGAATCTCTGCCTACCATTCAGCGTTGCATCGAATCCCTTCTCGCCAGCATTCCCTCAGACTCTGAAGTAGCAACAGCACTTTCCAAGACGCTTCTCCTCCTTCAGGGCCCCTTGGTGCTGGAGAACCCTCGATTCGAATGGTTGGACGGAGTCATCGTTAAGGCTCTGCAGGCTGGTCAGTGGCTTGTTCTCGACAACGCCAATATGTGCAATGCCTCTGTTTTGGATCGACTAAACTCACTTCTCGAGCCCAACGGTTTCTTGAGCATCAACGAGCATTGTGGACCTGGTGGAGAGCCCAGGATTGTCAAGCCTCACCCCGACTTCCGTATCTTCTTGACGATGGACCCTCGATATGGCGAGCTGTCGCGTGCGATGAGGAACCGTGCTGTGGAGATTCACATTCATACCCCGCCTCCTGAGCGTGCTCCCTGTTACAGCAGGGTTGTAGGAGTTGAGAGCAGTCTCCAACGCTATGGCATGTCTCAACAAATTGCCGACTCTGTGCCTGAAGACAGCAAGGTCGTCAATTCTGCTCTTGAAACCATTTCCATTAACGATGTGTCTCTGCTTCCCCGCTTCGCCAACACTCTACCAAGCAGCGATCTCGACAAGACTACAATGGTCAAGAGCGTGAGAGAGTTGCTTGACTTCCTCCACTCAACGAACGGGGCTGATGGTGTCAATGCCATCTCCAACCTATACAGTTCCCTTCCTGTGCCTACCGGACTCACTTCCGCCCAGCCGCTGCACCCTCTCAACAACTTTCCGGTCAGTCAGCTTCTCCCTGCCCAGAACCAAGCAAGATGGCTTGGTGCAGGCCTGGAGTTTTACCGAGACCTGTACAACCTGCAAAACTCCATCGAGGACCAACGTCGTCAGGCTCAGGTGAACAAGTTGACCTCGCTCAACCGATTACAGCGGTCTCTTGTAAGTGACCGCGTGGCGGCCGTGTCTAAGGATTCTACTGTCAAGCTTGCTTCATTCTTGACATCCACGATCAACGCGGCAAAGACATGGCTTGGGTTCGGATTTGAGTCATCCGACTTGTGGGCGGAAAGAGTGCAGATCCTTAGAGGTGTATTGCGTTACCTCGAGCGAACCGTCAAACTTGCTACGGAGATCGACTTTGATGAGGCCAAGTTCCAGGCACATCTTGCTCAGGGTGCGAACTTCCTACAGAAGCACCTTGACGCCTTGGACGGTACCCAAGAGCGAGACTTTGTTGTCCACCTTCTCGACCGTCTGGGTAATGACTTTACTGCCGGTTTCAAGCTGTCTACTGGTTTGAGCATGGAGCTACTCTGGCATGTTTTCCGACCCACTCCTCTGCCTACGAAGGAAATTCTGGACCGAACGCTGGAGCTGGAGAAGCTCGGTGCTAGGTTTGACGCTCTGCGATGGAAGGCTGGCGCATCGATTCCTGATCTGTCCAAGGCCATGGTCACTCTCGAAAAGGCTTCTGGCATTCTCAGGGGTGAAGTTCCGAACGCCGATGGACTTCTCCAAGATCTCACTGCCGAAATCCAGTCCCTGGAGGCCCGAATTGGAGCCGATGAGGTCGAGTTGAAGCCTTTCCTAGCCGAGGAGTTTGAAACGCTCCGACAAGTGTCGATGCTTCAGTCTCTGACCTCGGGCACTGAACCTGTGCCTTCCAACCAAGAACTTCAAGTCTTGTCTGATGTGCCAACAAGATCTGGCATGCTGTCTGCCAGCTCTGATCTTCAGGCAGCACTTCTGCAGTCTGTGGAGAACCTTGTTTACCAGAACCAGTTCTCCTGGGATGGCAAATTTGCGACTTCATTCTGGTTCAAGATGCAGAGTTTGGGATCCGTCAACCTTGGCTCCCTGGCGTTGCTCGAGGCCGAACTTCCAATCGCCGGACGACAACTTGCAAACTTGAGTGCTGACCTGATGGTCAACCCCCTATCAAGACTGAACGGTGTCCTCCTTAAGCTTGTTCTTGAAGTCTTTGGCGCCCATGGCCAGCACCTTAAGGATGCCGTCATCCAAGCGGTCGAGTTGGCCTCCCAAGGCACAGGCAATTCATCAACCAACTCTGACTATTTCAATGGCCTTGTCTCGAGCATTGAGCCGGTACATTTCAAGCAGATTGTCACCGAGCACTTCGTGCCTGTTCTGAAGGCTCTGGCTGCCTCACAGCAAGATGCTCAGCGAGAAGCCTACTTCTCGGCATTCGCATGGATTCACTTCAGCATTGGATCTGTCAAGCTGTACGTCCCAGACCGTGTCTTTGACCCCCAAAGCCGTCCCAAGATGGAGCGCGAGTTTCTCCAGGAACTACATACCCTTCTCCAAGATCGTACGGATACGCAGCGGTCGTTTGAGAAGCTGTTTACTGGGCAAGATACAAATGAGCGCATTCGCTTGCTTGAGCAAGAAGCGGCGGCCTTGGGTCCTTTGCCCGAAGAGGTTCGGCCTATTTACAGACCTGAGAAATCTGAGCTTAGCGGGCTCCATGCTGAGTTCTCAAATGTTCTGAAGGCCGTTACTGGTCCTGCGTTGTCTTCTGCTCTGCAGGTTTTGGAGACAAATCCTCTTCAAGCAGCCGAGGAGTTGCATCTGGTTAGAGAAAACGTTCTCAGACTTCTGGACCGACTCTCAGCACGGTTCGAAGCATATCAGGATATGACACAGCCCACATCGAACCTACTGCGATGTCTCATGGTTGGCCTTTCACTCTGTGAGGCTGCCTCGGCTCGTCAACTGGCGCCAGCTTCTCAACAGCTCTTGGAGCTCGCGCCATTCTTCGGCGGAAGCATGTGGAATCAAGCTAGCGGCGATTTCTCATCGAGGAGTTTCGAGTTTCTTACCTACATGGGCACAGTCGCCAGCGTTGAGGGCATCGAAAACGTTCAGCCTCATGCTCGCGAGCTGGTCTTTCAAAGCTTCCACAACTTTTACGACGAGTGGAACAAGCGGCTCGAAGCGGACCGCAAAGAAGAGGCAGCCAAGGGCAGCCTATACCGCTTCCGAGGTGCCCTCGAAGACGAGGAAGAGCTCGATGCCGAGGAGTTCAATGAGCTGTTCCCTAGCTTCGATAATGAGGATGCTCCCAATGGTCCTCCTGCCAAGAAGCGAGATGAGGTTCGCGATCAGTCGTTGCGGGTTGCACAACTCCACAGAAACATTTTCCTTGATCGACAGGACTTCCCAACAGCTCTCAAGAAGGTTTGTCAATCTGTGGGCGACAGGATCACCTCTGAAACCATTGACCACAAGAATATCGATCGCAGCCTGACAAGCAAGATGCTGGCTGGTACTATGCTCATCTTGAACGACAAGCTTGATTCTCTGGCTTCATCCACAGTGGACAAGTCCTACAACTTCTACATCGACGCAAACGTTCCAGAAGCCCGGCAGCTCGTCAATCTCATCCACAAGATCAAGGGCAGATTCCGCGAGCTCCAGCTAGTAGATGAGATCGGACACATGCAACCATTGGCCGATGTCATCCAGGCCTGCGACAAGGTTCTCGAGCTTGTCCATACTGAGCCCCTTGCCAAGATCCTGCCCAAGGTGGAATATCTCCATAGTCATGTCTACGAGTGGCAGTTTGGAGGCTGGGCTAGCAAGGTGCATGGCGTTCTTACTCTGCACAACCTCCTGACTGAGACGGTTATCCGCTGGCGAAGGCTTGAACTTTCCACCTGGGCCAACCTCTTTGATATGGAGGAGAAGAAGTGCCAGGACGATGCCTTTTCGTGGTGGTTTGTGGCTTACCAGGTTGTTATTGTTGTTCCCCTCTCCCTGGTCGATGTACCGGATGAGATGCGTGAATACGCCGCTTCTCTTATTCAGAGCTTGGAGATGTACTTCTCGACGGCAATTGTTGGTCAATATGGAGCTCGTCTGGCCCTTCTCAGACAGCTCCAGAGCCACCTGAAGCTACTCATCAAAGATTACCCCATGCTCGAGATCATCCTCCACTCGCTGTTCAACTTCATTCAGTACTACTCACGATACGAGAAGGTGATGGGTGAAACAATCCAGAAAGGACGCCTTCCCATTGAGAAGAAGATGAAGGACGTCTTGCTCATGGCGAGCTGGAAGGATACAAACATCAACGCTCTCCGAGAAAGTGCTCGCAAGTCTCACCAGAAACTGTTTAGACTTGTGAGAAAGTTCCGTGGCGTCTTGGGTCAGGAGGCAAAGCACATCATCGAGCAAGGCCTTCCTGACGAAGATGTGCTTCGCGCAGAGCGACCTGAGGGAAGCTCTGAGCCTGCCACTGTACCCCCGCAAGCATTCTTCCATCTTAGCAACACGATGCCTGGGTGGATTACTGGTCACAAGCGACTTGCCAATGTTTCCAAGACTGTCTCTGTGATGCGGAAGATCTCCCGTACCCCAGAGATGATCAGTGGAGTACCCCAAGTTGTGGACGAGTTCATCTCCAGCCTCAACGAGTCCATGGCTGAGCTTCGCAAGGAAACGCCCCCATTCTTGACCGACGAGAACAAGGACCAAGTCAAGCATCTCAAGACAAGGAAGCGAAAGCTGTTTGCGGACACGTTGCGAGACGTCCGTCAGATGGGCCTGAAGTACAACCTGGGACAAGACAAGCTGGCTCAGCAGGATTCACTATCTCTTGTTCTCTCTAAGATCCAGCCCGTGCAACTTTGGGACAACAAGACAGAGGAGGCAATCGATTACCATCTGCACAAGATTCTGGATCTCGCCCCGAAAGCCAGGGCTTCTGCTAGAGACCACTCGGAGGACCTTACAGGCGCCGAGGTTGGACGAAGTATTGGTTTTGTCGAAGGCATGCTTGACTTCCTGCTCAGCCAGAGAAACTTCATCTCGGCCGGGGCATCTTCTTTGTTGTCGCTCAAGAAATCGACGGATCAGTTCAACAATCTGAGTCGTATCCAAGACAACAACAATCTGACCAGGAAGACGACAAAGTCCAACTGGACGCAGCTGCTCCCTTGGCTGGTTCATATCCTCCAGTTCTCTATCCGCTTGATTGAAATCCACGAGAAGCTGGGCCAATCGAAGCATGTTCGAGCTCTTGAGCAGTTGAAGTCGTGGTATGGACGGTTCGAGTCGCTCCAGACCTCCACCTTGAGCTTCGGACAACTTCCAGACCGTCTTTCCTCCGAGGTAGTTGTCCAGGCTGAGACGAGCTTCTCGAATGAACTCGCCAGTTTCCGGGGCGTCATTGAGGAGTTGATCTCAGAGGAACCCAAGCTCTCCTTCGTATTTCAGCAACTCAATGGCTGGACCAAGGCCACTGAAGAGAATATCGGCTTTGCAGCAAACGATGTGGAAGTCGCCACCTTTGCCAATGCTATTTCGACACTTTGCGACAAGATACTAGTCGCTATCGAGACTGCACAGAAGGCTGCCCGAACAATCCCAAGAAAGGAGGATGAGCCTGCCTGGCTCACTGCCCACTGCGATGGCTTTGCGAATCTCTTCAAGAAGCTACGTGTCGCAGAAGTCGAGAGGAGCGTTTCCAGTTGTATCGAGATGATGCAACACATTGACATGAACCAGAAGCACTTGAGCCAAGCAGCCATGAGTCTCATGGCTATTGCAAGCCCAATCTTGGTCGAGTATAATGAGTTTTGTCAGCAGTCTCTGGTGCAAGTTGTCGATCTTCACGGCGCAGTCGCACACATGGCCTATAACATGACCAAGGCCTTCACTCAGATCGCGTCACAAGGATTCTGTACACCTCATGAGAAGTCAAATGAAACCTCAAACGAATCTGGCAAGGTGGAGTCTGGAACTGGTCTTGGCGACGGAGAAGGTGCTGAAGACATCAGCAAGGATATCCAGCCTGATGAGGACCTGTCTGAGCTTGCTCAAGAGGCCAACAAGGAGGAGAATGGCGAAATGGAAGATGAGAAGGATGCTGTGGATATGGCGGACGAAGAACTGGAAGGAGAAATGGGCAGTGTTGACGGAGCTGAAGATGATGAGGAGGGTTCCAAGAACGGAGACGAGGAAGAGGAGGAGAATGAAATGGACGAAGAGGCTGGTGATGTTGATGATCTCGATCCTACAGCTGTCGATGAGAAGATGTGGGACGGAGATGATGAAGGAAAGGCTGAGAAGGATCAGCAAGGAGAGAAGGCCAAGGGCCAGAAGAAGGACGATGAGCAGATGGCTGCTGACGAAGACGCCAAGAAGCAGGAGGGCGAGGAGGAACCCGAAGCAGACGATTCTGGCGAGCAAGATGCCGAAGAGGCTGGCGCCGAAGAAGAGGACGTCAAGACTCAGGAGGAGATGAACAAGCAGGACCAAACTGCTCAGGAGAACGACACCCTGGCTCTTCCCGAGGACATGGAGCTGGACTTGAATGATGACCACGAGTCAGCGTCAGACAGCGACGACCTGGATGCGTTGTCTGACATTGAAGAAGAGAAGCAAGAGCCCGAGGACCAGGAGATGGGTGACAACGAGGAGGACGAGGCAGATGATGCTGCTGCCCAAGCCCAGCTCCAGGAGGAAGCTGAGGAGGAGGCTGAGGTTAAGGAAGAAGAAGAGACACCTGAGGAGAAGGTTGGCGGTAATGATGAAGTGCAAGAAGATGTTCAGCCAGAGGAAGAAGAGAAGGCTGAAGAGCAGGAAGAGGCCACGGACCAGACCCAGCCGCCCAAGGACAACTCCACGGCTGACGCTGACAACGCGGCACCGAGCGACGTCAAGAGCTCTGGCCAAGACCAGAATGCCGAGTCTATGGATGTTGACGACAACTTCCAGAACAACGCGGCCCAGCAAGAAGACGGCGAGATGGGCGAGGCTGCCGCGGATCAGGACACCAGCGCAGGAAACAAGGGTGCAATGTCACGGTCAAAGGAAGTCCTGGACAGGGCTGAGCAAGAACAAGAGAAGGACGAATCGGCACGTAGCGATCCGTTCAAGAAGCTCGGCGATGCTCTCGAGCGATGGCACCGACAACAAGAGGATATCAAGGATGCCGAGCCTACAGAAAAGGACGAGCAGAATGCGCCTCAGGATCCCAACGCTGATCAGAGTCGACGGGAGTTCCAGCACCTCCAGGATGACAACACTGCCGCGGACACACAAGCTATGGGAACGGCAGATGATGATCAGGTTCAACCCATCGACGAGTCCATGGTTATCGATGAGGAAAAGCAAGATCCTACGAGCCGCCTAATGGACGAGGACAAGGACGAAGAACCCGAGCAGGACCCCGACAAGATGGACACGACTGATTCAGCTGAAGCGCCAGATGCGAACAAGCAAGACCAAGACAAGGACCAGGATGACACACGTTCCGGAGTCAAGACACGGCAGGGCAATTATAACCGTGAGCTTGAATCCGAAGAGCAGGAAGCGCAACTGGCAGAAGAGGATGAAGACGAAGTCGAGATCCAGGAGACATCTACACAACTCTCCACGACGCATATCTCGGACGAGGAACGACCACTCCGAGACTTTGGTGAATCTATGCATCAGTGGTCCGAGTTCCAGACCAAGACTCACTCTCTTTCTCTGGCCTTGACGTCTCAGCTGCGACTCATCCTCACACCATCGCAGTCGACCAAGCTCTCTGGTGCTTTCCGCACTGGCAAGCGACTCAACATCAAGCGCATCATCCCGTATATTGCATCAAGCTACAAGCGAGACAAGATCTGGATGCGGCGAAGCATCCCTACAAAGCGCACTTACCAGATTCTACTCTGCGTCGACGACAGCAAGAGTATGGGTGAATCGTCTTCTGGCACCCTGGCAATGGAGTCTCTGGTAATGGTGTCGCGATCGCTTACAATGCTCGAGGCCGGCCAGGTGGGCGTAATGGGCTTTGGCAGCGACGTCTTTACGGCGCACGGGTTGACGGAGCCGTTCGCCTCGGATGCGGGAGCCAAGGTTCTGCAAAAGTTCAACTTTTCTCAGGACCGCACCGACATTGCGCTCCTGATCCAGCGTACCATCGAGACGTTCAGGCTGGCGCGGCAGCAGGGAGGAGGCGGCTCGGACCTGTGGCAACTAGCTCTGATCCTGTCTGACGGTCTGACGCCGTCGTCGGCTCACGAGGGCATCCGGAGGCTGCTGCGAGAAGCGATGGAGGAGCGCATCATGATCGTCTTCATCATCATGGACGACACGGGCAAGAAGAAGGGTGACAGCGTGCTCGAGCTCAAGGAGGCCAAGTTTGTGCGCGACGGCGGCGAGAGCAGGGTGGTGATTGAGAGGTACCTGGACACGTTCCCCTTCCAGTATTATCTCATTGTTCATCATCTTGAGGAGCTGCCAAGCGCTTTGGCTGGGCTGCTTCGGACGTGGTTCGCCGAGGTTAACGCTTAGACTGGAGGGCGGTGTCGGAGAGAGACCGAGAAGAAAGCATACTATGGAGTTGAAGGCGTTTGGTTTATCTGTTGATTATTTTAAAAAAGAAAGAAAGCATTGTATTGTATTGGTTGGGTATAGAATGGATTTTAGACATGTAATATTCCAAACTTGATAAAAGTAATTGTTGTTTTTAAGGGATAATTACACATGTTGATAAACTGTGATGTAAATGTTCCGAAGCTGAAGCAATCCATGAACTCGGGGAACGTTCCCGCCATGATTGAATTCCAGAGGATGACATTCAGCGCCTCCTTCCACTACAAACTGACACCTGCTCATGCCGTCAGACCCCGCTAATGCACTGCACCCCGCTCCCATCCGCTGCCCCGCGCCCAAAAAAACACCACCAACTCCAAAGCCAAAGCTCCAATTCTCCATCCTTTGGGCCTCGACTTTTTCCAATGTCTCATCAACCGTAGCTCACCTGAGACCTTGGGAACTCTAAAGATAAAAAGAACCCTGACGATCGCAACCTAAACTACCCTTTTTTTCTTGGCGATGCGCTTGTCCCCAGCTCCTTTAGGTCGACGTGGTATATCTCAGCTCGTTCTCGGATCTCGAGCTCTAAGGGCAAACACCATCCGCAGCAGCAGCTCGAACTTTTCTCCAATTGATACCCATCGTCCTCGATACGTTACACGACAGCTTCGCGAAATGTCTTCGACACAGGCGCAGCTGCGCTTTAGTGAGTTTAACTGGGTGGACTGGCGTGTAATTGAACTGACAAGAGTGTGACAAAAAAGAGAACCCCAAGATCTTGTACGTTGGATGTTGAAGGGAAGCTCGATTGGGAGAGAAAGGCCGACTAACGGAGCTTGACTTTTTTTCAGTGTCTGCGATATCCAAGACAAGTTTCGCAATGTCATCTACGAGTTTGACAAGATGTACATACACTTCCCTTTCCCAACTCGCCAATTCGATCGACACAGCTGACGATAACCACCAGAGTCCTCACGACACAAAAGGTCCTCAACTTTGCCAAAGCCCTCTCCATCCCCGTCGTAACCACGACCCAAACATCAGCCAAGCTCGGTCCTACGGTCCCCTCTCTCGCCGAGCTCCTCCCCTCGCCGCCGCACGACAAGACGCGATTCTCAATGTTCATCCCCAGCGTGGTTGCCGACCTCGCTCCCGGTTCCGAGATCGCCCTCGTAGGCATCGAGTCCCACATCTGCATCACCCAGACGGCGCTGGACCTGCGCGATGCTGGACACAAGGTGTACGTGCTCGCGGATGGCGTGTCGAGCTGCAATCCCGGCGAGGTGGGAGTTGCGCTGGACAGGCTCCGCTCCGAGCCTGGCATCACCGTCACGTCGAGCGAGAGCTGGATGTACGAGTGCGTGGGGGACGCGTCGCATCCTGCCTTCAAGAGCCTGATCGGTGTTGTCAAGGGGTCAATGGCTGATACCAAACAGGTCTGGCAGTCGTTGCCTCCTGGTTCCAAGATTTGAAAGAGAAGGCCAGGGGGTAACTAGTAGATACGATACCACATCACACATCATAACATCCATATAACCAAAGTACCACGCCCAATTTTTGAATTGTTTTTGAGTCAAGGGATCTGAAGGAAACCCTTGCCCTTTTTGTTTTTCTTTGTCTGGTCATTTCATTACGTCGAACCACCATTATCATTATCATCCCCCGTTTTTGACCTGAGGGCTTGCCTCGATCCCGATATGCGAATTTCCTCCTCTACACCTCTAACCCTCCGTGTATTCGCGCGCAGAAACCAGGGGAACACTCCGAATCAAGCGAGACCAACAAGGAAAAAGGGACACCGTTGAAATGAGGTCCAGAATCCCATTGCTCCTCAATCAGATCCTGCTGTCGTCTTAGGCTTCGACGTTGGTGTCATCCATGAAAACGCAGATGCAACTCCGACCGGGTTGGCTGATCTGGGCAGCGTATTGGCGTTGCGTGCCTCGCGCGGCGTAAGCGGTGGCTGTGGCTGTGACTGAGGCCTCGAGTCGCCGCTGATGCTAGCGACACGCTTCACATCCCATCGGTTGACGGGGCTGGTGCCGTTCTCTCCAATGCTGGCTTGGCTCTTGCGCCGTCCCTCCCCGGTCCCCTTGGACGGAGGAGGCGGCTCATACGAAGCACCTGTACGCGCAGATGTTGAGCCCGATTTCTGAGGTTTCAGGACCTTCATGTTGCGGCCCCGGCCTGCCGGTTGGTATCCGCTCAATGGACCATCTCGCTGTGCGCCATCGGCTCCATTACCCGTTCCCTGCCGCCAGGATCCCCAGATACCCGACGTATCCCGTCGAGAATCGGTCGACACCGCTCTACTGTGTCCTCCCTTGACCGGAGCCTCATCACCGTTGGTATCCCTTCTGGGCCTCTCATTCTCTCTGCTAACGTCAGACAGGCTGCCGTGGGAGCTGGGGCGTTTGCTGGGAACTGCCTCGGTAGCCATCGGGGACATCTCGCCCCGAGACTCGTCGTCTTGGTGGGAGATGGGGTCCATATCCGGAATGCTCTCCTGGCTGACCTGTCCCATGTCGCCCGAGACGAAGGGGGCAGCATTGGCATTCAACTTGGGCTTCTCGGGAATCACATTGGTGGTGCAGATATTCCGAAACACGGCATCATCCTCAGGACGCACAAAGGGCACCTGCAGACGCTCTCGCTCATCGCCGTAGAGTGTCATGGTGTTCTGTGAGAAGAGGATGTCCGCCGAGTGAGCCCGTAACGCATCACTGCCCAGGTAGATGCGGATGGTCTTCTGATCCGAGACTTGCGGTGGTTGCTCAGTTATGCCAGAAACGTCAAAGAAGACTGTGATGGAAGGGACTGGGCCTCTAGGACTGCTAGAGCGACTGCCATGGTGTGTGACGACGGCTTCGGCAAAGTAGACGTTTAGTCTCACTCGATAAGCCCCGTCGACATCACGCTGAATTTCATCCACCAGGTCCAGTTCCCTAAGAAGCGAGTATTCAACAACGGATTTCTGCGATCCACTGCAGACGTCGGCGTAGAGCAAGGTGGAATGTCCAAAGTTGGGTGTGAGCCAGCAGCGCACGATCGAGGGAACCGTCCCAAGAATGAAGAAAGAAGGAGGAGGGCCAGGAATGTCGAAAGAATCGTCATCGTCATCGCCAACCGCAAAGTTGTTGTCAAGACCCAGACTGCTAGCCCGGCCAGAAGCAACAGAGTGATGAGAGTGTACCGAGTGGCCAGCAGAACTGTGTCTCCCATCCGACTTGTGGGATAGTGAGCGTTCCATCATGAGGCCGCTGCCAGGGCGGATGGGTACAAACTCGCCCGAGTGACGGTTGCTCGGGCCTGTCCAGTTGGAACCGTGCAAGGCGCTTTCATCGAAGCGAACACTATTGGCTCGAGAAGCAGCGCCTCGCCGGACCGGCTCCTCCTCTGCTGGGCCAAGATGGAGGGATCCTAGGAGCTGCTCTCCTTGCTCATCCAAATCATCAAACATGTCATTGTGGGGGATTGTGACGGGACCTGGGGATAGTGTCAGCGCCGAGGCGACGTCATGATTGATAGACGAGGGAACTCACCTGTTTGAGGCGTGCCGCTGAGGACGCCGGGAAAGGGAGAATTCCAGACCGACTTCAGCGCGGCATCATCCGCCTGTCGCTTTTCCAATCGCAATAATCGTTCGGCATGGCTGCTTTGGGTGTACTGTACTTGCTTCACTTCCATCTGTAGGCTGTACAGATCTTCGCGAGTGACAGGGAACCTTGGATCCATCCCCGAAACCGTCTCAGGTGATACGACGTTGGATCAAAGCTTGGCAGAACTGGCCGTTCGGTCGAGGAGAGCAGGCAGCAAGCAAGGCTGCTAGGAGAGCGAGGCTGAGTGATGAAAAGACGGAGCGAAGGAAAGGCCTGCAATGGCAAACGATGCGAAGGAATGAACAAGTCGAGCTCTACACCATGGAACCTCGACTAGAACGAGTGCCCGTGTTCCAGAGAAGAGCAGCGGTTGGCTCTTCCGACCTCGATCCCCAGGCGAATGGTAGTTCACGAGGTCCTCCCTCCCCGCCGCATCGCCTGGAACAGACCACAAGGTCCCCGGCGACGGAGGGTGCGATGTATGATATCGCCTGGCGGTTTAATGGATAGACTTGGAGTATGGTGGCAGATCAGTAAGTTGATACTGTGTCGGAGGCGCTGAGATGTTGGAAGAGCGACGTTCAGTCGGAGATATGCGACTTTGGATCGTGAAACGGCGTAGGCAGGTTGCGGAATCAAGTAGAAACTCGGTCGAGTTGAGGTTTTGGTCACTAGACTAAGGATGTATATCTCGCGCTCGATGGATTACGGGTGAATCGAGTTAAACGCGCAGTCGCTGGTACGGATCGATATGAATGTGGACGATAATTAGGGGTCGTCGTGAAGTGTGTGGACAGGACAAATCGCGGCGTCGCAAAGAAGGTGGGGAGCGGAAATGGACGACGAAGGTGTGTGAAGGATGTATAAGGCAGCGAGAGCGCAGATACAAATACTATGCGTTCTTCAGAGTCTCTCCTGGGCGCAGGAAAAGGCCGTGAAACAGCGTCGAAGTTGAGGGAGGGTGAAAAGGATCGGGCAATATTGAGTCGAGAATAACGTTTCGAGGTTGGTCTCGAGGGATGAAGCGACTTGCTCAACTTGGATGGAGTGCGGTCGGGGTGGGTAGAGGTCGGGGCCGCGCGCGCTAACGTGGCGGTTCCTCTAGCGCCTGTGGCGTGTTGGAGCCCGCTAATCCACTAAATCCAGGCTGTGTCCAGGGCGTGTCAGGGGCCCGGGGGCTTTGACAAGCCGTCGTGAGCCGTCCATCCAGCCTCAGGTTGCCCGACTAGGATCACTACGAGGGCGTATGTTGTCATACGTAGCACGCATCCAAGACTCATCACGATAATCCTCGCTGCAGAATGTAATGTCTTGGGCTATGACCGGAGATAAGAAGCATGCCGGTCACCCACCACCCAGAATTAAAAAGAAATTGAATGCCATTGATACGTAGGTATCCTCTCTTGACCCGCCACGAATTGAGGGGGGCTATCGGCATGAAGGCGGGGTGAAACCAAGAGACAAGGACTTGGGGACGGGATGAGTGAAGGGGTGATGTGAATAACCGAGATGTTCAAGCCAGAGGAGGGCTTGGATATTCAATAAAGAACAAAAGAGTGACAGATTTGATCTCTAACAGACTCTATAACGTCTAAAGCTCCCTCTATCATTCTATCAAGACCTCTCTACCCTTGCTCGTTCAAGCCGGCTTGGCGGACTAGAGTCCGCACAGGTCGCGCCAGTCAGGAATCGCCCATCCTGTCCGATCATCCTCCCCGAGTCCCTTCCACTCCTTACCAATGTGAGGCAGTAGAGCGTCGTAAAAGATCTGGTAACCCTGACCGCCCATGTGAAGCCCGTCGGGGAGGAGCACATCCAGACCACCCTGCTTGCCGTTCTCGGGCGAACCCAGCAGGGGACCGCCGGGTGTGTAGTCTCCCGGCGATGCCATCTCGGCGGCCTTGTCCATGAACACCTGCCACAGGTCGACTAGGGCAACCCCTGGGTTCTCCTTTGCGACTTGGCGAACCACCTCAGAATAGGAGGCACTAACGGCAAAGTGGCGAAGAGCCGCCTGATGGCCGTTTCCAAGAGATCGAGGAGTCGACTTGATCTCATCCAACGGAGGAGGCGTCACTAGGATGATCTGGGGCTTGTGAGCGGTGATGCGTGGGTGGTTGATGATCTTGGTGAGGTTCTCCTTGTAACGCTCCAGGGGGACGTGCTGGTTAGTGACAGCAGTCTCCATGACGGCGTCATTGGCACCAAACAGGATAACCTGGCTGCGGTCAGTACAGTGGGCTATGTGAGGTGAGAGTGATGGCAGCTCACGAGATAGTCTAGCTTGGGCGACGAGGCCGTGCGCTCGGGGAAGATGTCCGGGAGGTGCTTCAGGGCATGGTCGGTGTTAAAGCCCGAGAAGCCTCGGTTGACAATGTCCAGGCGTCGAATGAATTCTGGACATTTGAATTAGTGGTTGTTGTCACAATGGCCGTGGAGTTGAAGCTCACCAGACTGGAGGGCGGCCTGAAAAGAGTAGCCATCGAGGAGCTGGATAGAGTGCTGGAATAGGGAGTCTCCGAAGAGGACGACTTGAGGGAGTGTAGACTTGAGAATCATTAGTAAAACACATTTTTGCTAATATCTAAGACGTCTTACAGCCATGTTGTACTCAACGCAGTGTTTGGTAAAGTCGGTTGAGGCGTTGCGGGGAATATATCTGACAAGGTTGACTTGGAGCTGGGCCGGGTTTCTCTCTAGCAAATAAGTACCTAAGCTTTCAGAGACAGCACGCCACTCTAGCGGGTAAACTCAGCTACCAACTCATTTACTTGGGGACCTACAGCCTAATAAGTAAGTCGGTATTCGTCGTGTTTTAGCCATCGCAGGCTGCGTCCCACCGTTTCGCATGTGCCTACTTGCGCCGTTGTGGGGGTTGGGGGCCAATGAAGCATCGTGATAGCCGGGTGCTGGAGGGACAAGTGGGGGTCAAGGAGTGTTTGCTCTCACAAGAGAGAAGCCAGCAGAGCAGATGAATGGATTTGAGGACGAGTATGACTCGATTGACTTTTTTGGAGTAACCGACTGGAATGAGTTTGCTTCCTAGTGTAGGTATCAAGTGACGTCTTTCAACAACGTTGTGTGCTCTCTGATACCGGCCAACAACGTGAGGAAGTATTCTTATGTTCATACTTAACGCTGATAGAAATCAGTTACAGTATAAATGCCCCCAATTCAAACTATCAAGAAAAACAACCAATCCCAAGAGAGAAAAACGAAAAAGAAACCCCAATCCCAACCATCACAATTCCAGTTATGTCATGGCAGAAGCTGAACAGATCGAGCCAGGATTCTATGGCTGGTGGGTCAAATGGTGGGGTAGACACACCCACATGAACCTACCAGCTGCAGCCTTGGGAGATGGGAGTTCCATTCCTCTTATCGATAACAAAATCTCCAGGCCATCTTTTTCCCCAGGGCCAAAAAATTTCGGCGCAGGCTTCACTACCGCTGCCTTCAAGGACGACCTTCACATCGACCATCCCCCCTCCCCTGCCCGAGCCTGAGGTGTAGCCCCCCGGTCATCATGACCACCTCTCTCGCTGCTCAATTGGCGCAGGTGGCCGCCAGCTCAAAGTCGACTCTTAATGTCAAGGCGCAAAAGGCTGCGCATTCCAAGTCGCTGATTTGGGAGCCCAGAGTCGCCGCGACCCAGAACTACCAGACACTCTACACCACCTGCTTTCAGGGATTTGAGGAGCTTTGCCAGCTTGATGCGAGATTTGCGCCTTTTCAGGCTACAATCTTTAGCGAGGAGAGTCAGAACCAAGACCGTACTCAGCTTACAGCCTCTGAGAATGAAGAGCTGGACCGACGAGTCGGGGCCTTCCTGCGTCTCGCAGGCAGTCGCCTTAGGTTAATGCCTGCGATCAAGTCTATTGAATGGCTCATTCGCAGATTTAGGTACGAAGTTTCATCCCTAACTGAGACGGAATTAAAGGCTAAGCTTTGACAGAATCCACGAGGAAAACACCCAAGCTCTGCTTCTCGCATTTCTCCCCTACCACTCGATCCCGGCCTTCGCGACCCTTCTATCGATTTTGCCCAACAAGATTCCCCATGACTTCCGCTTCCTCGATCCTTATATTCGATCCGTTACCTCGCCGCCCCGATCTGTTTTGGTTCGCCAGGCTATCCAGCACCCTGCCTTCTTGACCCTCATCTCCGAGTACACCCTCGAGTCATGCCGCATGCAATACAACTATCCTGCTCTGGTTTCCTTCTGGGCAGGTATCATAACGGAGGCTATCAGTGGCATCCTAGACAAGACGAGGTCAGGCCGGGCTGCGGTCCAGAGCGAAAACGACCAAGCTCTACTTCATCGCCTCGGTCCCATCTTTGCGGAATCATTGGTTATGAAGAAGGTTCCCAGTGTTCAAATCGCCTCATACATGGCGATTGCCGTGTTTGTATCCAAGGGAAATCTTGAGGATGGGGCTGTGACCGCGTTCATGGACCAGACAGTCTACGGTTGGACCAACGACACGGTACGCCCTGGTCTGGTCTGCCTGGCCATTCTGGCGCAGTACCGATCCGCGAAGCAGATGAGCAGCAAGACCACCAAGGCACTAATGAAGGTTGCCGACATTGGCAAGCTCCTTGTTGAGATTGGACAGGAGCGCCGAGTTGACAAGCTGGCCAACGGTCTCTGCCTTGCTCTGATTGAAAGACTTACCAAGAAGGGCGACGCTCGAGGCTTGGCGACTATTAGCACGATTCTGAGCAGCCCAATCCTGAAGGACAAGCAGGTTTCCGTCATCTTCAAATCTCTAATCCTGACTGCACATCGACTCAACGACGACAACGACGAAGATGGCGCCCTCCGACGGGAATTGGGTTCGGCCTTGATCACTCTGTCCCAGAGCACCGGCAAGTCTGGCGATACCATTCAGTCAGTCCTCGAGGAAGTCAAGTTTGATATCGAAGAGTTGGAGATGAAGCTCGATCTCTCGTTCCGTTCCAGAAGACTGCCCGAAGCCGCCAAGGATGACCAGGAAATGGCCGATGATACGGAAAAGAAGGCGCCTCAAGATCTGGGCCTACTTCTCAAGGAGCTCTCTGATCGATCCGAGTCCCTCTCGCCTTGCCTTCAGCCTCAACCCTCGGAGATCTTTGACGAGTTTAGCCACGCTTTCTTCTCCATTGTATCCGAGAGCTCTCAAAACTCCAGCCTACTCTCCGAATTCGAGCAAAACCCTAAGCTCCATCGCCAATCGGCTTTCAAGGACTGCACCTACTTTAGCTTCTTTATCCGCATCTGGTGTGGCCCGTATCCCGCACTGGCCAGAGTTGCGGCCCTTGACATGGTCAAGAGGAGGCTCAAGGTCGGCGACTCTGACAAGACTGACCTTCAAGCTCTGCTCCCTTACTGCATTTCTGCGCTGAGCGATCCTTCCAAGCGAGTTCGCCAGGCTGCCGCCGACTTAATCACCGTTCTCACCAGTCTATACGTCCCACCAGTTCCTTCAAAGGGGCTCACTATCTGGGGTGACGAGACTCTGTATGGAAAATCCAAGGACACAAGTTCACTGACTTCCGATGTTGTCGCCAAGGTCCTCCATTTACAGATTCTGCCAACTGTTGAGGAGTGTGTCATGGACCCTGAGCATATTTCTGCTGTTCTCAAGACGGCGATTGAGCAAGGCAAATACCAGTCCAAGCCTGATGCCGCTCTCGATAAGAAGGATCACCTGTCTCAACCTGGAAGACTCGCCCTTCTTCAGTTCCTCGCCTCCCATATCGTCAACACCCCTCTGATTCTTGTCAAGAACAGGCTGTTGAAGACTGTCAACGAAATCCGGGGAGTCAGCACCACGACAAGAACACAGCTCCTGCTTCCCGCTCTGCAGTGGTGGGCTGGCTTGAGCGAGAATGAAGCGGCCCAACTTTGCAGCTCGGCGCGCTTAGACAAGTCGGATATGGATACTCGGTTCGTTGATATTGTCGTTCCCAACGATAGTCCCGGGCTCGAGTTCTTCCTGGAGTTCCTTAGGGAGCCGGAGCAGAGGGAGAAGGCTGATCTCATCCGTGCCATCTTTGCCCGAATCAAGAAGATGTGGTCCTCAATGAAGCCCGATATCAAGTTCATTGCTGCTGAGCAACTGCTGGAGATCTCGCAGGAGTCGACTACTACCAGTGACTCCAAGTCCGTTGTCCCCGCAGAGGCTTCGGACATGCTACGAAGTGTGCGGTTGACCACTGATATCCTCACCTACTTCCTCGACTCGATTCAAACTGGAACCAAGATGATCACGGAACCCCCGCCCAACAAGCGCCGCAGGACCAGCTCCTCTGGAGGTGACCGTGGTCTCATCACCCAGGTCACCCCTGAGCTCAGCCAAGCTCTGCGAAAGGTTACCTTTGTTCTGCAGTTGGTTGAGAACTCGAACCCGGTTGAGCACCCCGAGCTTCTTGACGGCCTCTTCACAGCCCTGTCTGAGCTCCAGCACTTTAGAACGGTGGTGGGCTCTGAGCTGGGCTACCTGCAAAACCTCATCCTCCGAAGCCTTCTTGCCATGATGCCTACGTACAAGGCCAACAAGAAGCTCAAGATTGACAGCTCCGGCGGATATGGCGATCTACTTGTTAACTGCATTCAGAAGTCATCCAGCCCTGTTGTGCAGAACGCTGCCCTCCTCTTGATCGCCAGCCTTGCTACGACTGCGCCAAACCTGGTTCTTCACAGTGTCATGCCTATCTTCACCTTCATGGGTACCTCTGTCCTTCGCCAGAGCGACGACTACTCTGCCCACGTTGTATCTCAGACTATCAAGGAGGTTATTCCCCCATTGATCGAATCTCTGCGCCAAGGACAGAAGAGCCCTGTTGCTGGTGCCTCGGATATTCTCGTCAGCTTCACCACTGCTTACGAGCACATCCCTGCCCACCGGAGACACGGCCTCTTTGTTGCTCTGGTTGAGACTCTTGGACCCCAAGACTTCCTTCACGCCCTCGTCAGCATGTTGGTTGATCGATATGGCCCCAGCGATGCCCTGTTGCAATTCGTGATTGAGCTGCTGAACCACTTCAGCATTCAGACACAGCTGGAAACGCTTGTCAAGCTGCTTGATCTCATCGCTGATCTGTTCAAGCCCAAGCCCGGAATCTCATTTGTCCTTCTCGGCATTACCGATGACAGGGACAAGGACAAGAAGGATCTTGAGGAGATTGCCCTCCGCCAGTTGTCAGCCTTCCCTAGCTTCTTGGCTAACAAGAAGCTCAGGGCTCAGATTGGTGGCTTGATGGAGAAGGACGATATGGATGCTTCACGACTGAGGGAACTATACGCTACTCTGCTCGAGAACATCCTCGTTCTGGCAGATACGGTTAAGGCGACCAAGACTCTCCATAACCGGTGCGGACAGGCCCTCTCGAATCACCTCAACTTGCTGTCTATCGGCGAGTTCATCAAGGCGGTTGAGAACCTGCTTGACCGACCAGACATGGGGCTGCGACAGAAGGTTCTCCGGGCGCTCGAGGTCCGAGTCGAACAGGAGAGCAACACAGACCCAGCATCAAGATCAGTGTTGCTGGCCTTCCTGCCACAGCTCACAGCTGGAATCAGGGAGTCCAACGATATGCGGTACAAGCACACTGCCGTCACATGTGTGGACAAGATCGCCGAGAAGTATGGCAAGAAGGATATCGAGGCAGTGGTGGCTGCAGCGACTACAATCGCTGGCGAGCACTGCCTCGGTCAGTCTGAGGAACGTCTCCGTGTTATGGCTCTCCTGTGCCTGACATCTCTCGTGGATGTGCTACAGGATGCCATCGTACCGGTCCTGCCAAGCGCGATTCCTCAAGCCGTTGCTTACCTCAACGACAGCCTGGCGGAGGATGCTCGGGATGAGGAACTTCACGTGGCAAGTTACGGATTCATTAGCTCTCTTGCTGAACACCTCCCTTACATGCTCTCGACCTACATCGACCGCATTCTGGAAGTGTCCAACAAGTCAGCCGAGGTTGATCTTGAGGATGAGACAAGAGAAAGTCGCGTTGATTGCCTCCACTTCCTGGCTAAGCAGCTCGAGGCGAAGGAGATCTTCTCGGCTTTGGACCGAAACTGGGAGAGCGCCAGGAGCTCTGGATTTTCTGTAAGTTGTCACATTTCAAGATGCTGCATGAGACTAGCTAACATATGCAGGCTGTGGCGGAATATCTGGATGTTCTGGGCTTGGCCATCGACAAGCACCCCAAGTCTGGCATTAGCAAGAATGCCACGCTCCTGTCGGGTATTCTTATGAAGGCGTTTGACCTTAGACGACAAGAGCATGCCAAGGGCGAGGTGGGCGAGCAGAGCCTCTTGAAGCTCAGCGCTCTAGACGCGAGCACAAACGACAAGGGGCTCAAGATGATCTACAAGCTCAACGATGCGGCTTTCCGGCCTGTGTTTACGCAACTGGTTGAGTGGTCAAGCTCCGGCCTGCCCAAGAGTGACCGGACCGGTCGTTCTCTGCGACAGTACAGCGTGTATGGATTCCTACAGGTGTTCTTTGGAAACCTCAAGTCGATTGTCACCAACTACGCAACATACATTGTGGAGGATGCAGTCAAGGTTCTACAGACGGTGGATCTCAACAAGCCTGAGGAGCGACAGCTGTGGACGAGGGTGCTGCAGACGTTGGCCAACTGCTTCGAGCATGATCAGGATGACTTCTGGCAGGCACCGGCACACTTCAGTGCCGTTGGGCCGGTGTTGATGGAGCAGTTCTCACATGCCGGTTCAGTCGATGTGACGGAGGACTTGATCCCGACTACGGTGGAGTTGGCCTCGGCGGCAGATTCACAAGCTCACCAGAAGGAGCTCAACTCGGCACTTCTGAAGCATTTGAGATCCGAATCTGCTGCAGTGCGACTGGCGGCTGTCAAGTGCGAGCAGGCACTCACAGACAGGCTAGGAGAGGAGTGGCTGTCAATGCTGCACGAGATGTTGCCTCGGATCAGCGAGCTGCAGGAGGATGACGACGAGGTGGTTGAACGGGAGACGCACCGATGGATTGTCAAGATTGAGGGAGTGTTGGGCGAGAGTCTGGACGCCATGTTACAGTAGAGGGAGGAGGAGATGAGGTTCAGAATGAGATGGGACGGACCAAGGGAAGAATTGGAGGTAGGGAGGGATTGGAGTTGTTGACAAAAAAAGCTTGGAATAGACAGGCTATGACGTAGAGGCGCTACAAGTAACTAACTAGAAGTTTTTCATTTTTCTATGTAAAAAGAAGAAGATATTTTGACCTTGCATTATCAAGAGAAGATGCTTTGAGCTAAGGTGGGCGCTGCTGACATGTGGTGAAGACAGGGATAGACCGGGACAGAGGAGAGAGTCTGTCAGCTAGTGAGTCACTAGGTAAGAAGAGATTCTCACTTCGGCGTGTTCGGGGTCACGGCGAGTTCATCGGACAGCCGGGGAATCTAGAGAAGCGATTCAACGGGCACGCGGAGAGGCTCGTGAGAGGAGGCTCTTAGACACACGGTGAGCGGAATCGGACAGATCCGGTGAATTATCGTGGCGGCGGGCTTCACCTAGAGTACTTACTCGACCAGGTGTACTACATACGTCACGAGGATGACCAGGTACAGACGAGCTAGCAGGGAACGCCAGCCTTGAAGAGGTACCCTGCATGTGCCGGGCGATTCAGCTGTACCTGGCCGAGGTGAAGCTAGAGCTGCATTCGGAGAGGCTTAAGGGAAGTGACGAAGGGTTGATATAATATTCAACAAGGAGCCCGCTTAGCCACGGCCTGGAAAAAAAAGAGGGAAAGATAATCTCAACAAAACAATTACCAATTCATTGAGAAACAATTGGGTGATTGAGACCTTTTTTTTTTCTTCATCTCAACGTTGTTTCCGAAACCGGATCCTAATCTTTCTCGCTAAGGCCTACCTAATCCACTGAACTGGGCTAATCCACTTACACGGGCACGAGCGCGCGGATTACATCGACCAGTTATCTACGGAAGGCGACCTACACTCGGTCCTTTTTGACTCTGATTTTTCTCCCTCCTGGTGGTATTTCTATTTCTTCTTTTCACGCCTTTGAGGGTTTGTTTCACTTGAGAGTACTCACGCAATGGTTGGTTTCCCGCCGAGTCGTGCTTTGGTGAGAGTGGGAGGAACTGGGAATAGAGTCATCTCCAAGAGATTGGCAGGCACGATAACACAAGATGGTAAGTTCAACTTGATATTGAATATCCTTCAAGGATATATCTCTTGGTTCTTTCAAGGATACTCTCAAACCATCTTGAAAACCCCTAATTCGAAAAAAAAAAAACATCACTAACATGTCTCACTTTAGCTGACTCCAAGGAACGCATCGTGGTGCTCGGATCCGGATGGGCCGGCTACGCCCTCGCCCGAACAATCAACCCGTCAAAATCCTCACGGATTCTCATCTCCCCTCGCTCCCACTTTGTTTTCACTCCTCTCATCGCCTCAACGGCCGTTGGCACGCTCGAGTTTAGAGCTGCCGTCGAGCCATGCAGAAAGCTGGGACTGACAGAGTTCCATCAAGCTTGGGCGTCAGACATTGACTTTGCGGCAAAGACCATCACGGTTGAAGCTAATCAGCGGGATGGTGTTACGGCTCGTACGGGGAAGGATCTTCTCAAGGGTCTTGAGTTTCAAGTGCCGTATGACAAGCTTGTTGTGGCTGTTGGATGCTACAGTCAGACATTTGGTGTCGAAGGCGTCAAGGAGCATGCTTGCTTCTTGAGAGATGCTACAGATGCTAGAACGGTTCGTCTCAAGGTTCTGCAGAAGTTTGAGCAGGCGGCTCTCCCAAGTGCCAGCGATGTTCAAAGAAAGCGCCTGCTACACTTTGCCGTCGTAGGTGGAGGACCTACTGGTATTGAGTTTGCAGCAGAGTTGCACGACCTTATTCATGAGGATTTGGCAAAGATGTACCCTGAACTTATGGAGCATGTGGCCATCACCATCTACGACATTGCACCAAAGGTTCTACCCATGTTTGATCGAAACTTGGCGGCATATGCGACAAACATGTTTAGCCGCAGGGGTATCCGCGTCAAGACTGAGCATCATCTTCAGCGCATCCGACAGGACGACGATGTACTGCTCATGAAGATCAAGGAGGAACCAGAAGAAGTGGCAGCAGGTGTTGTCGTCTGGAGTACTGGTCTCATGCAGAACCCCCTAGTCGGGAGACTGGTCGGTCAGGAGGTCAAGGGTGCAGGCAAGATCGCCAAGGACAGCAAGACGGGCGGAATCAAAGTGGACGAGCACCTCCGCGTACAAGTCGAATCAACAGACAACAACGGAAACACCATCACAAAGTCCCTCCCAGACGTCTTTGCCATCGGCGACTGCGCAGTCGTCCAGGGCCGATCATTCCCAGCAACAGCCCAAGTAGCCAGCCAACAGGCTACATACCTCGGCAAGCGCTTCAACGCGGGAACTTCATCCCAGGGAGCTCCCACTGCGCCGTTCCACTTCCGCAACTGGGGAACCATGGCGTACCTCGGCGGGTGGAGGGCCATCCATCAGAAGGGAGCTGACGAGCTCAAGGGGAGGGCTGCGTGGATCCTCTGGCGAACTGCGTACTTGACTAAGAGTATGAGTTTGAAGAACAAGATTATGATTCCGTTTTATTGGTTGATTACTTGGATCTTTGGACGAGATATCTCGAGGTTTTAGTGTGTGTAAGGAGGGATAAACTGTATGATAGGGATTTTGGGTTGTATTTGTGGCATAGCATTAACAGGAAGGGTTATAGACTGGAACAAGGATTGAGAAATGACATTAAAAGTGTCTTTTTTGAAAGATATAGACTCTTTAAGGATAGAATGTATGATTATTAACTATGTTGTTCGTTATCTTGAGTTTATGGCCTCCACTGCTAATGTCGCGATCGTTTGTGTTGCCCCCATGTCATAATTACTCACCCACTGACATTTTTAGTCGCTCAACTTCTGGCTCAACTCAACTAACTCCACCTTCACTCAAGTCTCGATCTCTTCAACTACCCTCAAGATCTTGATCAAAGATCAAATTTGTATATCCCTTACGGGTATTTTTATTAGAAGAGTAAGACTCACTTACATCCAATCTTATCAATCTTCAAACATCCCATGCTAACCCCGCCAAACAGTCCCCATATTGACTCACTCAAAATGACCAAACCATCCGTCAACTACGGCCTCTACCTTGTCACCGACTCGACCCCGGCCATTCTCGGCGAGGGAAACCTCGAGAAGATTGTCGAGGCAGCTCTGAGAGGCGGCGTCACGATCTTGCAGTACCGCGACAAGCACAGCGAGCGTGCCGTGGCTGTAGAGACGGCAAAGAAGCTTCACGCCGTGTCGCAGAGGTACAATGTCCCACTGCTCATTAATGATCGTGTTGATGTTGCTGTCGAGGTTGGATGTGAGGGTGTTCATATTGGACAGGATGATATGGGTATGTTTAGATTTACTTGTGTGTGAGTATGAGAAATGCTGATTTTGAGACTTTAGCTTTTGAGGAGGCTAGGAATCTCTTGGGTCCTGACAAGATTATTGGTGTCACTGCAAGCTCTGTAGAAGAAGCTATCAAGGCTTGTGAAGCTGGTGCTGACTATCTTGGTCTTGGAACCGTCTACTCTACCCAGACGTAAGAAACCAACATCACCTCATCATTCACCAACTAACCCCCTATTTCAGCAAGAAGGATACAAAGTCAATCATCGGTCCCTCTGGTGTTCGCGAGATTCTCTCTGCTCTCGCGGCCGCTGGCCATGGCGCTGTACCTACAGTTTGTATCGGCGGTATCAACGGTTCTAACGCTGGCTCCGTCCTCACAGCTGCCCGCTCCCCGACCAAGGCTCTCGATGGTGTCGCTGTCGTGAGCGCCATCATCGCCGCTGCTGATCCTGCTGCTGCTTCACGAGATCTTCTCAGCCAGGTCATAACCGCCAAGGTCCCTGAAGTAGTCGGTGCTGTAGCTGCTACCACTCCCCTGACGCACAACATGACCAATCTGGTAAACCTCACTTTCACATACACAAATTCAAAGCTAACGAGTTCCAGGTTGTTCAGAACTTTGCTGCAAACGTTGCACTCTGCGTCGGTGCCTCTCCCATCATGGCAAACTACGCAGAAGAAGCAGCCGATCTAGCTAAGCTAGGCGGTGCCCTCGTTGTCAACATGGGCACAGTGACCCCTGACGGTCTCAAAAACTATATCCAAGCCATCAAGGCTTACAACGATGCCGGACGACCTGTAGTCCTAGACCCAGTTGGGTAAGTTGCCTCCTCTTGTTCCATATCAAACTCAGTTTGCTCACACTCTCAGCGCCGGTGCAACCTCTGTCCGCCGCAACGCCGTCAAGTCTCTCCTCGACGCAGGCCATTTCACAGTCATCAAGGGTAACGAGGGCGAGATCCAGACCGTCGCAGGGGCTACAATCACTCAGCGTGGAGTAGACTCTACCTCATCCTTGACCCTCGCCCAGAAGGCTTCTCTCGTGCGATCCATTGCTCAAAAGCGCCGCAACGTGGTTCTCATGACAGGCGCCGTCGACCTCATCAGCGACGGATCCCGCACGCTGGCTATTAGGAACGGACACCCTTATCTTGGTGAAGTTACAGGTACTGGCTGTACCCTCGGCACAACTGTTAGCGCCATGGTTGCTGCGTACGGAGCCGACCCGCTCCTTGCTGCCGTAGCTGGTACAGTCATGTTCGGGCTCGCAGCCGAGTTCGCCGCCGAGAGGAGCGAGGTTCGTGGACCGGGAACATTTGTGCCCGCTTTCTTGGATGAGCTGTATGCCATTCGAAAGGCTACTGGAAATGGTGATCTTAGATGGTTGACTATGGCCAAGGTCAAGGCCGTCGAGGCGGGAGACATCGAGGCCTAACTTAACTAAGGAGTCGAAAAGTATTAAGCTTGACACATATAAACAATAAAATACACTTGATTATCTCCAAGAGAACTGCCCATTCAACATGTACCAAATAACCTCCTGAACCCCCTGAATAGTCCACACCTCATTCATCAACGCCCACCCAAGTAGTCTTATAACTAGATATTCCAACGCCAGAGAGCCAGCTCAGCTCAGCTCATCCATTCTTTATACGATCGCATCATCTCATTGCATAGACTCATCCAACACGCCTGGATCCCCCACAATATTCCAAACATTAAACCCCTGCGTGGATCCCTGCCAGAAATCACTGGTGAAGTCACCCATCAAAAGATCTTGGCTAAACTCGACGACCTGAGGGTTCGCAGTTCCGGCTACGAGACGCTTCAGCTCTACCTTGACCAGGTCTCTGAGCATCTTGAGTTGTCGCAGCAATCTCTCGAATGGATCCTCAGGGGGCTGCGGTGCTGGAACACCAGAGGGTGTCGCCGTGCCGAGGATGTTGCCCTGCTTGCGCCGCGCGACTATGACCACCAAGTCGCGGACCTGCTGGCCCATCACCTCAGTCATGTCGAGCTCATTGTGGATACTAGCGAGGTTCCATCCGGGGAGTTGCAGCGTCATGAGCTTGATGCCCGTGATGATGGTGTAGACAAAGTCAGACGCGCTCATGCATAGAAACCTAGGCCTCTCAAGCTCACGATGCGAGAATCGGAGATCGAAGAAGGACTTGAGCGATCGGAGACAGCCCCAGAGGAGCTGGAGGCGGTCGGTCAGGGGCATGTAAGAGGCTGTAGAGTGTTGATCCGAGAGGGCAATCTCGTAGAGAAGAACCTCGGCCACATGAATATGTGACTTGAGATTATCTAACACACATGTTAGTGTCTAGTATTAATCTCAATGACAGGTTACTCACCATTTCCAGAAAAGCGTGGACCAAGGGAATTCCTATACTGATCAAGCTGATCCTGGAATGAGCGCACCACCATTGTCAAAGGCAGCTTCATAGCATGTTGGCCAATATTTTCGACAGTCATGGTAAGAGAGATGGACTGGGCGAGCTGTTGAATCCTCACCAGCTTCACCAAATACTCATCAGATGGATACTGCATAGTTGCCTCGAGCACCTTGCAGCATGTCTCCAGGGAACTAGTGTTCATGAGAACGTCCGGTCTCTTGTTTGCCGTAAACACCCTGCAAAGTATAAGCAATTATCTTCAAAGTGACAAGGGTACTCACAAAGTGTTGAGATAATATGTCCCGGCATATGCCCTCATGTGGTCAAGATTCCGCTCCATATCCTCCCCTTGCAAACTAGCATCCTCCTTGAAGGTCAAGTTGACGCACATGGACCGGGCAAGGAAGAGCAGATTCGTAACCTGCGAGCCCTTGAGTGCATAGTGAAACCTGCGTTGCCAAGGTCAGTGCTGCTGCTCAAACTCGCAACGCATGTCGAAAAAACCCACCATGCTACCAACATCTGCAGCCCATGCAGCAGATCCAGGCTCTTCAGCCCATCCACAACCGCCGCCCGACCAATCTCGGCCAACAGCTCCTCACCCAACTTGACTTGTCTTGCCCCATCGAGGAAGCACCCCACCATCATGATGGCCTTCCACATGAACGGCCTGTTCTCTCGCACCTCGAGAGCCGTGAGATGCTCCGGCACTCGCACAAAGGGGAACAGGCACGCGTGGATGTGCCTATAATTTGCCAGTAGCAGCTCGGCCTCGTGTGGCGTAGGCCACCACGAGTCCCATGGACGTCGTTTGCCTGGTTCCGAGGCCGGTGGATGGGGGGCATTGCTGTCAGAACTCTGCTTCAGAGGGAAAAGGTGGTTAAAGTCCCAGCTGTCCGTCTTGGTGCAGAGCTCCGACACTGGCTCGGTCTCGGTCTCGTCCTCGGGGGACGGTGTGGGGGATCTGCTTGAAGAGTCGTGCCGTACGTGGGACGATAGCTCCTCCAGACGCTTCTCTAGAGCGGCAATCTTGGACAACTTGGGGCTCTTCCGGGGCCGGGGCGGAGCCGGAGTCTGGGAGATACATGTCTTGTCCAGCCGGTGACACCTGGGGGTTTGCAATGCGTCTCTCGTCAGCGGCCAGATCCAACTTACACACATAACAAACCTTGACGGCCTGGTATGCCACCTTGACCGTCCAGGCCAATCATCCAGGCTCACCTGTCGCACTTGAGGCTCCCTTCAGGCCCTGGGACGCATCTGGCCTTTGCCTTGGCGCATGTCGTGCAGGCCTTGGGGCCCTTGTTCTTGGATGGGACAATGCCGGGACTCATCTTGTCATGCCTATTATCCTATAGCTATGACGGCAGAAAAGTGGTTTGGAAAGGAAACGGAGCAGGAGAGTCGGAGGCATTCTCGACCTCGACAAGGGCTCATGTGCTTGACTACTCCAGCGGTCGCCTCGGACGCCGTTTGACTTGCTGAAGCCGTCCGAAATGCAAGGGTCCTGGTCCTTGGGAACGGACACGGAGACCCAAAATTGCGCCGATCCTCCGGCCTGGCCGCCGAGTCACGCTTCCGTGGTGTTCGGGGAAACGTTCTTCCGGTAGCAAAAACGCCACAACCACAACGGAGGGACGGAGGAACGGAGCAAACAGACCCTGGCGGTCCCTGACAGCACAAAACATCTATAAAGCAACCACCACAAGCAGAGACAAGAGGGTCAAGAGGTCAATAAATTCAACAAACACAAGCATTCATGCACACGAAACAAGAGGGTCAAAAATATGTGTTGGTTCCCATATGCGCCACATTATGCGGCATGGGTAAAAAAGTATTCAATTCTCAGATCCATCCAGTCAGAGCTGGTATAGATTGTAATAGATATCTCTCAAATGGTTGTAGTAGAAAGGAACTTGATTGGTGCTGAGACTCATTCACCAGTCACAGCAAGTGCATGGACATTTATCCCTTTACACTTGGACGGCATTTAAGCAGCAGTGGCAGCCTCGGAAGTCTGCCTCGACTCGAGCTCAAGGAGCGCCTCGGTGATGCCATTAGCAGCATTGCCAGTGGCCTTGATCTCCTCGGTCGCCTGCTCCACGTTGAGCTGCTTGTCAGTCCAGAGGGGCTCCTGAATGTTGCCCTCCTCACCGACACCGATGAAGCCACCTTCGGCCGCCCAATCAGAGGTTCGCTTAATGTTGAGCCGAGTCCAGATCTCGTCAACGGCCTGGACGAGCTGATCTCGGTACTCCTTGGTGTGTCCAGGGGTAGGAGTGATTCGGAGACGCTCCTGGCCAACCGGGACAGTGGGGTAGTTGATGGACTGCACATAGATTCGGTAGTCGTTGAGAAGCATATCGGAAGCCGCCTTGCAGTCTCCGCGTTTCCAACAAGGATGGGGATGATGTGGGAGGGGTTAGGAATTACGGGGATGTCTCGGGCGTTCATCGCCTCCTTGACAGCCCGAGTGTGCAGCTGCTGGAGTCGTCGGTCACCATCGTACTCCATCTGATACTCAATCGACGTCTTGGCACCAGCCATGGTCGCAGGAGGCAGAGAAGTGGTGAAGATGAAGCCAGGAGCCAGAGAGCGAATCATGTCGACAAGCTTGGAGCTGCCGGCAATGTATCCACCGACGCAGCCATAAGCCTTGCCCAGAGTGCCAGTAATGATGTCAATGCGGTCCATGATAGTTCCTCGAGGGGCACCCTTGACGTGCGCCTCCCAGTCCAGATGCTCAGCAACACCGGCACCGTGAGGACCGTACATGCCGACGGCATGGACTTCATCGAGAAAGGTGATGGCGCCGTACTTTTCAGCAAGGTCGCAAATCTCCTCAATTGGACCAATGGAGCCGCACATGCTGTATACGGACTCAAAGGCAATGATCTTGGGCACGTGCAGCGGCAGAGACGCAAGCTTTGCCTCAAGATCCTGAATGTCGTTGTGCTTAAACACAATCTTCTTGGTTCCAGAGTGGCGGATACCCTGAATCATGGAGGCATGATTCAGACTATCCGACAGAATGACACAGTCGGGCATCTTGCTACCCAATGTTGCCAAAGTCGCATCGTTGGCCACATAGCACGAACTGAACACAAGAGCCGCCTCCTGGGCGTGCAACTTGGCCAGCGTAGCCTCGAGCTCAACAGCGTGCCTGTTGTGACCGGAGATGTTTCGGGTTCCACCAGCACCAGCGCCATACTCCTCGAGGGTTTCATGCATCTTGTTCAAGACATGAGGGTTTCGACCCATGCCCAAGTAATCGTTTGCGCACCAAACAGTTACTCGATCCTCCTTGTCGGACATGTGCGCACGGGGAAATTCCTTGGCCAGACGGTTGATGTTGTTGAAGTAGCGATACGACTTGTCCTTGTGCTTCTTGTCGAGCTCAGCATTGTAGAAGCCTTCATAGTCGAATTTACCAGGAGAGTGGAAGCCGGCGGCGGCAGCAGCAGCGACGGGAGAGGCTGAGGTAGCCTTTCGGTTCAGGTTGGTTCCAGGAGGAATGGGGGCTGCATTCAGTGTCAGATGAAGATCAATTGAGGCCGGGCAACATGTGATGAAGCCAATATTAGTGGCGTCGAGAACATACCATTGTCGCGACCCTCGAAGAGTGGGCGGTCGACGGCGCGGGCCTCCTTGTTACGGCTGGTATGAATCTTGGCCTTGCCGGTCTTGGAGTGACCAGAGAAGGCTCGAACCGAGGCAGCGGCGCGGTGCTTGGCCGTCTGGACAGCCATGGCCTTACCCATGACGGGGCACCGCTGACCGAGCAGCTGAAGCTTGGACATGGTGCCGCCGCAGGGAGAGGCGGCAGCCGTGGAGGGGAGAGCGGCCTGGGGACGGGTCGAGGTGGACAGGGCGCGCAAAGTAGCAGGCGAGGCCGTCTTCAAGAAAGGGCACATGGCCTTGGACTGGCGAAGGACGGCGTCCATGGTTGCGAGAATCCGATTACGTTCGTTGATTCAAGTCGAGAGGACCGATGGCTTCGGTGAGTAGAGCGAACCGGAGGGGCAACGGGGCGTCGAAGTTGAGGGTGTGTGTGGAGGGGCAAAAATGCCAGCGAGAAAAAGCGACGAGGGGCTACACTCGGTCGCGCGCAATGAACAAGCGAGACAAAAGCGAAGCAATTGTTCTCTCTTGACAATGTGGAGGAGGTTGAGTTGGTTGGATGTCAGAAGAGAAAAAGAGAGAGAGGAGGAGGAGGAGGAGGAGAAAAAAAAGGTTGAGGAAAAGGAAGTGCTGAGAAAGAATTCGAGACACAGTCGGCGGTTCGGAAAGGGCGTGTGTTTCTGACCCATAGAATCCGTCCGTTTCGGTTCCGTCTTTCGCTTCCTTTCTCTCTCCAACTAACTCCGCGCTTCCTTGCCCCATTCAGGAAAGTCACCGGTGACTTCTCGTCTGCCGGTTGCCGATGTCTCGTCTCCTTCCCCACCGGCATGTCATGTCGCTTGCCCGCTCACCTTTCAGCTCAACCGAAGGGGACGCCGAGTGGCCAAGGCGTCGTCGGGTAAGTTGTTGTAGATTGTACCTTGCACGTGAAATGTCATTCATCATCAAGGTTATCAATCAGACAATAACAGAACTACTATTCTCCCAATTCAACAACGGTCATGCAGATTTCATAACTCTTCCATCTCAAGCCACCCTAAAAAAAATAAAAAAACATCTGGTCCACATTCAACATCCAGCAGGGTACGGGTTTCATGCAGACGCAGCATGTGGAATACTGTCCGGTACATCCACATCCATGCCACACCCCATGGACAGGGCCGAGTCAGACTCATCGACACCAACGAGACCTGGGTAAAGAAAATACCTCGTCCATGATTGGCCCAGATTCCTTCTTTTCCGAGGGGGGCCAAAACCGTCGTCTCTTTTTCGCACCCTCAACCTCTCCCCTCCAATTGGTCCCGGTCGTCGCCGTTCCATGTCTGTCTGTCATCCAAGGGCGAAATCTCAGTTGGCCATGTGTCAAGTGTCACCGACAGAAAGCGCTTCTTTTCTCAACCAGGCAAACCCTTCCGGCACCGGACATGTTGAAGTTGACCCAAGACTTACATAACCTTGGTGCTTCTCACGCTAGGACCCAAGTTAGAATGCCCTCGGTCTTCCATCTTCCTTCTCGTACGATTGTCAAAGTGGATATCAACTACTAAGCCATTCACTATTAGCTCCATTTCCTTCAATTGAGACTTGTCTGAGTTCTTGTCCAACATCCAGACTGAGTCATATTCGCAGAATCACTACCTGGCTTCTAGTCTATTCAGCTCGGCGAAAAGGCCATCTTTAACTACCCGTCCTGCAAGACAACAACACTCAGGATAGATAGGTGGCCATCTTCAATTGAGTTGGACTCGAGCGCCTAGAGACCCATGAAATGTCTAGAATCTGACCCAGGCACTATTCCCGCCCCATAGGCGATCGCCGCCAAGATCCCACAGTCGTATCTCCTGATTTCTCAAAATCCATACCTCCATACAGTAAACCTTTCCTTCTCGAAGTGTCGCCTTATGCAAGGGCCCCTTGATCATCTCGCCGCCAAGCAGTAAAGGCAAAGCAGCCTTCCAAATGGGTATCGTTGGGTTTAAATGACACGCCGTAAACGCCAGTGCATCCCCTCATGCTCTTCATCCACCTTGCGCATACGCCCCCATTAATTCTTCTCATTATGATCCCCGCCACGGGTCGACCTGCCCCCCGCGAGGTGTTCCATTCCTAGACACGGTCCGTCGCTCCAATGCTTCTGGTCTTGGGGATCCACGGTTCTGTTCTTCCTCCAGTGCTTGGTTAGCCCACTGAGGCAGACGGGATGCCCTGTTTCTCCTATTGTCCATTGCTTCCCGCATTACTTTCATATCATCCCTGGCCAGTGGTCGAGTCTCGCTCCGTTGTAAGCTGTGCCGACGAATATTCTGTAGGTTCTTGAAACAAGGTCAGCCATCTTGTTTCAAAACAACCGAGTTGGTGTGAGCTGGGGTTGCTCCTGTTCTCATACATTTGGGTCCGGTGAGTTGAATCTCCTATCAGCCTGGGCGGGGATATCCCTTTCCTCAAGCCCGTTGATGGTCTGGAATCGGCTCTCCAGCTCATGCTCTTCGGCCAGAGCCACGAAGTCTGCGCTTAGATAGCCTGCAACGATGGCAATCCCGAACTTGTCGTGTGACAGTAGCCCGACAAGAAATTTCCAACGTTGAGTATCAGGCAAGAATCCAAACTTGCCTTCCTTCCGAATTGTGTTCACCCTGTCCGTCAAGGCACTGGCAATCTGTGCTGGGTCCCCTCCCATCCGGGGCACATTGCGCTGTTGCAGCTTTCGGACTGTATCCTCTAGCTTCTTCTCGAATTCCGCCTTGGCTGGGATTTCTGACACGTTAAATAGACCACCTCCCTTAAAGATGCTGCTATGGGGCGCCGAGCGAGGAGATTGTTGAAGGGGCTCCTTTGGTGTCGCCGTCGATGTTGGAGCTGCCGTAGGAGTTGGAGCTGCCGTAGGAGTTGGAGGAGCCACAGGAGTTGGAGGAGCCACAGGAGTTGGAGGAGCCACAGGAGTTGGAGGAGCCACAGGAGTTGGAGGTGCCGCAGGAATAGTGACCAACGGTTGCGGTGGCGTTGGTCGTTGGGCCTCCGCGACGGGAACTGGTGGTGGATGCTCTCCAAAGAAGGTATTCGCTCCAGGCATAGGCATAGGGACTGGCCCTGTCACATGAGTAGGAGGCGGCGTTGGTGGCCGGACAATCTTGATGAATTCGTCAACCTCATGATTAATACTGAGTGTGCAGCATGAACTTACCGTTGTGCTTGCTCCCACAGCCGATCCGTTAGTCCCGTTAAGAGTCCAACCATACAGATCCGCTGCCGTGTGGATGGGTCCATTCCCCTCGTCTGGAAGATCTGATGCTCCATCAAAGGATTGATGAACAGGCCTCTGATTTCCCATTGACGCAGCAGTCATCAATGATACTTGCTGGTTGAGGTCTCCCCGATCAATCTGCAGCTTGAATTGCTCATATCTCTCAGGGTCGGTCGAGCGGAGGTTGTTCATCTCGACCAATTCATCTGCCCTCTTTTGCTCCTCGGCCGTCAGTGTCGTATCCACGTCTTCCCTCTCGAATAAGACTGTCTCGACAATAGATAGAATGGCCCTGCCGTTCTTTCGGTAATCAATAAGCTTGTCCAAGATAACATCTTTCCCTCGCGAAGGACTGAGATCAGCCGGTTTCATGTTGTCATTGAGGGGCTGCAAGACAGAGCCCTTGCGTTTCGACCAGCTGATCGGATTCTTCTTGTCCACGACACGCGCTGCCAGTTGCTGTTTGAAGACATGCTGGTTGTGGATGATCTGCTCAAAGGTGCCCGCTGTCGTGAGCCAGTACACGAATACAGGCTTCTTTTGGCCGAGGCGATAAGCACGTCCTATCCCCTGTTGCTCAACGGTTGGGTTCCATTTGATGTCGAAGATGACGACTCTGTTGGCTCCGTGAATGTTGAGACCAACGCCTCCAGCAGTAGTCGATATCAAGTATACCTCCTTGCTGCCTTCGTTGAATCTCTTGATCTCCTCTTGACGGGATTCGACTGCCGTGCTTCCGTCAAGGCGGCTGATGGTCCTAAGTTGCATCTTACACATAGCCTCCAGGTAGTTAAGCGAATCCAGAGACTGGCTAAACACGAGTACTTTGTCCCCAACCTTGCGTGCCTCGTCGAGAATGACTGTCAGCAGTTCTGTTTTCCGCGAAAGGGAGATATCGTTAATATCCGGAACATGGAGAACCTGCAAAGCCTGTGGAATGATCTGCCTGGGGAATGCTGAATCTTCTGGCTGTTTAGTAGGTATGCCCCTCTCTCTCTTCTTGTCTCCTTCGCGGACTCTTGTAATCTTTTCATGGAAACATCTGGGGTGGCGACAGATCAAACTGAGATTGTTCATGGCGGAAAGGACGCTGGCCTTTGCATCTCCCAGTTGGTTTGTGATGCCTTCCTGGTAGAGGACGTAGAGCTTCTTCTGGACTTCCCCGGGTGGAACGTAGATGACAAACTCGTATTTGGGCGGCAAGCTATCTTTGAGAGCGGCCGTCGTGCGGCGATGAACCTTGGGTGCGACCAGCTTCTTGAGAGCAGCAAGTTTCGTCAAAGCTCTCCTCTTCTCAATTGGGCCACTGTCGAAATCGAATCCCTGCTCGACTGGCAAGGAGTAGATGGTCTTGAACTCTGGTAACGGACCCAAGAAGTTCGGTGCAACCCAGTTAATCATAGCATAGTACTCGAGCACGCTGTTGTGCAAGGGCGTGCCTGTGAGGGCAATGCGAGCGTTGGTGCTGAAGCGGGAGCACGCTATATGAGTCTTGGTTTCTGGGTTTTTCAAGGCATGTGCCTCGTCCGTGATGACGATGCTGGGTTTCTCAACCAAGAGTTCTGATGCCCCGGGAATTTCGAGAAGGATCTTGAACATGTTGTAGCCTATTACAAGCACGCCCCCTTCTGAAGCCCACGCCTTGACTGTATCAAGCCTGTCATCTCCCTTCAGAGTCGCAGTGAGCTTGCGCAGCTTTCCCAAAAGGCCTTTTGGGGCCCAAATGAGAAACTCGTCTATCCAGTTGTCTACCAGGGAGGGTGGACAAAGAACCAAAGTCCATCCCTTTCTCAGGTCTTCAGGTATCTGGGCGACCACAGATGGATCTTTAGACTTGGTTGAGTCGGCCAGCGCAACAAGAAAGGTAATGACTTGCATCGTCTTTCCCAATCCCATTGTGTGAGCCAACAAACACCCCTGCCGTGTCTCTGGATCGCGTACGATCTGGTTCCAAAGGAAGCGAACACCATCGATCTGATGTTCCTTGATGCGAGGGCCAATCGCTTCATTGATGTAGATGAGGCTTTGGTCCTCCTCTTTACTTTCGTTGATGATGATGTGAGATGTGTCATCTGAAGCTACACCGTGTAATTTCAGGTCCATTCGCAGCTTGTTCCTGCGAGCCTCTTGTTCTTCGAGTCTTTGGTGTTCTCGTTCTCTGAGATCCACTGCCGCCTTGTCTCGAATAATCTCTGGACGATTCTTCCGTGCCTTTCGGTTCGCCATCGATTCAACATCCTCGTCGTCATCTAGGTCGTCTCCCAGGTCATCATCTAGTTCTTCATCGGCAAGAGCATCGAAGTCATCATTTCTGTAAATTTGGCTGTCCTGAGGGAACTCGGGGAGGACCATCTCGATGAACTTGCAGAAGGGATTGAACCATACTTCCCGTGTCCTTCGAAGCCGCTTGTTCAGTTTCTTGCGCTTAAATTTGATTACTGTATCTTCCGCAACGTTCTGACACTGGAAGAAGCAGTGGTAGAGCCGGACGAAGTCGAATGAAACGGTCTTGCTGTTTTCAGAGGTCAACTCATCCTTGCTCTTAATCGGATTGTCCAGAAAAGCCTCAAAGTGCTCCGTCCAAATGACATCGGGCTGCGTCGACTGAATGCGGTCAAGGATGCCTCTTCGGCGAGAGTGATCGAGTCTCCAAATCAGACAGATCAACAGCCTCCAGCGATCGCTCTTCTTGACCCATCTCTTGGGCGAAATACCGCCAATAGTTTGAATGTTCCCGAGTGTCTCGATAGGTGGGGGGACATTGATCCCACTGCTGGGAAGCGTTGTTGGCATTGTTGGAGGCGGCGGCAGCGGCGGAGGAGGAGGAGGAGAGGGAGGGGGAGGGGGGACCTGAGTGTTCTTTTGAGGACTCGGTGGGCGACTCGCTTCCGACTCGGAAAGGATGGTCAGGTCAATGACATCGGCTTCGTCAAAGGCATGCGCCCCGGGCGTAGCTGCGGCAGAAAGGTCTTGTGTGAGGTCCATGTAGTCTGGAACCACTGGTGACTCTTCTTTCAGAGATCCACGCCGTGAATCTGGCCCGGCTGGTCCGGCCTCTTCTTCCATGCCCATCGGATGGTCTCCTGGTTCCAGCTCTTCATCAGAGACTATAAAATCATCCTCATCAGAGCTAGTAAGAATCTCTTCTCCCAACGGAACCTCTGTCTGTTGCACAACTGCCCGTCTCGGTCGAGGAACTCTGCTCGGCTTTGGGGGCGGCTGAGAAGACTCTAGCACGCCCATCAGCCAGACGTGGTATGCCTTGTTTTCGATGGTTTGCTGGAGAATCACTGCTTGGTCTCGGACCCGAGCCTCTTTCTTCCACTGCTCCTTCACAATCTCTGTACAGAACTCTTCTATCTTGTCGCTGGAGTGTTTCGCCTGGATGTGGGCATGGCGAACCTGATAATTCTTTGTCCCCATACGTCGAGCGTTGGTCCACAAGCGGTAGGCTGTTCGCTCATGTTTGGGTAGCTTGGTCTCCCGCCAGGTAGCCTCCATGGACTGGATAGCCTCATCCAAGATTTCCCTAACTCGCTCGTCCGAGACGAGAGCGGGGAGGGTTTGACTACCCTCTGCCTGCTCATTCTCGAGGGCTTCCGCCTCTATCTCGTTCCAAGTTTCTTCATCAAAATCTTCGTCCATGTCTGACCAATGAAGAACAGGGTCGGATCCGTGGTTGGATCCCTGAGATTCCGGGCTAGACGACCTTGACAAGGGGACGGGCTCACGACTGTTACTGACCATGACATGTCTAAGAACACGAGAAACCATATTTCTCAAGCCAGGCGGAGCCCTAGTTGCCGTAGTAGTCGCGAATGTACCATCCTCAAACTCTAAAAGGTTCGAGCTGAGAGGGACAGTGGAATCCTTGATATCGGCGGTTGAGACTTTGCCCTTTCCGAGATAAGCATATGGGGGAGCCCTCTCCCAGGGGTATCTGTGGGCACCGGCTTGCTCCAGCGCCATATTAGATTGAGACTCAGAGTTGGAATCTGGTTTCGCAGAGTACCCGAGGACGTCCGCCGCGGTGGGGAGGAAAGCGGGAGCAATGTTTTGTGGCTTGCTCTCGAGAAGGGTAGGGACAATTCGACGGCGCTTGACGGACCTATCATCATCGGTATTCTCTCGCGTCGAGGCGGTAGTTTCGACAGTCGCAAGAGGATCAAGGTGCGCCCTGACAACAAGTTGACCATCCAACTGCGGTGGCGATTGCGCCTCGTTCGAAGGGCCTTGTTGTACTGAGTTCTCAGATGTATCAGGCCTAGGGGCAGTGTCGATCTGCGCAGAGGCCTTTGGAGCTTGCTCTCCATTGATCTTGACTGTGAATGACTCAGAACCTGAACCCTGGTGGTCTCCGTTTGGCAAAGCTAGGATGGATTTGAGTCCGATCAGCCCCTGCGTCGGCTCCTTGGGCTCATCATCCACATAACCGGATTCCTGCCGAGAGTAGAGCTGAAGCCATTGCTGATATGCGCGGCTCTTAGAACGGAGTCCAACGATGGCCTCTGCAAGGGCAGCCTTGTGTCGGGCGGGCTTGATGCCCAAACACTCCATCAATTCCTTGCGCGAGAAGGTATGATCATAAGTCAACAAGGTTTTCCCGTCAAGCTCTTCCTCTTGAACATGGGCAACCAGAGTCGACGGATCACGCCCCCATGGCCAGTCAGGAGTGGAAAGCTTACGGGCCACAGTGTCGACATCCCAGAGAAAGGGATCTTGTGCCTCGATGCCATCCATTTCGGGTTTGCGCGCGCTCTGGAGAGCGCAATAGCTAGTGTTTCTGATTTGCGGGTCAGTACAGTTGAGGTGAATGGTTGTGGTGATGATGATGATGAAAAAGAAGAGATGAACAAACGGGGCCAACTCACGGGGGGCGCTGGTTAAGAACATGAGTTGGGCTGGGCATAGGCCCAGCGATTGATACAGAGATGTGAGGAAAAGCGCATAGCCTCAAGCTGGCTGCGTAGGTTGGAGAAATTGGACCTCAGGCTTGCAGGCCAAACAGACGGGACGTTGCTTGGAGATGTGACAAGCAAAGAGCGGCGATGCGAAATGCAGCCGGTGCACAAGCTCGCGGGCTCTTGGACTTCACTTGATAAATGCGCCGAAGCTGCGGACGAAGTAAGTGTGAGGATCTGATGTATCGCAAAAGTCGAATGATGAGAGCGAATGGCTGCAGCTCTTTTCCTGTCGCAAGCCTCCTCAGTGCCAAGCGCGTTTACTGTCTGACACGGTGCGCCAGAGGTACCGCGAGGAGGGGTGATCCCGTCGGCGGGGCAGTCTGTGGGTATTCACGTGACTGGGAGACCCCGCCAACAAGTACCTCGACGGAGGGGAACATGGATGCGGCACTGGGCATTCACATTCATGTTCGTACAGTTCCATGGGAGTTAGCTGGAGGCCGGGTCGCTGTGTGAGGCCAATGGGGAAAACTGCCTTGGTTATGAAACAACTCGGGAGGCATACATCCAGTCAATGACGGGAAGTAGGATTTACACTAAGGACGCAGCAGTGAGCAACCGCCTGGTTGCCCCACCAAGGCGGGCAGATGCGTCTACTTTACGCCCATGGATCTCGTTACTTTCGTGTAGTAATCTTAACGGTTAAGGCACCTAGGCCCCTTACGATTGATGTTCTGGCAAGGATCAAACTTGGTGGCCTGCTGGTTGAAAGCAAAACCTGCTCTGCTGCAGACTCTGAGCCTGGCCTGCAGTAGCAAAAGATTCATGGTGCAAGGACAACTACATACCCCGCGAATGGCATTCGAAGCATACAACTATGGGTGACTGGGGTCCAAGGAAGCATTGACCTTTAACTACCTATATTCGTGTCTATCCAGAGATTACCATCTATTAGCAAGTCAAGACTGAATAAGCCGGAATAAAGTAGCCTCTCCATCCACTATGAAGCATGTTACCCACGCGTCTCACGGAAAGTCCACCTCCAATTGTGTCTAGAAGCACCCACTGAATTATTAAGCCACCCCATCCGGCGCTACCCTTCCCGATCACGCAAAAGAGTACCTACCCCTTCGGCTAGCGGGTCGTTGATACAATCTTGAGAAACCTCATCTTCCCATCTTTCAGACCAGAATCTCTCATTTCACGCCCAGGAGGTCACCTGAACAACCTCTGCGCTTCCAGTCAACCTCGTCTGCCATGGCTTCCCTCACAAGCGGGGCATATCCCCCCACCCTCAAGGCCGAGGAAAAGGAAGCCCTCGTCGAGACCGTCAAGGACTGGTCGATAGGCAATGGCCTCGCAGTCAGGCCTCCGCCTACAGTCATAGCCGCCGAGGCAGATCCCAAGGGCATTGCCGCCGTCAATGTCCCCGTCACACTCTTTCCCAGCCCGTTTCCCAAGCAGTGTTTCGCCCAGGGCAAGGCAGTGCAAAAGACTTACAATGAGCTGTATGCTTCTGTGAGCCGGGATGAGGAGTTTCTGGCCCAGGTCGTCAAAGAGTAGGTGAACATCGTCACCAACATGTTGCATTTTCTGAATTGTTCCAAGGGTTGCAGATGGTGACGAGTTTATTCGCAACCTGTGGGACGTTCACCTCAAGGTCAAGGCTGAGGGATATACCCAGGCAAGTCTCATCCTATGTCACTTTGACTTCTTTCTAACATATTCAAGCCTTTGTCTCTCGGTCTATTCCGCTCAGATTACATGGTTCATCAAGATACCCATACTTCTCCTCCCTCGCTTCAAGTAAAGCAGGTCGAGTTCAATACCATTGCCTCCTCGTTTGGTGGACTCTCGACTTACACGTCAGGTCTTCACAAGTGCGTGTCTTCATTTCACTTAACATACAAGTAAATAGCTTCTCACATTACCAGGTACCTTGCCACAACAGAATACCCTCTTCTGGACAATGCCATTGCCCAAGGCTCGCTGGACCTCCCTAACAACACCAGCACCCGTGGCTTGGCGGCTGGTATCGAGGCAGCCTACAACGCCTATCCCAAGTCTGAGCTTGGCCATCAAACGTGTGTCATCTTCCTCGTGCAGGATGGAGAGAGGAACGTCTTTGATCAACGTCACTTGGAGTACCAGATTATCAACTCGTCACCATCCACACCCGTCTTCAGACTACCATACTCCCAAATCCTGAAGCACACTGAAATCGCAAAAACTCCGAAGCGGCAGCTGCTGTACCGCCTTCCTCGAAACCCTTCCAAGGTTTACGAAGTGGCCGTCATCTACATGCGGTCCGGATATGGACCTTCTGACTACCCAGACCAGCAAGCTTGGGAAGCTCGGTACCATTTGGAGCGATCCAACGCCATCAAGTGTCCTACAGTTTTGACCCAGTTGGCCGGAACAAAAAAGGTGCAGCAGATTCTCGCTACACCTCGTCCTGCGTCTGCGCCATCTGCGCTTGGTCGATTTATTCGTGACGACACAGACGCTGCTGCTGAGCTGTGGCGGACCTTTACCAACATCTACCCCATGGACACGAGCGACGCCGGTCTTGAGGCTCGTAAGAAGGCTCTTGACCCAGAAGCCTGCCAAGCCTATGTGCTCAAGCCACAGCGCGAGGGAGGCGGCAACAACATCTACCGAGGTTCCATCCCGGGCTACCTCAAGTCGATTCCCGAGTCTCACTGGAACTCGTACATTCTGATGGAGCTGATCACTCCTCCTCCGATCTCCAACATCATCCTCCGCAACGGCAGCCTGGAGCAAGGTGGCGTCATCTGCGAGTTGGGTATTTACGGCACTTGCGTCTGGGATCAGAGCTCCGGGAAGATTCATCACAATGAGGAGGCTGGGTACTTGCTGCGGACAAAGGGCGACAAGAGTGAAGAGGGTGGCGTCGCGGCTGGCTTTGGGTGCATGGACAGTTGCACTTTGGTGTAAGCTAGTCTCACCGATGTTGGTGATTGCCGTTGGGAATAGATGGTGTAGAGCAAACCGTAACTTGGTTGGCTGCAGTTGTCTTTCAAACAGTTAGATTCTCAAAAACCACACCCTCATGTCTGATTGTTGGTTGGTTTACACAAACAAGCATTGTGTTGGACTGCGTACCCCTGTTCACAGAGCTTCACATCATCAACTGTAGCTGATTTGATGAATACAGCGAGTATCTCGAACAAGACGAGGTGTAAGAAGCCGTTATCATAGTACAAGGCCTGCGGAGAGGTCACCAAGACTGACTCGGAGTATCATCATGGAATGTGAAACCCTTTAAAATCGCACAACATCAACACGCACATCATCTCACAACGGGCTCTCATCTAATACACAGTTTCCAAATAGGTTTAACAAGTTTATCGTATCGTGCGTGGTATCATACAGCCTCCTCGGATGGTTGCGTGTAAGCCTCATCGTACATTACAACCCATACAAGACATACAAAAAAAATCGAAGCCATCCGTTACAGAGAGGAGAGAAACATGGGAGGGAGAGGCATTGCGCCACGTAGTGTACTTTGTTCATGCTTAACAAACAATAGTCCGCTTACTCGCCCTGCTCAGGAGCCTGAGGGCGTCGGAGGACCTCCAGGTTGCCTGGCGCACACAGAGTTAGAAAAAGTGAGTTATTGCAAGGGAGATTTGGGTTGACATACGCTGAACAACGCTGAAGCCGGTGCGGGTCTGGCCTTGGCCGTCGGTGTAAGTGTTGATAGAAGCATCACCCTCGACGTAGATAGTGGTACTGCGACATTGATTATCAGCATGGCCCGATTCCTTCGTAGGGAGTCGGGGGAAAAAACTCACCCCTTGGGCAAGTTCATGAGGTAGTCGCGGCTAGGACCCTCAGCGAAGCTGGTGACCTTGAACCAGCTGGTCTTGCGGTTATCGCGGGGTCCGCTGTTGCTGGCGACGGCGTAGCGGAGGATCTCGCGGCCGGTGCTGGTCGAGTGCACCTCGGGCGTGTCGGCGAGGTTACCGATGATGGTGATCTTGGCCAGAGGGCGAGGGGTGGTGGTGCTGAAGGCGCGGGCGGCGGACGAGGCCGGGGCGACGACGGCGCGGCGGAGGGCGGAGAAGGACATGTTTGCGACGGGTAGGCTTTTGTTGAGGTTGTTGGACGTGCGTGGTTCGTGTTGATGGGATTTTTTTTAGGTGGTGATAATGCTGGAGCGGAGTCGTACTAGGCCAGGTTGATAGCGCTCGGCTGGGGAAGCTTGTCGCGTTGGTGAATTCTGAGACGCGATAGGGCACGAGAGATTAGGGAGGGTCATCTCAATGCGTGATTTAATTGGTTGAAGCTCGCGAAACATCTTCGGTAGTTGGGTATTGCGTGTTGACTGTGTAGACGCATATTGTTGAGTATAACGATTTGTATAGGTAACCTCAACTCAACTCTAACTCTCTTTGAGCAGTCAGTCAATCATAACTAAGAGGTTATCATCTTCCTAAGGTCTGGCACCTGGTTCACTCAATCAAGATATCATCCGAGTCAGAGACACATATTCAATATCTCCTCATAATCAATTCTAATTGCCAAAGCCAAGCCCTGTTTATCGTCATAACCTTGTTTCCTTCAGACGAGATGCCTCAAATCACCACCATGACCCGCGCCCCCCAAGAAACAAAAAGTGACAGGCGCACGTTCAAGCCCAGGGGCGCAAAACTCCGGCGCCTCCTTGTTTATTTTTATAGAGCCTGCATGTACATGCCGGTCTGATCGCCCACAGACTACCGTTCTGTTCACCTCCACTCCCCCTGGTCCGATCGACTTACTGCATTCGGACCTGAATAAGACCTCCAGATCCCTCAATAACGGGGGGGTGGGTGGTGGGCACTGCCCAAACGTGCAGTTTCAACTCGCGCTCTTATATGACCCAAATGGTCTAAGCTTATTCAGGAGCCGTAATTCATATCATCCCATATGTGGTAGTCCGGCCCTGCATCTGAGGCTGCTTTCTTATTGACATGCGCCATCAGCGCGCACACCTTGCCCAGGATCCAGCCTCCCGGGTCCTGGGCAATAGTCAATTGATGCAAGGCGACTGTATAAAAAGACCAACAAGAGATTCTTTTCTCTTTTAATAGAAAAAGGTCCCTGCGTTTTCTCCCGCTTTGATCAACCGTTGAGCCAAGAACACAACGGTTTCCAGTCATCCTCACACAACAATCCTCTCCAAATCTTTTTCTTTGCCCAACAACATCACAAGGCTTGTGTGCTTTGACGAATTACTTCATTCTTTGAAACCTTTTTATGAAGAAGCTTCTTATCAATCTTTCGTCATGGCCGGCTCAGACCACTTGTTCGGCCGTGACGGTTCCTGGATCGTTGTGGCCGGAGAAGCTGAAGCCATCACCACTCCCGCTCTGACAGCCAACTTTATCTGTCGTGTTCTGCTCGCCACTCTCGCGAACATCATCTGTCTCGTCCCCCTGAAGCATCTCTACCGAAACAGCGAGTTTGCAGCCGTCGTCTTCATCCTCAACATCGAAGTGACAAACCTTGACACCATCGTCAACGCCTTGATCTGGAGGAACGATGATACTGACAGTTGGTGGGCCGGGTATGGCCTCTGCGATCTCAGCCCTTACATTCACAACCTCAACATTGCTCTTTTCGTCACTTGTCTACTAGCCATGATGCGTAACCTCGCCCAGCAAGTTGGTCTCTTGCGAGCCAACCCCCTGACCGTCCGCGAGAAGCGTCGCCGTCACCTCGTTCAAGCACTCATCATCTTCCCTCTTCCTATTATTCAGCTTTGCTGGGTTTGGCCACTTACTGCTCAACGATATGTCGTCGGTACTCTGGTGGGATGTAGTTGGGTTGCTTCGCCGTCGTGGCCATACATCGTCTTCTTTGTCATTGCCCCTGTGGTCATTGCCATCATGACTTCTGGGTACGCAAGTAAGTCCAACTTCACTTTCTCATTCATACTTGAGATGTTCTGACACAACGTTTGCAGTTCTGACTTATATCCGCTTCCGAGAGGTCGCAAGGACCACTCGTTCAGCTGTCAGCAGCAACCGGCTCACGACTCAGCGAGCTCAACGAACCAAGCGCCGACTCTATCTCATGGTCATCTCTATCCTAGTCCCCTTTCTACCTATAATCATCACACTCGCCGTGATAAATTTCATGGTAGCCTTTCCCCTCCAGCCTTTCGATTACCATCTCATCCATAATCAACCTTTCCCAAACATGTGGTCAAACATCATCTTTCTGCCCTCCAAGGGTGTCCCCTTTGTCTACATGAACAGCTGCTACATCGCTATCCTTGCGACAATCCCTGTCTTCATCTTCTTTGGCACAACAAAGGATGCCATGAACAGCTACCGCCTCGGTTTGCTATTCATTGGTCTTGGCTACATCTTCCCCAAGCTTCACGAGGAGTACGATCCTGACAAGGACGCATACGGAAGCAGTTCCGGCAACACTCACCTGATGACGTCCACAGGGACTTCAAGGTAAGTTTTCCTTTACTGACAGTAAATGCTGATCCCATGGCACTAACTGGCTGAAGCAGTTCTCCTCCGCAGAGCAAGCTCAGAAGCTTTCTATCCTCCCGACACATTCCCAGCCTGAGCACATCGTCGGCAGGGAGCTCTCGTCATGCCCCCATGCACTCAATCGACCTCACTCTTGCAGCCCAAGACGTCGAACAAGGACCCGAACCTGTACAACCCCAGGCACCACAATCAAACCCGTGGGAATTTTCCTATCCTCCTCCCACGGCCCCCTCCACCACAGCTCTCAATAGGGCACCAGAACCCGTCACCTCTCCGACGCCCAACCCATTTCTCTTCCGCACGCGGTTCGACTTTCCCACAATACCACTACCATCCATCCCCTCTTTCAGTTTCGGAAGAAAGAAGAACAGACATCCTCAACTCGAGCGAGGTTTCCCCCTGGAGTCTCTACCCTCTGTCGTCAACAACCCCCATTGGGATACGACCGACCTCTCCACGGAACCCTCTCATATCCAGACACGTGCTTGGTCCGACGACCAAACCCAGTTATCTGTGTCTACCCCCGATACAAGTCTACTTGTCTCATCGACGTCTGGACAGTCTGTCACCGTCGAGACAATGCTAGCGCAAACATACCGACAGTAGGAAAGCAAGTATGGTTGGGCTACGTAACCACCAACAAACACCAACTACCCAGGTCACCAGAGGCAAAACATGCCAACACTTCATTCTATAGTCTTTTTATTTGCTTATTGTTTTTAATCTGCTATCATACCCCAGGGCCATGCGAGCTCAGCATCATTGCAGGCGACGGCGTCGGCGTTCACAGGATTCAAGTCCCAATCTCATATTCAGAAGATAGTTCAAGCACTTTCACAAGTCACAACAAGACACATTTGTCCCATGAGAATAGAAACCATGTTTGTAAATAACCCATAAAGTTGTGATTCTGCCAAAGCCACCATGTCCACCAAGACACCTGGCCATCACCATGTCCTCCACCCAGGAAGACCAGAACCATTAGAATTATAACCCGCCAAAAATTAACGCCGGTGATGCGCTACAGTGACACACACGCACACCCTCTATATAATGTACCTGTATACCTGAACCTCCACCAACCCGAATGTCGTTTTTGATCTTGAAACCTTGACCAATCCCGCTTTTTTCTGAATCCCTGACATGAAAACCCCTGGTATCAATAATGCGTCAAAGTGATAAAAATGTTGAAAGATGGTATAAAAATGTAACGTGAAAATGAATGTGAGTTGTGGTCTCTGATCGTTTCAGAGGAATGTGCTTGTGTTCTGGCTGTTACCAGAGAGTTGGTGTAAGGACCTCATCATTTATTTGTCCTTGGCGTGTCGCTGCATCTTTCGCATGGCTTCACGGTGGATTCCGAGAAGATCGCCGCTTCGCATACGCTCGTCAAAGGCTCGATCATTCCACTCCTTCTCTCGCTGCTCCATCTCACGGCGCTGAGCCTCAGCTTCCTTTTGGCTCATGAGGATGTTGCGGCTCATCTCGACGTTGCGCTGAACCTCGGTTTCCCTGCCGGCGAGGAGTGACATCGGTGTGAATGGGGTCTCGCGTCCTGTGCTGTTGACAACTGGGGCGCCTGCAAGACGGTCCTGGCGGACACTCTCTCTGAAGTTGGCCATACGGGCCTCGCGCTCGGAAGCAGTAGGGAGTGTTGACACGCGCTTGGGCTGGTGAGAGTCGAAGGGCGCTTCGGAGCTGTTAACGCCAATACCGCCGCTTCCGCTTCCACCACTAAGGCGCTGCAACGAAGGTGTAGAGGTTGATGGGTTCAGGCTGCTCTGGCGCATAAGTTGCTTTCGCTGACTCAGAGGCAGATCATCTACATCTGCGCCAACACCGGCAGCATACATGGCATAGTTGTGAAGAGAGCCCGCGTCGCTGGAAGCTCTGTACGGGTTGTTCAAGCTGACTTCGGATGGGTTTGCCAGGAGGTTTCCTTGGGACTTGTTGCGGAGGTACATCTCACGCTGGCCAAGCAGAGTCTGGGGGCTCGAGTACGAGACGAGACCTGGAGTGGACGAACGTTGGGCATCTGGCATAGGAGCCGGGCTAAGAGAATGAGATCGCACAGCCTGTCCCTCGGGGATGGGAGGAGTCAGACTAGGGGCATCACGCTCCTCGGCAATAGGCTCAATGCCGTTCGAGGTTCGACGCAAGCCCATGGAGGCAGATCGAGGTACACCGGCACTGGTAGGCGTCGTGCCTGGGCTGCGGTTTTGCCCCTCACCGTTGAGGATAGCGAGGGCTGCGGGGACATTTTGTCTCACACTGCGTCGAGAGGCAGAATGAGACATGCTGGAAACCTGAGAGTCGGATCGTGCGATAGCAGGTGCAGGCGTTCCCTCGTTGGCTGACTTTTGCAGCTCATTGACATGAACGGGAGCGGAAGTTTCGATAGTTGGCACCGCAGGGCTTCGAGGAACGTCGATGTGAATCTCGTCAGGTACTGGAGCGTCAGCGTTGCTCAAGTGCTTGGCCCATTCGTTGGTTCGATAGGACAAGGCCACTTTAGACAATGACCTGGGCAGGCGATCCTTCGTCAGGCTGACACGGGCTGAGGAACCAGATGTTGCGGACTTCGCCTTATCAAGGGCTTCAGAGGCTTGCTCCTCTGAGTGCTCGGCCTTGGAACGCTTGGCAGCGCTGCTGGCCGTGTCGACCTCGAGGAACTTGGTCTGATGGCTCGGGGTCGGGCTCAACTTGCTGTGCTCATCCTTGCCAGAGAACTCGGCGTTGATCTCAATGCTCTTGGGCGGTTCAGTACCGGGCAGTGAGCGGTGGTCGCCAGCACTCAGACTCTCGTCGTCGACTGTCGCCGCAACCGAGCCGTCATCGTCACGAGGTCGAGAACGGGGGATCACAAGATCCTCAGTGCTTCCACTGTGGCCATGACCGTGTTCATGGTCCTCACCGAGAACACGGCTAGATCGATGAGAAATGTTTCCCAGCAACTCCATTGATCCGCGAGAAAGGCGAGATAGTCTCTTAGCAAGAGACTGACGGTGACCAGGAGTGGGGGGCTCGGCATCTTCGTCATCGGCAAAGGTTGCGACTGAGGATCGTTCGGCATCGGAGATGGCGTCATCGTCGTCGGCGGCAACGGGAATCGTGAACGGGAGAGGGATGACTTGGGGAGCAGGAGACCTAGGAGCCGATGAGGACTGAGACACGCGCCTATCGACGACAGACTCGTTGGCAACTGAGAGGGTATCGTGATGTGCGGTGGAAGCCTTCTCATCAACCTGGCTGAGAGGTCGAGCGATATCATCAGAAGCAACGCGAACCGTCACTCTGCCGTCCATGTCTTGTTCTGCGGACATCAAGCTGACGGGAGCCGGCTTCTTGGGTGGCTCTGGATCTGTCATAGTCGTCATTTCAATAACCTCGACGATTGAAGCGGACTGTCTCTTTGAAGAGTCGGTCTGGCTATCGCGATGCTTCTTCTCAGTTGAGATCTCGCCATCATCTGAAGTGCGCGAGGCTGTTGAGCTTCCGATATCGCCATCTCCATAGACTCTCTCCCATTGGCGTCGTTCTCGGGCGTTTGCCGCTTCAATGTTTCGGCCGACATTTTCCTCCTCTTCCCGGAGGTTCCGCTGACCCTCAGCCTCCTCCTCGGCCTTCTTCTCACGCTTTTCTCGTACAACCTTCCATAGCTTGATTTGGGAAACAATACCGAAGAGGAAGATGATGATGATTGCTGCCGTCTCCACTCGAATTCCCTTGGTGACCGGGTAAGTATCAGCACCAAGAGGGAAAAGGTCATCGTTCAAATCCCAAACGTAGGCCCAGAACTCCTTGAGTCCAGCCCTGCTAAAGGCATCGATACCTATCACTGTGACTGTAGCACCGGAAAATGAGATCATCAGGATCAAAGCCCAGTCTCGAGTGTAGTGGCTGAAGTAGAAGACGAAGCCACCCAAAGTGAAACAGGCGATAAAAATAGCCTTGGATGCGACAGGTCCGAGCAAACCGCCAGGAACAAGGCACAGGAGCCACATACTAACGCAGAAGCCACCCAATGCGCAGCCAAGCCCTTCGGTGATTTCTCGAAAGAACATGGAAGCTGCACCAAGAAGACATCCGGATAGCACGACGGCAACCACATAACCTCCTTGTAGGCCATCGCTCACTTCAGGTTTCATAACGTAGACGATGAGCACGGTAACACCCAATGCGGCAGAGAATGCGGTCGAAAAAAAGGTGTGAACCATTCGGTTCCTGATACCGACCAGGGCATGCGCGATGCCGGTCAGGAGCAGGATGGTACCAGCAACGCCCCAGCCAGGAGTGAGCACCGGCGTAATGGGCAGTTGACCAGCAGGGACTGTGGCTATGGGGCTTGTCAGTCAGATACTTGGGAAGTTGCTGTCAAAAATTACCATTGTAGAGAGTCGAGTTGAAGCCGTCGTCTTCTTCAAGGACTCCACTAGTTGATGTAGCGTCGGCCGTCTCAGTTTCAGTTCCCTCGCTCTCGGTGGTGGTAACTGAAACGGACCCGGTCTTGGACTCGGCTTCGGCTGAGGTGGTTTCTCGAGCCTCAGTCTTCTTGACAGAAGCTTCCGTCTTGGTGGGCTCTTCACTCTCTCGTGTTTTTGTGTCGGACTCGATAGCTGTTGTCTTTCGTGGTTGCTCCTCATCCTGTCGTGGAGCCAACCTGAAGATCTCGCCACTGACTTGCTGTATTACCAACAGCAGGCAGAGCAGCGTCCATAACCGAGACCAGCGGAAGAACATTGTAATTCGAAAGTTGAGGTTGACGGTCGAGTGGTTGACGATTTAGTATCGAGGACTCCTGGTGGCAGCGTTGAAGGGCCTGCTGAGCATCGTTGAATTCCAAACCGGCAGAATATTCCAAGCAACGCGTATTTGCTGTGAATGAAAGAAAGATAAGAGGAAAAAGACGGGGAGTGCAGGTGATCAATGGCAGGTCAACTCCGTGGGCGGGATGCAAGAAGCAACTCTAATAGCTTGATAGCCCTGGCTTCGGAAATGCACGATGGCGGGACGTGAAACAAGGCGATCAAATCCGATCAATGGCGGGGGACTCGGAGACGGCAAGAGGAAATAATACAAGACGGGAGAGAGACAAGGGGGGATTCGATGGTAGAGAGTCGTCGACGATCAGCAGCACAGCGCGGGATGTCGGTGGAACAAAGCAAACCCGAGCCAACAAGTAACAATGGAGGCTACCAAAGTCGATGAGCAACACCACGAGGCAAAAGGAGGACGGAGAAAGAGAGGGAGGGGAGAGGGCCTAGAAGAGGGGATCCTGATGGGTGTGGGATCATAGTTATCATCGGTGCCGGGCGTGCAGCGATGTGTAATTTTAGCTTCCTTCGAAGATCTTGTGGTGTCCTGGAGTCGACGGCTCACGATGGATGGTCACAGCCCACTTACCTGGCGCGCTGGAGACGCGGAGAACGACTGGGAATACCCTGGCAAGCCGGAGCCATGGTTGGCAGCGAGTGGATGAAGCGACAGCACATGGCGCGGGCTGCGAGACCTGCCTCCCAGGGCCAATTTCCCCAGGGCCTCCTGTGACGCCGTAGTGTCGTGATGGCCGAGACGAACGACTTACAGAGAGACGACCCAGACGCGGGCCAGCCGGAGCGACATGGTACGTACCGCCTTCCCGGTGCTTAACCCCTGCACGCCCTGCACCTTCCACTTCTCAGGTTGACCGATTCGGGAATAGCAGGTGGGGTGCCTCACCCCAGGCACATCCCGGCCCACCCCTCTCCCATCTAAAGGGCAGCCAATCGCTATCGAGATGTACCTGTCGACTCTACCTTCAGGTACACGTCCATCCCAGCCTGGTCTGGACGGGAGCGCGCCCGCGCCAGGGCCAGCCATCATTCATGGATCCCATCATGGATGGTGGACGGATGGACATGGGATGGCACGGCAATGGCATGGTCCATAGCGCAATTGGCCAGCAGGGACAGCTGAGAGAAAACGGCCGGGGGCTAAAGAGAAATTTTTCTCTAGCTGACGAGCGCCTCTTTTCCACCGAATGGGTTTTCTATTTTCGAGGACTTCCTTCCTCCTCGACAGCCGCTTCGCCGCATCCCGTTCGTTCCTGCCTGAGACGAGACGCATAATACCACGGCCCTGCCATTAAGGGTGTTTCGCCCAAACTCTCTCCACTCTCGTCAACCCAGACAGAGAACCTGAACCTGCTGCTCCTCAAGATTGCACCTCGCAGGGATCATGCTGAGCGGCTGATTTAGAGTGGGCTCCAACCGAACAGCGCCTGAGGCGAGTCTGAGAGCCTGCAGACTCTGCTCACAGCGGCCCCAATGCCCCATCCGCATCCCTGTGAAATCCCTCGGCATCCTGGTAGGGCAGGTCTCTGAGTCTGGCGCGGCAGGCCTCGATATCCTCCGCCAGAGCAGCCTCTCTCTCTGCCTTGAGAGATCACCAGTCTCCCGTTGGTGGACCCCTTGGCCCAGGCCCAGCCAGCGAACAGCTCAGAAGGGACCCTTGCTGCGGCCAGAAGAAACGCAACGCGCCCAAACGGCAGAGCCTGGTCATGCCCTGCCTGTCACTGGGCGTTCAGCCCTCCTGCGAATGGGATCCTATCCTGGAGGCGGATGAGCCAGGTCGAACAGCCAAGGACGCACGCTTGCTGGGAAGCCACTGCGGGCTGCGCTGTGTTCAGCCGCTGCCATCGTCACACGTAGCCAACGTGCCCATACCGGTGGGTTGGAGGGAGCACGGCAATGCATAGTCACCACTTCTGCGACGCCATCGCATTTGCTGATAGGCCAATCCGCGGTTAGTTGAGGTGGTATTACACCTCAGACACCACTCTCACACAAGAGGGTTCTGCCGGCGACGAGGATTCTTTCCCTGCTCAGCTGCGCCTCGACCGCCTCTATTGATGCTGTGCTGGACGACACGACAGCTAGAGCTATATCTCAGTGTGATATCACACAGCCAGAAAAAGTCTTACATGACACGCGGCGGCTTGCGGCTCACCGACAAAGTACTTCCCACTTCCCGCCTTTCTGGGGGCACAATGGCTTGTCTTGTCCAGCCATCCGTCCCTTTTAGGCGGCCACATTCATCCCATTGTCTGAAATCTCAGTCAGTGACAACCTGAACCGCTCGGTGCTCGGAACTCGATCGTCTCACAGTCATTCGTCCCATCTTCTAATTTAAAATTCATGCCGCTCTACTCACGGTTCACCAACTCAGGGTTCCGGGGTTCTGTCTGGACGGAGGATCCTCCTAGGTCCAAGCTTGAATCTCTATCGTTCTGGAACTCGACTACAGTACAGCAGTTTCGCCTCCTGGCCTGACCGGACCAGAAGCGAAAAGGGTCTCCCTCCACTTTTTACCTCTCCTGTCGGACTCCCCACTGTCGTTATGAGTTGAACGGATCATGAGTGAATGGGCAAATCAAAGCATGGGCCTGCAAGTGGCCGGGGATTTCTCTGTGAGTGCCCGCCATGTCTTGCAGTTTTTGTTTCTCCTTGGTGCCCGCATATGTGTTTAGGTAGAACAAAGCAAGGGCCTCGCTTGTGAGTGACTTGCTTGCTTGCTCCTTTTCCTCGACTTTCTTGTTGGTTGATAATCCCATGTTGTTTTTCTACCACCCCTTCCACACTAGCTCCGCCAGTCCGCGTGGCTACCTAATCGATCTGGTTCTGCAATCGCCCGTGCCGTCCACACTTTCCGCTCTAGAACCAGAACTACGATCCGCACCTGCCATTTAGTTTCCAATCACAATTTCAGGAACCAAAAACTGCAGGTGCTTCTAAGCATCCTGCTTCTTGCTATTGCATCTACCGTTACACCTTGACATTCACGATTTCCTTTCAGTTCGCAACCTCGTGCTTCGACCTCTGTCCATCCCTCATTCGATTGTTTGTCGTCTTGTACAACGAGGCTTTCTTCAATATTCAACGGCCGCGCATGGGCCGTCAGCGGAAGCCATTATCCCGTTGCACAACAGGCCGGGATCAGCAAATCCTGTCCCGCGGATGCGACGCCAACAACATCATGTCATGCCATGCACCACAGCGCCCATGTTTAACGACGGTCAGCCAGCCAGCTAGCCAGCCAGGCACTTGAGCATCCGTCGGCCATTGCCCAGGTTGGCTTTCCAACTCATTAAACAGCCCGCTCCGCACGAGTCCCCGAATGCCGACCAACACTCCGCTCGTGGACACCATGAGAAAGACCGATACCGCGTTCAGACGTTAGAGGGGCATTCACTAGCCAAAGGCCCACGGTTCACGACGACATCCGCCATATGCTCGGCGTCATCATCCATTTCATGATCCGCAGAGGCATCCACCACAACTGCCAAGTTGCCGCGTACCAAGAAGTACCAGACGCTACTTGAGAGCCTTGTCCTTTAGCTTCTTGAGAAGATGCGCTACCGGCCGCCATTGCAGCCTCACCGACGCGTGCTGAGATTAAAGGGTCCCACCTTTTTGTTTCCAACGACGCGCCTTTGGCAGCTTTGGCCGACATGAGCATTGTGGAGGGTCATCTCTGAGTCCAACGCCCATCCCATCCTCTTTTGGTAATTGTCCCATGCTACACCCTACCATCACATCTCATCCGTCCCATCACTTCCAGCTCGTCCCTTCTCGCCTATCTCGTCACGGGAAGATCACCAGCCCAAAAAAAGACGCGCACCCCCTGTCAACCTTGTCTCCCTCCTTCGGACGAAGAGAAAACAGCCATGTGTGCGCCATCTTACTCTGCTGAACAACAATCACACGCAATTGTGTTTTCGATGGATGTTTTGATTAATGCACATGGACCAGCCAACCCTGTCAGACTGCGCCCCCCTAAGGCAGGATATCGGCTCTCGTTGTGCCTATAGGGACAATTTGTGATGTGCATGTCTGAGTTTGCAATATTTCGCGCTGCCATGATCGCAGTCTCTCATTGCTGCATACATGATCCGGTACAGCGGGGTGGACGGGGATATTAGATGATGGAGCAGTGTCCGCCAGGTGTATCGCCCAGGCTGTCCTGGTTGAGCCCATTATTGATGGCATCAAATCACCTCAGGACTTCGGCAGCTGGGTTGTACCCATACGAAACCCGAGGCGCCCGTCATACCTTCGTCATCTCACAGAGTGAACACCATCATACACAGGACCATCGTGTTTGTGTGTTTCGGCTCCTGGCAAGTCGCCCTCGGATAGGTGTTGCAACTATGTCAGACCTTTGCCCTCCCCCGGACTACCGAGCCTCCGGTCGTCCTGATCCTGGACTGCGGAAAATGCGATCCTCATCCACGTGCTTTAGATGACCTCACCAAGCAAGGGTGACGCGATCGGGATCGAGGCGGTTTGTTGATTCAACGCTTGTTAGCGTGTTGGCGATGTTGGCTGCTGCGGAACAGCGTGGCATAGCATCTGAGGTAGCACTCGGCCGTGAGCGCGGGAAAGTCAATTCCTAGCTCCCACCTCCACCAACTCAATCCTTCGCCTCAGCTCAGCCAGGACACGTCCTCGACCCGGTAAAGCCGTAAGCGAAGGTCAACCGTCAGCCCAAAGGTCAGAACCAAGGCTTTTAAGCCTCGCTAGTGGTCACGGCTGGCTGGGCTGGCGCAAGCCCGGCGCTAGATTCAACCTGAGACAAGGTCGCAACTCTAGGCAAAACATGGCCGACAACACACTAGAGGGCCGGTTCTGATTCAGCCGGAGGCGTACCGGTGCAAGATTGGGGGCTCATATTTCTCGATTCATCTCGTATCCATTGTTTTGATTCCTATTTGGTCTTGCCATTGGCACAAGGTTTGAACCGATCGGACCTGAGGGTTTACCTTTCGGGCCTTTCACCCTGGGCATCTTGGATATGGCTGGCTTAATCACCGAGCGTCTCTTCTGAGCTTCCATGAAACGAAACTGGGTGACCACGTTTATTGGACTATCTGGTTTACGTGTACTGTGTAGGCCAAAGTAAACAATGTCACCGGGTAAGTTCTCCAAATGTGGTGGATGTAGCAGAGCGAAATACTGCTATGTTATAAGTTCCCGACCACATCGAGGTCTAGGGTTTTCAAGTGTCTTGTAAGAACTAGCTCCCATAGTTGGTTAGGGCACAAAAGAATATTATTATTAAAGATTGCTCAACCTTGCTAGGTGGCACGAATTGATTATCGCTTAGACACTCGAGTTGGTACTCGATCCCCATTATACCTGGGCTGCATGCTTGCTTTGCCATTCCGGCCACGGGATGATTTAGACGTAGGTGCTTTTCTCTTGCTCTTGCTGGTCAAAGCCAAGAGTGTGCTGAGAGGTAGCAGTAAGATTCTCAAAAGAGCTTTGAAAGGGAGGAGAACGAGGGCTGTAAGTGATTCGATGGCCCATAGGAAGATGTTCTTGTGTGATGCACTATTCTTTGCAGCACTCGCAGCCAAGGCGATGGCGTCGTCGAGTTTGGATTCGAGGCCAACAAATCTTGACTCTGTTTGAAACTGTAGAAGGGTTGCCTTCTTCTCATAACGGCGTACAGCCCGGTTTAGGGCATCGAGCTCAGGCTGGATGGAATTGCGCACATCGCGTGCCACGGCATTGTCCTGCTGCTTCGACCTGGAAGACTCCTGCTTGCTCCCCTGGGCAGAGATGATGTCTTCAGCCGTGACGCGACACTCGAGTCGTTCTAAGCGTGCGAGGACCGCTTCCAGCTGTTCCGCGTTGCGAGTCGACTGAATACTAGAGGGGCCGCCCTGGACCACCCGTTGTAGGTGAAGTGTCCGTGACTGGAGCAGCTTGATCATATGGGAGAGAACCCGGAGCTCCGATACAAGAAGGAAGATGGTCAAGTTATAGTTAGAGACAAGACCCTCTGATGGGCGGCTGAGCTGGGATCGGATGGCGTGTAAGAGGTATGCACCGATGAGCGGAAGGGCGAAGCATGATGCCAGAGCGATAATCTCGTAGACGTATAGCTCAGCCAAAGCTGATTGCTGCTGAGTTGTGGGATGTCTTTCATGCAGATCCTCGTGGGATTCCGGCTGTGTTTCTTCCCCCTCAGGAACATGATCCAGTGGCGTGGAGTGTGCTGGCATCTGAGGACCCGAGTCGAGGTCACTATCATCCTCGATGACACTCTCAGCAGTTGCCTCATGTTGTATCCGCACCTCCTGCGCCGAATGGTACCATGCCCTATCCACAAAGTGTGAGCGTATACCCTTGGGGTGGATGAGAGCCAACTCACCATGGCTGCGTGACAGACCAGTGGAGGAAGATACCAGCCAGACCCAGTAGCATGACATCTGTGACGACGGCGCTTCCATTCTTGAACAAGACACCCGCGAGAGCTGGCAAAAGAGCGAAGGCCAGTGACAGTGATGCCAGTGATGATGAGTCCCCGGGGGAAGAGAAAGTATCAGCGCTGCCGGGACCTCTGGGCTGCGGATTCAGTATGTCGCGAGCCTCACTAAGGCTGTACTCTGAAAAGTTGGAGCTCCGACGCGGGGGCATCGTGTCCATGGCAGGGAACGACGAGGCCGGAGCCCTCCGGGAAGCAGCGGCGTCCTCGGCGGCGGAGACAGTCATGGCGCGTCGGAGCCCGTGGCCGGAGGGCGGGGCCGCGCTGATGGCGGAGCTTACGCCGGTACCAGGCCTCCATCCGTTGGTCGACGTCGTATTCTCGTCCGTCATGGTCCACGGAGGTATTCGGTAGACGCTACGCTGCGGGTGTTGGGGGGGACCTTGCTACTACCGTACCGTATAAATCTGGAGAAAAAAAAAGATGGTAGCAAGGTAGGGGGGATGAATGGAGGGGGGGGGGAGGGAAAGCTAGAGTTGGGGCTGGATGAGAAAGGCGGAGAGGTCACGCGACATGGGAAAAGGTGAGGGAGAGTGAGTGAGCTTAGGTTTGTGCGACAGAGATGCAGATGATGGAATGCGGTGGCGAGAGGATCGTTTCTTTCTGTTCTGTTCTGTCTTGTCTGTCCTTTGCTGAATAGAGTCAAGATGATTGACGACGTCACCTGCCGCGAGAGCTGAGTGAGAAAGCAGAAGAGAGCTCTCTCAAGCTCCCAAGACGCTACGCTACGTTAGACTCACGACGCCATGCGGAGGAGTTGGGCCGGGCCGCATCGAGCTGAGAAAAGAGGAAAAGCGGCACGACGCCAAAATAGGTAGTCGGCTCTTTTCTCTTTCTCTCTCACTCTCTCTCTTCCCCACGGCACTTGGCTTTTCTGGCAAATCTGATTTGACAGCTTTCTCCCATGTCTCGATTCGGGTCCCGAGCCTCGCCGATCTTCATGCAAGGTAAAGGATGAGGGGTCGCGATTGGCATGTACAAAAGACGGCTTGAGTCACGGCAGACCGATGTGGCTTTGCCAGAAAGGTGATGAGGCTTGGTGTGTTGCAGAAAGGATACAGCACATATGGCTGCTTACACCCGAATGAAGAGGCACATGAGAAAACTGCCATGCAACACAACACGCAGATGCAACCTATACTGATCAGGTTCGATAAAAAGCTCCCGGATTTCCATTTCAGGAACACTCGATATCTCCTTGTCCATCCCCATCATGTAACAATCACGACGGATGCTCTGCATTCCGAGCCTAACATCTCCCCCCCTCAAACGTCTTAGGTCCAGAGTCGCAATTTCCGTCAAAATATATATCTTTTAAATAAAAAGACATCCTAATATATAAAAATTAGCTATACTACTATCTTATACTTAAAAACCTTATTATATTTATAATTATTCCTCTTTTTAGTAAGTATCCCTTATTACTTTTTCCCTCCTAAAAATAAAAATTATTATAATACTAATACTTAAGCTATAATTATTACTTCTTTTTAATCTTTTTATATATACTCTTATAAACTAAGATTAAACTAAGATATTTAATTATATTACTCTTCTCTTACTATATTAGCTATAAATTAAAAAGTAAATAAATATAATACTTAAGATATAATCTAAGGACTAAGATCCCTTAGAACCCCTTACCGCAAAGGAATTAATACTAATTTCCTTTTAATTTCTTATATTAAATAAAAAAAGGTATAATTCTTAAAGGTAGCGATAATTAGAGGAATAAACCTTTTTCTTCCTCTAGAGATTATTAAATTCTTATTAAACTAGGAATCTTAAGATTATTTATTATAATACTTATTTATTACTTCTAAAGTTATATCTTTCTAGCTTCTAAAAACTATTAGCGTAAAGACTAATAGTCTAAGAGGGTATTATTAAATAAACTAATAATCTTAAAAAAGCTATAGCGAGTCTATTATAAAGCAAAAAATATAATAGAGATAATACCTAATTAATAAAAATATTTCCTTATTTAATATTAATAATATAAATTACTAGAAAAATTATCTAAAAAGTTTAAAGTAAAAAAGAAAAAAATACTTAAAGATAATCTTTTTAATAAATAATATTATAACCCTTAAAGCCTAGGTAAAAATCTTCTAAGATAATCCTCTTACTAGGCATTATATCTACCTACTAGGGGATAAAAATATTTTAATAAAAATAAATTAAAGGCTAAGGAAATATATTATAGCTAGGCTATAGGGATAAAGAGATAAACTTACCTCTAAGGAATAAAGTAATTATTATTACTATTAATAGCTAGATATTACTTTTATTTTTTAAGGATAATTTAATAGTCTTTTTATAAGTAATAAGACTTCTAGAGATTAGCATAATATCTTAAATACTATTATTTACCTAGATACCCCAGTTTATAATAGCGAGACCTCCTCCTTAGTCTTAGTAGTATATTAAAAGCAATTTAAATAATAGAAATATTATCTTAAATAAGGCTCTTAATATTACTTAGTAAAGAAAATAAACTAATATTTCTTAAGAGAAAATAAGGGATATACTTATAGATAAAAAAATAAGCTAGTAATACTTAATTATATTACGCCTAAAAGGGTCTAAGGATATTAAGAAAATAGTCTTTAATTATATTAAAGTCTTATAACCCTAGGGGCTTAAGCTTATAATATAAGTTATTAATATAATTAGTAATAATTTAATATATATAGTTATATAGAATTTACTAAGTTTATTAGAGGTAAAAGAGACTTAAATAATATAAAAAATTAATTCCCTTTAGTAAGATTATATATTAAGGTAAGAAAAAATTTAGGCCTAATAGGATAAATTATAATTTACTTACTTCTTATATATAAAAATTAATTAATTTAAGCCCTTAGCTACTAAATACTAACTTTTCTTTATAGCCTAATACTTATAGCTTAATATACAACTAAGTATTACAGCTAGCTTCAACCCCTTAACCCCTTTTTCGCCCATAACTCTACTATTACTTAATATTATTACTACCTTTAACATTACTACTACCTTTATTATTAATCTATTACCTAGTAATTATAATACTCTTATTAAATTCCTCTTTACTTAAGTCCTAATATTATAACTAAGATATAATCTTCGCATATATCTTAGTCTTACTATAATAAGGTAAAATCCCCTTTACTTATTATCTCGCTACCTCTATTATATCTTCCTCTACTTCTAAGAGTTCCTATTATCTTTACCTTCTAAAGGCATTAAAAATATATCCCTCTTATTATAATAAAGTTATATAAACCTATTATTATATATATAATTAACTATTAGTTATAGATATTATACTTAAGAGGACTAATATATAAAAATCTTAAATTTTTACTTTAACCTACTAAAAAGCCTACTTAACTTAAGACTATAGCTATATATAACAAAGGTTATATAGCTCTTACTTATCCTAAGGTATATAATTTTTAATATTAGAAGTTATTAAGATAATATATTTTACCAGGATATAAGAGGAGGAGACTATAATAGGCACTAAAGCTAATATTACTAAAGATAAGGCAGTTTTTTTATATCTTATAAAAATCCCTCTATACTTATAATTTAGAGGAAAGAAATATTATAAATCAACCCTTTAATATTAACTAAGATAAATATAAAAAGGAAATTATTTAAATCTACCTCAGCGAGTATATTTTATAAGATTTTCTATCTTTAATCTCACTACCTTACTTAATATAATCTAGGGATATAAGCATTTATATAAGTCCTATTTATTATTATATTAATACTACTAAACTATAAGAATCTCTTATCTAGCTTAATAATTATTAATAATATTATTAATCTTCTTATAAAGTAAATATATAATATATAAAAAGGATTAATAAATTAATAGAATATCTAATATATAATAATTTAATTAATATAAAAAGAAGCTTGCTATATTCCTCTATATCTCCCCTAAAGCTAAAATCTAAATAAAGATTATAACTTTTTAACTTAAGGGATATATACCTCCTATCCCACGCTATAATATTAAGCCTAATCTATTAATAAAGGGCCTAAAATACTACCTTTTCTATATAAAATAAATAATAAAAAATATTATTATTAAAGAAGAAGAGGTATTATATATATACTTATAATACTTTAAGATTTATCTCTAGGGATAATACTTATAATATCGCTAAAGAAATAACTTAGTAAACTAAAAGGTATAATATTATTATTATATAGATTTAGGCGGCCCTAAGTATTACTATAAACCACTAGAGTTTAATCTTATAGTTATTATTAATAATAAAATAATATAAAAAGGTAAGATTATAAGTAATTAATCTATAAAGGGCATTAAAGGTTATTATAAGCAGCATAAATATTAAAGATAATATAAATATAACTTTAAAAGCTCTTTTATAATAATTTTTACTTCTAATAGTAAAAAATAATATCTATAATACCCTTTAGGCCTTATAAGGTAAGTCTAACCCCCTTAATATAAAAGATATATAAGAAAAATTAATAATAATAAGGATTTTATATTTATTAATACCCTAGGCACTTATTTATAGCTAGGAGTAGTATTAAATTAGGTATAAAGTATCTTAGTAGTTATTTATCTAAAAATTAGATATCGAGATATATTTTAATAGAAATTATAACTCTAGACCTTAAACAACCGAGAGATAGCCTTCATCGTATGACGTCAGCGTCCAGTCGGGCGCTGGGTCAGGGGCTGCTACTGTCTGAGTGTTCCTCGATGTGGTGGTTGTTGTGAATCAGCCTACCCCGTCTTGAAAGAGTCTGAGCGTAGCAACTACCACCCCAAGAGCATCATGATCGAACGGTCTTTAGGGGGTTGACGGGCAGCATCCCATGTCGTCACGGTGTCAGGTGCGAGAAAAAATTCAAGAAGAGTCGAAGGCTACAGATTTCTTTTGCGGCGTAGAAGACGACATGTTAGAAATTCGTCCCAACTCAGACAGGGGCAGAGTCAGGAGGAATTTTCTTTGGATGCTTTGACATCCATTCATCGGGCATATCCATAACCCCCCACCAGCTATCGATAATCTGCTGTGCATCTTATATTACATTTTATGCAGGGCGATGCAGGAACCAGGGGAATATCAGGACAGATTTTGAGGCCTTCACCGCTGGACAAGGAGTCGTTGACCAGCAGTTGCTTTGAAATCCATCAAGAAGAGACTCTCATCTTTCTCGTCATCCCGTCTTAGCAAGCTGAAAGGGACGCGGCTCGAAATGAAGCCCGCCATGGCGTCATTGGAGACACCCGAACATCCCTTGATACGCAGGATCTATGGGACCTTCGACCCCCTGTCGGGAAGCCGGTCGCCTGTCAAACCCAAGAGGACGGGGCAACCCCCTGGTTTGAAAGATTGTGTGGGTGGATGGATGGATGGAGATATTGGTGTCGGGTAGCAAACGATCAGACCGCGTGCAAGCCAGCGCATACATACGTAGGCAGCTTTGGGTTAATTTACTCGAGAGGGAAAAAGAAGAGAGACGGGAGTAAGAAAAAAGGAGAGGGAGGGGTTGTGCGCATGACGAGGGTTTTGGGACGAGACTTGGCCTAGTGCCCGATTTATTAAAAGGTGTTGGTCTCGCCCCGTGTCTTCAGCTGTTGTTCCTGGGGAGAGAAGAGAAGAGAGGAGAGAAGGTTCGCGAAAAAACCTTCAATTCAGCATCACCAATCTCGAGTCATATACTATTACCGGCAGGGTATGATCGCTATTGCCGTATTACCGCTGACTATTTATTATCATCGCCAAAAGTTAATACCTGGGCGAGCGCAGATTACCGGCCGTTGACATTTGATGCAATATCCGAGGGTCAACCACCAGAAAGAAGAAGAAGAAGAAGCAAAAAAAGAAACAATATCCCCAGCAGAAGGACCAGGGAAGAGCTCATCCCCCGTCAGCCATTTTCTCAAATGGAAAACGCTGGATATCAGTGACTTGCCCATTGCTGCAAGGAGACAATCCTGGCGTTCCAATTGAACAACCCCCCCAACCATCTTGTTCTTCAAGGCCGGGCATCCCGCCCCCCCCTTGAAGCCTTCTTTTTTTTTTTTTCTACACTCAATTTCCCCAGATCGACAAACCAATCTTTTTATGAAAAAGGCGGGCTCGCAGTAGCTGAACCCACCTACAGCTACAGAGCACTCCATCACTGCATTAGAGTGTCTCTCTTTGCTGAGGATGCTAGCTTCTAGGGCGTCCTTCAGCAGCAGCAGCAGCGCATCATTGCCCCGGTCTTCGCCTTTTGGTCCCCCAGCCTCCTTCCCCACATCTGATTGGCTGGCCCGCCGAGGCCTTCTCCTTGTTTCCTCTCCTTTGATCATCGACGACTCCAGCAAAACCTTTGCCTGCAGCTGCCTCCAAGAGTCCAGCCACGGCTCAGACGACGACCATCACGAAGACTACGAGGTTGACGATCCTGCTGCTGCTGCTCCTGCCGCCGCCATCAACACCATCCCCGATTCATCGCCAGGCTCTCTTGGCGCAGCCGAGTCAATCCTAGCGACGACAAATCACACTCATCGCATTCCTCCATCCGCGTCACTTACTGCATCTGCGCCTGCGTCTCCACGGTACCACCAACGCCAGCTCCGTGCGCTGGCAGTTAGCGTCGAGTCTTTTAGACACAACCAACACCATCACGACGACGAGATCATCTCCCACTGCGATCGCCGCCATCAAGTGCGCTGCCTCGCCCTCACTCACGTTCACGTGAGAAGGACGCCGCCATACCTTCCCAGCGCGGTCGTCTCGGCGGCCGTGCCGACATCCTGCTTCCCACGGATCCTCCACTCTCCCGAGCGCCTCCCTCCAAGCCCGTCCCGGCCACCGTAGTAGATGCCCCGGGCAACATCCCTCATTTCTCGAGCCTCGACCCTCCCAAGCCCGCGTATCCCGGAACCGGTCCAGCCTCTGCCTCTTTAGCCGCCGACGCCGCCGCTGCCGCTCTGCATCCTCAGCACGCCCCCAGACGACCGCCCACCGACCGTCATCAAGAGCCTGCCCTCCGTCATAACCCTTTTCGCCCCCGACAGGATACTGTTCCATCTACACGTCGTGCCCGCCGACTGTCTGCCGTTCGCCTGTGGAATCCCACAAACTCGACCCCCCGACCTCACACTCTTCGCAAACGCCGCCCTTCAACACCGCCTCCTCCATCCGTACCCCTTCAGCATCCTACTCTCGACGACACTGCGCCCGATCCCGTAGAAGCCGGTCCTAGCGATTATCCCCTCCTCACACTCCCGGAGCAGCGTCAAACCCGCCACTCTCTATCGGCCCGTGCTAGTCTCCAGGTTGATCGGACGGGAAGTAGTGATAAACGAGTGAGCCTTCCATCGTCAGTTCGCGCTTCCTACGACGAGACGAGATCTCGTCGTGGTGTCGCTTCAGCCGGAGAATCCGAACACCGACTTAGCAAAGCACTTGGAGAGGGTGACATCGTGGAAGACACACCCATCAAACTCGACAAGGGAAAGGGAAAGGCTGTAATGATGCCAGAGAACGATGATCCAATGCCGTCCTTCGGCAAGGACCTGGAACGGGGTCCAGACATAATGGACCCCCGAATTTCCAATGTCTCAGCCGGGGATGGCATCGGATCGGCCCTCTCATCGACGGATTCTTCCATTATGGGTGAAGAAGTCGAGCCAGATGCGGCTGGAGAATGGGGACCTCAACATCCCTGTTACCCTCACCTGAACCCTCACGTCCCTATTGACTCGCCCGAGTACGTCAACACGCGCATTATTCGGATACGACGGGACTGGCTGATCCAGGGTGATTTGGCACCTACCTTTTCCAACCTCTACCCCGAAATCCTGGATCCTGCTGGCTTGTCGGAACAAGAATTCCGTCGAATCATCGAGAAGCTCAACGGTGAACTGATACCGGCGTTCAACCCATACGGAATGAGAAATATCTTGGATAGCCTACTGGGACTTGTGACAGGCTGGATCTGGGACGACCTAGGTCTAACTGGAATCAAGTCACGGTTGAATGGCCTCGAGAAATGGATTGATCAATGGAACCTCGACATGGAAAAGGCCATGGGGTCTGAAGATGGAGCCATGGCGCCCAAGATCATGCCCCTTCGGCAAACAGGCTACATGACTGTAAGTTGAGATGGTTTCTTATGAGAATTGCAGATGACTGACTCTTGTTACAGCTTGATATCCAGATCCCAGATCCAGAGATTGCTCCAGCTCCTAGCACAACCAATCCCGGCGACTCGAGAATAGCCCTACCACTAGACCCAGTCCCTGCCATCATGGCTTGATCGGCTCCGTCTCGCACTTTACAATTCCTTCATTCCTTGGACCAATTGACCTGACCTTCAGCTTGTCAATCTCCTTTCAACATACTATACCTTCTTTAATCTCTTGACGACGAATGAGAAGGCTCCTTTCATGAACAGGGCCACTCTTGATGAGATACCTACACAGAGCCTGTCTGTCTATACACTCAGACTTGCGGCACCCTATTTCCCTTTTTTCTTTTTTTCTTACCCATCTTGATACCATCATTACCCCATGGCATGGCGTTTTTCTCCTGGATGCGATTAGTGCTGCATGACAAGTCTCCCGTCTTGAAGGGAAGACTAGCTTTTTCTTTGGACTTGCTCGAGGCGGATGGGATGCCTGGATAGAAAAGTTGTCGGCGGCGTTGGATGCCGCGTTTCCTATTTTTTTGATGGTGGACGGCTCTCGTCTTTGGATGGTTAGACTCTCTGGTTTTACGATGCGTTTCGGAGAAAGAATCTGAGCGAAGCTGGGGAGGGAGTATTTGTTAATCTGCGCGTTAGTACCTATTTAATTGTATCAATATGTAATTTCACGATGAATTGTTTTTTGGACTTGACATGTCCACCATACGCTATCGTTTCTGCCTTTCCTGATCGCTTTGATGATGGCTCATGCCAAGGGTGCGTTCAGCACAGGGAAAAGAGGCGACAGAATATTAAGAGGATTAATTAACTCCTCTTCAGTCTTACAAATAAAAATATCATCAAATACTCCAAGACCTTAGAGTGTTCTTTATATTCTTATTATACTCTATTTATTATTTTTAGGAGACAATATGCTAATCCTCGTACCTCGTATTTTCCTTGACCCAGATGTCAAGGGTCATGGACATTTAAAAACTCCGCCCTCTCAATGTCGTGAAGGCGGTAATAACACGGGCGGCCCCGTCCTCTCCCACCGCCAAGCCGGTCCAGAGGCGAATGACACAATTCCTTGGAATACTAGACCACCTCCGACCCCGGACAGCGAGAGAGCTTCTTTCTCTCTTTTTTTTTCTTTCCCCCTGATGCTATTCAAGATGGATGATGATACATTGAATCTTGAAGAGCCATGTCCGTCTCCGAGGTTGAGGACAGTCGAGGTGTGCTGTACTGGATTAAGAGGGTGGTCAACTTGATCTTGGCTCAGTACCTTATCATTGGATTCGCGATTGCTTGTGTCGTGGGATACTATGCCCCGTGTATGCTTTCTCCTTTTTCAACCTCCCCTTATCGAGTTCTTACTAACAGAGTCTTCCAGCCGTCGCTCAACATGGCGGTGTCATTCGCTCAGAGTATAGTATTCTCTACGGCGCCGTCGCCTTTATCTTTCTCGTTAGCGGTCTGCAGCTCTCGCCGGGCAAGTTGCGAAAGAACGTGACGAACTGGAGGTTGCATATTCTCGTCCAGGGAATCAGTTTTGCCGTCATCCCAGCTATCGTACTCGGTAAGCTTCAATTTCACATCGTGTTTAGAACTATGAGCTAATCAAAACAGCTATTGTCCACATCTCCATCGCAGCAGGAGCTCTCAAATCTCAGACACCCTCACCACCAATCCTAATCGGCCTACTCGCAACAGCCTGCCTCCCGACGACAATCGCATCCAACGTGGTGATGACCCGATCAGCAGGTGGAGACGATGCAGCTGCCATCATCTCGGTGGTACTCGGCAACGTCGCCGGGTCCTTTCTCTCTCCGCTCCTCATCTACGGATTCTTCCCCACTGGCCACCCCGAGTCGTTTGATGACTGGCGGCCTGCTAGCCCTGCTACTCTTGGACACATGTATGCCGATGTTGCCAAGCAGCTTGGTCTCAGCGTTGTGTTGCCTCTCGCTGTGGGACAGGCTATTCGGTGGACTTGGGAGGAAAAGACGGCAAAGGTCTTGGAGACTCTCAAGTTGGCCAAGGTGTCTACGCTGTGCCTCGTTCTACTCGTGTGGACCACATTCTCTGGTGCTTTCGGCACAGGTGCCCTAAAGGACCTCTCATCAAGCAACGTCGTCTTCAACGTCTTGATCAACGTTGCCCTATACGCCATCTTCACAGTTATATGCTTCTACGCAGCTCGTCCACCAGAGCGCTTCGTAGGATGGGCATCTTCATCCTGGCTGGGCAGACGTCTACCCAGAGCCCTCCTCCCAGCACGCATGTCGAAAGAACAAACCATTGCCGTATGCTTTTGCGGCGCAGCCAAGACGACGAGTTTGGGTATCCCTTTGGTGAGCGCCATGTGGGCGAGGGCTGATGACCTTACGCGCGCCTATATCCAGATTCCTGTGCTGCTCTACACGATTGAGCAGGTCTTTATGGCTCAGATGGTGGTCTACCTATTTCGTTGGTATATGCGGCGTGGAATTGACAAGACTGAAGACGACGAGGAAATAGGAGACGATACTCCTGGGCCACAACAAATAACTGAGGGGCAAACTCAGCAACATGAACCTTCGAAGGGAACAGCAGACCAGAACGTATCAAAGGAGCAGCGTGCTTAAGAGGCAGGATACTTGATACTTAGTCCAAGACACATATCGCAAAACAGCAGGACTTGAACAAGACAAATATTTCGAGTATATCAATTCGAGGCATAGAAACCCAGTTATCCGTCACTTCCATATACCCCCTTTCAAGTGGCATAACTAAACTACTATTCAATAATTTCATCCATCCGTCAATCATATTCCGGCCGAGATTGGTGGCATTATTCCCTAGTCAACTTCGCGTGTAGCCCCTAGCTTTCTCTTACTTGCTCTCTACTTTTGGGTCCTCCTTTCTAATGAGGCTATCAAATAGCGGAGCTAGGTGCTGGGCGCTCTTCTTAGGGTAACGCTTCTGGTCGTGCTCATAGTCGACATACGTGACGCCGAATCGAGTCTCGTATCCCTCGGCCCACTCAAAGTTGTCCAGAAGAGACCAGGCAAAGTAGCCGTGGACATCAACACCATCAAGTCTTGAGGCATCGGCCATGGCCTTGACGTAGTCGTCGTAGTACTGGGCTCGGAAGTCGTCCTCAAGAATCTTCTCCCGGGGCATGTCGTTCTCGCCCTTGATGCTAGTACCGTTCTCAGTCACGTACATCCTGGGGAATCCGTAACGCTTGGAAAGCCAGACAAGGAGGTCGCGGAAGCCGGGAGCACAAGGTCGCAGCCAAGTCGACTGGGTCTCGGGGCCGATACAATCGCCGCGGTGGTTCCAGAAGTGAAGCTCCAGGTTGCCTAGGAAGTCTTCGGCCGGGGCCTCTCCATCTCGGTGCTTGACATAGTTGGCAGTGTAGTGGTTCATGCCATAAAAGTCATTGGAGCCCTTGACAAGCGCGATCTCCTCAGGGGTAAAGGTGGGGAGGCGGTCACCGAGCTGGGCACGCATCGAGGCCGGATAGTCACCTAGGTAGATGGGGTCGGCGAACCAGGAGATGGCGAACTCGATCTTTCGGTTAGCAGCCTCAACATCCCTGGGGTCCTTGGGATCCCAGGGGAAAGTGGCATCGCCATTGAGAGTGATACCAATCTCGCCACCGTTCTTGGGCTTGAATTCCTCGCGGTAAACCTTGACGGCGCGGCCGTGAGCAACAAGAAGGTTGTGGCCGACGATCCAAGGCTCGCGGGATGAGTCGCCAACATCAGACTTGGTTCGGTCAGAGCAACGGCCTGGAGCATTGGAGCCAGTACTGTAGCCGAGGATAGATGAGCACCAAGGTTCGTTGTGGGTAATCCAGTTCTTGCAGCGAGGAATGTTCTCAAACATGACACGGGCATAGCGTTCATAGTCGAGAGGGAACTCGGTGCGGTTCAGAAGACCACCGTAGCGGACATCAAGCTCGTGGGGAACATCCCAGTGGAAGAGGGTGATGAAAGGGGTAATGCCAGCGTCGAGGAGATCGTCGACAAACTTGCGGTAGTGATCGATACCTGCCTGGTTAATGGGGTCGTTTCGGCCACCGAGAGGGATGATTCGAGACCAGCAGATGGAGAAGCGGTATGCCTTGGCGCCAACTGACTTGAGAAGAGCGATATCCTCAGCAGTGCGGTTGTAAGAGTCGCAGGCGGTGACACCAGAGCTGCCGTCAGCAATCTTGCCGGGCTTTGCGCAGAACACGTCCCAGTTGGCAACACCACGACCATCCTTGTCAATGGAACCCTCAATCTGATAACTGTCAAGATTGTCAATTGGTGTCCTTGAGGAAAGACAATGAGGACAGAGTAACTCACGAGGCGGTGGCAAAGCCCCACTTGAAGTCGGCGGGGAGAGACATGGTGGAAGATAGTGGTTTGGGTGATGTTGTATATAACCGTCAACTCCACGTAGCCGGTTTAGAGGTCGGCTGAGTCCAACAACAAACAGTCACAACTGAGGTTAACGAGGAGGATGGACTGAAGATGGGGATGGGTGACTGAGAGAAAGAGGGGAGAAGAAGAGGTCGAGCTTGCTAAAGCAGGCGAGCTCCTCATGTTAAATAGCTGCCCGCGTCGCAGGGCAGAGAGCATGGGCTGTCGGTTCTAGGTCCATGGTCTCGTCTGCAGCTTGGCAATTAAGCCCCAGGAGCATATGCCTAAGTCAAATGGACGTCCTGTCGGACCGTATTAGCCGTTGGCGGGATCATCTGCCACGAGAGCTGGGGTGGGGGTGGGCAGTGTTTAGTTGATGGGATTAAGATGCTGTGAGAGGGGGGAAGGTCATGGATGTTGGCGGTTTGTGGTTGGTGCTCCCCCATACATGGAACATGCAACTCCTGGTCTGGCAGGCACCGAGGCAGGTACCTTCCCGAGTTGAGATGGTGGGACCCGAGGGAGCTCCTGCGTTGTCAAAACCCTGCCGCTCCCCGCAAACTTGGGATGAGGCTTCCCAACTCCAGCTTGTATTTACATGAACCCTCGTCCCTCTGATATTCTGTCTGTATTTTTCATCAATTGATTATTTTTACAAGACCTCAAATTCTTCAATCTTTGGCGACTCTCCAGTTCCAATCCTCTGCATCCTGCCGCTTCCCCTCTTTTCCCGCGTACAAGGACCTCCTAGACCCAGACCCCGTCAGACGATTCTTCCTCGTCTGGGTCTCCTCGAGCCTTCGGCCCGCCTCTCCGGCGCCACGACAGCCCGCCAGCGCCAGAACTTCGGCACATCCATACACGCCCTCGCCCACCCAGAGTGCAATGCAATGCAAATGCAGCGCATATAGGGCCGAGCGTTGGCTTGCTTTGCCTCACACGGAGAAACTAAACGCATGACTGGGAAAAAGTCCGTCAGATGCGGCGTTTCGCATTAGGCACGTGGCTTGTCCTGTCTGTTGTCATGGCGATCCAGGACCGACTAGCTCTTGGAAACAATTCTCCTTCTGCTTCTTCTGCATCTCGGCGCTCGTCCCCACTTTGTTAAACGGCCCGGCCTGCACTGCCCCGAGCGTCCCGGCCGACGATGGCTCCCAGGCCCGAAACACCAGACCCGCCCTGAATTTCACAATCGCTTTTCACATGATAGATGATTGTGCCGAACACGACGCACGATAAGGTTGAACAGGCTTATACGGATAATTGAGTGTCTTTATTCCGGAATTGGTCTGTTGTGAGTCTCGACAACTCGCTTCTCAGTCTACTACGCCCACGGTCGAGGAGTGTCACCTCCAGTTTCGACCTACTCAAAAAGTTGTCCGACATGAACCAAGGTGTTATCAAGACGAATCTGCAGGCAAGTCCAGGAACGATATATATCTAATGTTGACGGTATGCGGTTTTTCTCAATACAGGTCATCTCCGGAGCAGGTACCGGGTAGTTATGATATGACCCACCGTCAAGTAGCATATCATGATGCTGAGCCATGACACAATTCGAGATATCCAGCTTATACATTTTTCTCGGGGGCTGCCTTGGTTGCTCATAATTCAGTCCTCAAGTTCTCGGGCGAAGGAGTGTTTGTCCGACTCTAAACACGCTATCGATTGCTTGAAAGTATCACTAATATGCGTCTCCTCTGAGCAAGCATCGCTTCATCAGTCATCAGCCTCCACCCATTACATCCACTCTCGTCTGCACTTGAATCAACCGGAGATCATATCTCACCTTCCTTATGAAGTGGCTTCTGAGTCGTCTCTATCCTTCAGCTTCCGCTTCCCAGGATGTGACAGCTCCATATCGACATCCTCTCCCTCTTCTTCGCCCGTCTTTCCGGCCTGGCCCGCCGACACTCCCGCTTCTTCCCCTTCGCTGCTCCCTGAGAATTCTACAATCTCCCACTCAACCCTGACACGGCCATTCTGAGACTGTCTGACGCCTTGGCTACGCCGCATGCTGCCCAGTCGGGTCCCCTCGACCATGCCGTCGAACCATGGGACTCCATACGACTGGCGCAGAGCCGTACTTCTGCCCACGACCTCGGCCGGCCGCTCCGATGTGGTTCTCTGTTGCTCACCCTCTTCGGGAATCAACCCCATGTCCTCAAGGTCTCGAAGATCCTCTCTCAGCAAGCTACCAAGGGTGAGGTTGATGTAGTCGGCTTCGCTTCGCGGGTCTTCGGACCAGTACGACAAGGGAGTACCGCAGTAGCCGCAGAAGTGACGCTTTGAGTATTCCTGGCTGGGATGGGTGTATACCCGTCGGATCAAGGTGTGCGTCTCGTCTGGGAAAAAGGCATATGTGGTGCTATGATACCAAGATAGAGGCACTCGGATGTAGGCGGCTAGTGGGGTTGCAAGTGGAATCTCTGGAGGGCTGTTAGTCGATGATCTCTTGATCCGGGATCAATTGGCTGTGTTCTGCATGCTATGCGCAATATCGATCCGTGGAAAGTGGGATCAACTTACGGTGGACAGGCTCAGTGTTGAACAGGACCTGGGCTTGACTGATGCCGTCCTGAGGGACGGCGATGATGTAACGATTTCGGCCGCATTGGCAGCCACCCCGCAAGGGCCGGAGAGTGCTCATGATTGTTTTAGAGCTGTCGTTGAGCTAGTCGGAGGGGTAGTATTCGGGAATTGGGTCTGAGACTGGAAGATTTACGATCTGACGATAGCTGAGCTTTGTGGTGGTAGAAAAGAATTTGGGGAGAGAATGTGACGAGAGGTTGAAGTAGGTGACGGGTAGGTTTTGGTGATACCACCCGTCCCGCAGGAAGGTAGGTTCCATCTTCTGTCACCTGCGGGCACCCACTGATTGAAGCCTGTCAGGCTCTGCCTGCTGAAAGCTCCAGGCAGTGACGACATTTCCATGGTGCTCTAGCGCCCTGTGGGGTCTTCTAGAATAAAGGCGGCCCCACTATCATGAGTGACGGTCCCGTGCTTGTGATTCTAATACATTCCACTTTGTTCATCACCTAGATGATTCTTTGTGTTCCGGCTGCATCTTCTTTGTGCGTTGGTCTCACGGCAATAGAGATGCTGTAATGTGTTACACTTTGAAGAGTGTTGCCTAGACCTTGGACACTGTCACAACCTCTTGCTCCTGCTCAGTCTCACTCTCCCCCTTGTCAACCTCCCCAATCCTCCTTATCACAAGCCACGCCGGAAACAGCGACAACCCCCACAGCCCAAAGTTGATGTACGCACTTCCCACAGCCGCCATGATAGGAACCGACCCCAACCCGTAGCTCACGGCCTGCCACGCCGACTCAACCGCCCTGAAGATGGACGCCAGCCGGATCGTGTCCTGAGGACCCGTCGAGATCTGTCCGATGAGGAAGTACTGAAAGTTAAAGTTGAGCTGGAGACCTGCCAGGAGGAAGATGAAGACTCCAAAGGCGCGTCCGAAGCCTTCGTCGTTCCAGTCGTAGGTTGGTGGTGTTTGTCTGTTGTGGAATTATGTTGCGTTGATTGTCAGCCAGAGCCACCAGGCTCCCTGGAGGGTCATGATGGTGCCGAATGCCCAGCGTGCTCGTGTCTTGAGGGGGAGATGGTGTTGATCGAGCCAGATGCCTAGGATCCAGCCTGCGATGACGGCCACTATGCCTGAGAGAAAGGAACCAAGTGCTCTGGCCCGTACGCTGAAGTAGAGAGCGATGTAGCTGAAGAAGACTGCTTCAGAGTAAAAGGCCTGTCCGATCCAGAGTATTAGCAACAACAAGTCCTTCTTCTTCAGAAATGTTCGTGTCGTTGCTTTGAACTCGGCCCAAGGATTATCGAAAATGGATAGATCAACAGGTTTGCCATCATGTCGCTGGACCTGCGAGGGACGGTTCAGCAGCAGCGCCGCGAAGGGCCCCAAAGCCTGGAGCACGATGAAGATGAGATAGACGTTATAGGAAACCTTGCCCGCTTCTCTCCTGTCTGCATTGAGACCGAGGTTAATAGCTCCGCCGAGAATCTGACCCAGCCGCGTGTATGAAAGCCAATACGCAACAAGTCGCCCCCTGTTTCTAGGCTCTGGGTAACTGACACCGATAGCTGCCTCAGAAGCCCAAAAGATACCGGCCGAGATGCCACAGCAGGCAGCCCCAAAGATGACAAGCCATTCAACTCCGTATCGAACGTTGAGGTATAAGCCAGCGCTGTACGGGGCGAAACCGACTGTGCCAACAACCAAGGCGCCTTTGATGCCGATGTATTTGACGATACTACTGGTAAACCAGCATGAGACGATCATGAGACAAAATGTGAGTGAGTTGCCTGTGTTCACGAGGTATGGCTTCTGGGCTCCTCCAGCTCCGAGCGAGTTCATTGCTCCCCATAGACCAGGCGCCGCAAAGCTACAGAGGCCGAGAACTGTGGCATTGTAGAGCGTTGAACGATACCACTTCACTGGTTACTGTCAACTGTGTATTTGCAATAATGGGATTCACCAACTCACCTTGGACTCTCTCCGTCTCCACGTTGATTGTCTCTGTGGGAGGCTCACCGTCTGACTTGGACATGATTGTTGAGTTTGGTACGATTTACTGGATCGAACCAATGATTTGATGCAGCTTGGTCGTTCTAAAGAACAGTATTTCTCAACACAAGCACTGAAAGGCTGGTGGTTGATGTCTTACAATGGCTGGTCATGATGGGATATATAACGGCGATAACTCTTTATGCAGGCCAGGTTTGGTTGCATCATGACACCACTGGATCCTGGTCATGAGAAATATGCCTAGATATACGGCATGACATTGATTGCTAGGACAAGGCTGTTATGCTAGTATCTTTATCTATTGGGTATGGTAGCAATCTTCCTGAGCTAAGCCCTATAGAAACCTATGAACAACGATGCTTGTTCACAATCACCGCATTTCGCATTCCAACTGTCCGGGCCATGAAGCACGATTTTGTCGTGAGAACGCCAGGGATCCCTATGACGTGCTTGCCAGGTCTAAATGCATCTATGGAAACTGCTCAATCATGTCACAACCAACAGGCTGCCAAGAAACAACATCAGCTGTTGCTGCTGTTGGGCAGGACTTGTGCGTGATAGAAATCTTGAACCGACGGTTGAACAATCAAGAAGAATTAGCGTGCCAAAATAAACTCGAAATGGCGATCAGAGAACAATGAAGGCGTGGGTTAGTAACAATAGGATCCATGTTACCAACGTACTCACGTGCATTGTGTGGCATGCGGCTTCATGTACCATACCAACTCAGCCCTTGATCCTTCAACAAATAAGAAAGGTACTTTTCATCTGTTGGGTTGGTAGCATCCACATCCTAGAGTACTCATCGCTTAAGCATGCATATTGACCACCGACTTTACAGAACCGACTGACCGTGCGGTCGAAGGATCAGAGGCAGTGTTATAATAAACACGCCATACGTCGAGTCCCTAAAGAGCACTCAGCTTATTCCTGTTCCCAAAGCCCCCGTTTTAATATATCTACATCTTTAAACGATGTAGTATGATTACTTATGCCTTCATATCGTTAAATGCTTGTCGACTTGGCCCCCCAGCATGCTAGGACTCCCTAGTTTGGCCTTGGCTCACTAACAACTGACGACTAACAATTACGACATTTTATCCCAAGTCAGCGTAAGAACTACTAGTTGTGAGAGCGTCGTTACCGTTGGCCTGGTAAATAACAGGGTTGATGCTGTGGGCTGATATTGAAGGATCTTAGGTGCAAGTCAAGGAGGGCATGCATTCAGCCTGACCAGTCTCGCTATTTTCGCCGAATGTCAAGTTGCCCCAATACTATTGAACATCAAGTAGTAAAAGGCCCATTGTGTTTTGTCGATAAGAGTTTGGGAGAGAGACCCTAATACCTATTCCTTGGTGTCGTCTCGAGATGATCTACCCTATGTTCTACAGCAACGTCTGCTTGATATTGAGAATTAGGTGGTTCTAGAAATAGCCACTGTAAGTGATATATCCCCGTGTAATGAAATAATCTGAATAGAATCTAGAACGCATAAAAGGGTTGATGTAGGTGGAAGAGACATGTATTCCCTCAACGTCAGTTTTACATGTAATTGATCTATTGCTTCTCTTGCATGGATACAAGGCAGTCCTTCTGAATTGTCGACCTTCCTAATAATTGGCAAATTTAACACAGGCAATCTAGTGCTTAGTAAAGTGCCAATTGGTGGGGCCAATTACACTTGATTTTGGGTCGTCTTACAACTCTCATAGACAAAACCTCACCTTTGAGCCATAACCAGGCAGCAACGCTAGACTTACACCATGGGCTCACAAGCACTCACACTCATCGACCGCCTCGCCCTCATCAACTCTACAACTTCAATCCCCCGTATCGGCTTTGGCGTCTACAAAATCCGCGGTCCAGCCTGTACGACGGCTGTCATCGAAGCACTCTCAGCAGGATATAGACACATTGACTCGGCAGCACTCTATAGCAATGAGCAGCACGTTCGTACCGCTGTCGAGCAATCCAGTGTGGATCGCAAGGATGTGTTTCTGACGACAAAGGTTGGGAGCCCCACTGCGAAGAAGAGTCGAGCGAGTGATGAGGATGGAGTGTATCGCGAAGTTGTAGACAGTGTGGACCGCATCGCTGGCGAGGATGGTTATGTTGACTTGCTGCTGATTCACGTACCTGGACCATCCCGTTCACATCGTGAGAAGTTATGGGCAGCTATGGAAAGGCTTCGAAACGAGGGAAGAGCAAAGAACATCGGTGTGAGCAACTTTCGTGTGCGGCATCTGGAGGAGATGAGAGAGTACGCAACAGATTGGCCCCCAAGCGTGAATCAGATCGAGGTGAGTCACATGAAATTGAGGTTCGAGAATATAGGTAGCTAACGGTAGGCTGCCGGGCATTAGCTTCATCCCTGGTGTCAGCAGCGAGACGTTGTAACTTACTGTCAAACCCATGGCATTATAGTCGAGGCCTATAGCCCGCTGGCCACGGGCACACGGCTAGATGACCCGACGGTCCAGGGCATCGCGACCAAGAAGGGAAAGACGCCTGCTCAGATTCTTATTCGATACGCGTTACAAAAGGGTTGGGTCCCATTACCAAAGAGCGTGAAACCGGACCGTATCCGCGAGAATCTTGACGTCTTCAACTTTGACCTAGACCAGGACGACATGACGGCCCTGGATGGATTAGATGAGGGATCAAAGGGAGCCGTGTTCAAGATGAACGTGGACTGAAAAGTTCGAAGAGAAATATCTTTATATTATGAGATCCAAGCGCCTCATTTACCGCTCCAAGAACGCATGAAATGCTATATACAAAAGATTTCAATAGAAATGATACCCAAGAACGACCCTACTCCGTTCGCTTACTATGACTTGCCACCGGATTCCTCCCTGCCATGCTTGGCCCACTCCCTGAGGACATTCTTCTTGATCTTGCCCGTGCTGGTCTTGGGCAGCTCGTTAACAACCTCCACCTCACGAGGAACCATGAATTTGCTGATATCGCTCTGGTGCTTGGCCCACGAGATGATCTCATCTCCCTTCACGGCCTTGCCCTCCTTGACGGTGACATAGGCCTTTGGTCGCTCACCCCAGTGAGAGTCGGGTACAGCGACAACACCCGCCTCGAGCAGGTCGGGGTGCTCAACTAGCATACTCTCAAGGGCAACCGACGAAATGTTCTCGCCTCCCGAAATGATGATATCCTTTGCTCGGTCTAGAATCTGAGCGCTTCCGTCCGGGTGCCAGACTGCAAGATCGCCCGAGTGAAGCACACCTCCAGCAAAGAGCTGGCGTGTAGCCTCGGGGTCCTTGTAATACTCCTTGGCGCAAATGTTTCCGAGGAAGACAATCTCGCCAATCTCCTTCCCGTCCTTAGCAACATCGATGAGGACGCCCTGCGGCTGGTCCGGCTTGATAATCCGGATGGGGAGACTGGTGATGAAGCCATGTCCTTGACGGGCCATCTTGGCGTACTTTTCATGAGGAGGAAGATCATCCCACTCAGGAAGGGTGTAACACTTGGTGATGGGGCCGTAGGTTTCTGAAGAGTTGTGAGTATTGAGTTTGAGTTTGAGTGGCTGTTACAAGTTACGAACCTGTCATTCCATAAACGTGAACGGGAATGAGATTGAGATTGGTCTAGTATCTCATGTCAGTATGCTGCCATGTTCAATAAAGGTCTTGCTTGATTTACCATCTGCTCAAAGAGATGACCGCTGGGAGGGCTGGCAGCTACAGTAACCTTGACCTCCTGAGGCAAGCGCTCGGCCTCCTTGGCAGCGACCAGCAATGTGTTGACAGTGGGAGCAGCATTGAAATGAGTGATACCCTCCTCCTTCAGGAGCTTCCAGAGGAGCGGGTAATCAACCTTTCGGAGACAGACATTGGTGCCCCGGACAGCGACAGTTGACCACGGGAATGTCCAGCCAATGGCATGGAACCTGTGCCATTAGTTAGAGTAGGCGACTTGAATAGATCACGATAGACTTACATGGGAAGAGTCCAGAGATATTTGCACCGTCCAATGTTGAGACCAGATTCGATAATGTTGGCTAGGGTAGCCAGGTAGGCACCTCGGTGAGTGTAGACAACACCCTTGGGGCGTGAAGTTGTTCCAGAGGTGAAGGGAATGGCAAGCATGTCATCCTCACTCCGGGCCTGGGCATGGAGACCTGCCCAACCCTGGCTACCCTGATCAATATCATGCTTCAGACCCTCAAGAACGGCCTCGTCAAAGGGACCGCAGAGCTGGCCTTCTGTCGCATCGGTGTCCTGTACGAGAAAAGTTAGAAAAATATTGGCGCCAATAATACAATTACTTACCAGATCAACAATGAATGGCACATTCTTGTGCTTCTCCTTGTACGCATCAAGCAGGCCAACAAACTCGTTATCCACGATAATGCAGTCCACCTCGGCAAAGTCAAAGATGTAGGAGATATCATCCTGCTTTAGGCGGTAGTTTGCCGGAACAATCACAGCGCCAGCGGCGACGATGCCGTAGATGGACTCGAGAAAAGCCGGTGTGTTGGGCGCGAGGATGCCGACTCGACGAAAGCCATGCTTGAGGAGGTAGTAGGCCAGGCCGCGTGCGCGATCGGCAAACTCAGCATAGGAGCGTCGCAGGACGGCGCCGTTGACGGTGATGTGGAAGATGGCTTCGGCGTCGGGCTCAATCGAGGCGGCGCGCTCGAGAAACGTGGTCGGGGAGAGGGTGTGGAAGCTTGGAGACGCGGCGGGGTGAGGCCGAAGATGGTTGAGGATAGAGCGAATGCGCGAAGGAGGACCAGACATTGTGTAGGTGTCTCTCTGGACTGGACTGCTCTGCCTTGCTTATCTATGGGCTCTCGAGGAATAAAGAAGAGACGTGGACTTTTATACTTGGTGAGAAGATGAAGCAAGGCAGAGAGGGAGCAAGACGGTCAAAGATTTAAAGAGCAAAGCAAGTACAGAGCAGTTATTGGTAAAACAACAATGGATGGATAGCTCCTGCATTTTCATAAGTAGTTGTGTCTCGGTTCAGCCCGGCAAATACGGTGCCAGCTCGGTTCTCCAACTTCCCCGGTTGAACTAGACCTTGGAGGCGCGCGCGGTGTGGGCAGCTTAGCCGATCGCAACCAGTGACGTTTCATGCTCAAGTAATTGCCCAAGGCGGAAGAACCATCGTCTATCACGCCCATACCATCCTTGCGAAGAAGCGTCAAGGGGGTTCTTGGGCGCGTGGGGACCCCGCACAAGGGTGGTCTACTGTAAGCTTAGAGAAGCACTACTTTCACGGCGGAGGCACAGCAGAGGTTATTGACAGTGAGGCCATTGGTTATATTTAGTGGTGTGATAATTCAGCCACGGATTTCTGGACAGAAGGGACGTTGAGAATGTCACCAGTGAGAACTAATGGTAGCCAGCAAGAAAAAGAAGCACAAATAAGTACCGGTGTGTCCCGACAGGATGGATGGAAGACTGGGTGAAGGGAAGAAATAGAAGGCACACGGACCTGCCCACGATCCTTGGGGGGGAGTGCTGGGGACCCCTTCAATAATCCTTGAATCTTTACAAGGGCGATTCGCCCTCACGATGCCTCCACGTCAAGGGTTTTGGAGCTCTCAGTGTGATGATAGGTTCCGCTCCCGAGCCGACTTTTGGGTGCTCGATTTTGCGGGGTAGATTAGTTAGCGCGCTCGGGCTGTGGGGAAGGTGAAGGGGAAGGTCATCATCGGCAATTCTACACGTCGGCTCCGGTGTAAGTGGAGAGGCCACTTGGGTCGGGAGCTGGGCTGTGCTGTGTAGTTGAGATGGGTAATGTTGATTCGAGGAGAAGTCATGATTATGTTTGGCTTTACGATAAAGTGAACATGTCACATTATCGGAAATCATGAAAAAGAGTCTGGCCTAGACTCCAACATCACCAACCCAACACGACGAGCCAATGCAGGGACTCTCCTCCATGCATGGACAAGCAGAATTGGGGTCATCCGATGGAGTCACCTTTCTCCTCTTCTTCTCAGGAAGTCCCTCTAAACGGAGGGTAGTATGACTATGTAGTAGGAGATTGGTCAGAGCCGATTGGAGGTATGCTCCTCGAGGCGGTCCGAAGTGGAAAGATTCGACGAGGGCTGGGGGTTTTTAAGCACCACGACTTGAACTGGATCACGTTAGTTTCGGGCCTTCCTAGTTTCTCAATGCAAAAATCGAATGGCATTGGCAACCACTCAATACCGAAGCCACGGTTATTACATGCAATACCGTTGTATACCAATCTTGACCTTGACTCAACCGAGGCTATAGCCGGTAAAGGTGAAGCATCACCGAAAGTTGCCATGGCCATGGGCTGTGGATGTGGCTGGTCAGATGTGGCGGCGCCTCTTCGTGGCTTGCGCTTTGTGGCTTGATGATTCACGTGTGGCTTCTCCTGACCCCCATCACGGCCTCTCCACTCTTCTCATGCAAGCCAATCGACCTATCTCAGGCACGCGATGCTTGCTTGCTAGGCCGGGGGGTTTATCGTCAGCTCTTATCGTGACCTTATGGTCCTTATCCATCGTCATCGCATACGTACCAGTATAGACAGCTTCATCTTCATCCCCTTTCCCAATATAGCATCTATACTCGACATTCGTTTACTGTCAGCTACCGCTTTGTCTTATTGTTACCCTCCCCATACCTTGCGCTTGGTGCCTCTTACCCAGAACCTCCTCACGGGGCTGTTTTGACTTTGAGACACGCTGTCTCTTGCATCATTCACATTCGCGGCGCATTCGTCCTTCCCCTCAGCCTCCTAACGTTTGCGGTATGTATCCGACGTCTCTGAGCAACCTGGAAAACCTCTCTCCTTTCTATTTACGTCCACCGGCACCACCACAACTCCTTGTGCAACCTCCCGCAAGCTCATCATGATCGTGTACAGCTCCAGTCAACGATTCATGGCTTCTCGTAGCCCCTCCGACGGGGCGTCAGCTCGACCTACGGTCCCCCGCACATCGACATTCTCTCAGCCCCCCAAGACCCCTGCCCCCGATGGTGACGATCACCTTCAAGTCCCCAAGAGGGCACATACCTTTGCCAATGCGTCTCCGAGTGGATCACCAGATGCCTTCGAGTCTGGTGAGCAGGATGACACGGACGATGGCATAGAGACTACCCGCGCCTCAGTCGAGCTCGACATACTCCCTATTGAGCTCGTTACCTTGACCGATAGGTACAGTGTGATCCACAACCTCTTGTGATCCTCTTGCTAAGCTATGGATAGCTTCATCGACTCCTTAAACGCCAAGGTCTATCCCACTCCCCCTAGTATCGAACGACTATCGCAGAAGTTTCAAGAGTTCTACAGCCAGGCGTCGTCAAACATCAACACACACATCAATGCCCTTGCATCCAGGCAGAGTCGCGATGTCTCACCCACGCCCTCGTCATCCTCCATATCCTCGGCCGCTAGTCGATTGAGATCCAGAGCTAGTGCGCTTAATGTTAAGGAGAAGGCGAAATCAGAAGCTGAGCAACAAATGATTACTGCGGATGAGCTAGCACAACGCAAGCGAGCAAGAAAGGCCCTCGAAGCCAAGAGGGTGCTATTGGAGGAGGCTGTGGAACGCCGATTGTGTGAAGGCATATATGATAAGATTTACCAACACCGGAGCACACAAGATGAGGCCCAGGACGATAAACTGCGTTCCAAGACGGCTGCTCTGGCGCTGGTCGGTATTGGACCTGCTGATCTAGGTATCAATCTCAACGAGCAGGCGGTTGCATCTGGTGAAACGACAGGACCTACGGAAGAGGACATTAAGGAGAAGCTGGAGCCAGCCAGGAGAGACCTGGTCATGATGAGCCAAAAGAGATATCCTCTTGGAAAGCTCAACCATCTCAAAGCTGCCCACAGAAGTATTGTCGATACTCTTGCTCACTTCCATCCCTCCGCCTCTGCCGACGAGATCATGCCTATGCTCATTTACACCCTTATCACTCTGCCGCCCGAGAACCTGCACGTTATTAGCGATGTACACTTTGTGCAAAAACTTTCGATGGGAGCCAAAGCTGACGGGCGAGGCTGCATACTGTTTGACAAATCTCGAGGCTGCGATTAGTTTTCTGGAGACCGTGGATTTGGCAACTCTCAGGGCGGATGAGCAGCTTTCAGGTCCAGCCAAGAGCAGCTCTAGCCCTAGGTCTGAGACTTTTCCACCTGCGTATCCTCAGGGACCAGCAGCTGCATCTCCAAGCGACCCAGAGACGAACAAGACGAATGCTGCCGCAACGAAGCCCACACCTTCCGCACTTAAGGCATCTACTAATCTGCGTAACCGCCGGCTGAGCGACCTCGTCAATGCCCCTGCACAAGCGTTTGGCGCTGCGAGTGATGCTGTCTTTAGCTCTGCCGACCAAAGTCTCAAGAACATCTCCAACAGTTTGGGTGATAGTTACAAGTTCTTGGTTGGCAAGTTACGGGAACATCAGGATAGCCCCAGAGAGTCCATTCTGGTACCGAAAACACTGGACGATGCTCGCAAGCTGGTCAGCACTCCGTCACCAGACGAGGAGGATACTAGTGGAATCAACACGCTGCTTGGGCCTGATGACGCTGATCCCCTGAAGCGTCCGACGCAGCGAGAGGATCGAATGCTCAACTTAATTGGAGGCCGTCGTGATAGGAGCACCGATAGCACACGGAGTGGCCGCAGCGTCAGCTCTTCAAAGAAGGTCCTGTTCTCTTCCGAGGAGACCAAGCCTACTCCTCAACCAAGCCCCGGACAGAATCCCGCTGTCCTAGAGCAGATGCGTAACCTGGGGAACACGTTCAACCCCATGGCTCGACTCCCGAGTATTAGCATGATCCGTGGGTTTGGCCGCACCACAACCTCAACGCCGACTACACCAGCGGCCACACCAGCGGCCAAGGAGGTGACCAAACCTGCGGATGGTGGAGATTTAGGAACTGTGAGTTTGTTCTGATCACGCTGTTTCCATATGACCCTATACTAATAAGTTGTGCAGGCGTTCCCCGATATTGCCGCATCCCTCCCACCAAAGGAGATCCCCAAGATTGCACCGCCTAATAAACGGTTCATGGAGATACAGACTCCAGGTGAGCTCAGACTCGGCGAGGTGCTTGACCTCTTGCGAGATTATCGCCGTTTAGCTGGCGCATTGAAGGACCTTGGGGCGTTTGAGACCAAGTGATGAGATGGGATAGACAGAATGCATCATAGACTACTACCTTACCTACCTTACTTAGACATTGATGGCCCCTGGCTGTAATACCTTCATTTTGGACAGCAGAGACTTGTCTGGGGCTTTTCCTTTGTAATAACACAGAACCCAACCAACCGGTAATCTTGTTTAGAGACACAACTGGACTAGCGAAGAAGCGTATCAATACATATAATCACTATGATGAAAGTTTCTTCAAGATTCAAAGCCAAATAGCCATAGAGTTGCGCCTGTGGCGGTTTCAATTTCCTCTGAAACTCCCGTTCTATTCCATGCTGACATCCGTGTACCTAGGTAGAGTGTAATAGATAGTTTCCCAACAACACCAGACAACCAGAAGTCGTCATGACCTTCTAGGCCGCGCCGCGCTAGACAAAGACGCCCGTGTAAATCCAAGTAGCCGACCGGACTGTGTCGCGGTGGTGTGTACGGGCAATAAGAAACATGAAACCTCGCCCATTCCGAGCAAAAGATAAGCTTGCGCTTTAAAACCACCCTCCCAAGTCCCATATTCTAATCCTGTAATCAATCCCATTGTAGACGCCGTAATCCTTCTTGTAACATCCAAAATTGCTTTTCAACTGAAGAATGCTTAGTTCGTAAATATGTGGCTGGTTTTGTAACCGTTAAGTTTTTGAAAGTAACGTTGACCTTGAAAGTGAGAAGACACGAGTTCTCGAGGTCGTAGTAGGGGGAATGCATGTTTTGCTTCCTCCACTGTAGCGGGCTCTTTTTTGCGTGTGACTTAGAGCATTGGGGCCGTGTCTGCCCGACGAGGCTGTGGATGGGGGTGGTGATGTGACTCGATGGTCCGTAGCGGAGGGACCTGGTCCTTTTCCTCGTCGTAAGTCGGCTCAGTATTGGCCCGAGGGAAGACTCGTGCCGCGTTTTGAGATGTATTGGACGCAGTGCGTTTATGCCCATGAATCTCATCACTGGGGATGACAGGTCCTGGGAATAGGAACTGCGAGATGATGCGGCTATTTGCTCGCTCCTTGATGCGGCCGAAACTGCCTCGTCGACCAGAAGCAGCAAGGCCAGCCTGGGGCTCGAATCCGGAAGCAGTTCCAACCGAGGCGTTCGTCCGGGTCCGGATCAGGATCGGCTGGTTTTCTTCGGCTTCCTTTTTCGAAACGAGATTCGCTAGGAAGCAATACGGCACGGTCCAGACCGTATGGTAAACCACGATGGCGACCACGGATTTGCATGGCGATGATGATAAGCTTACCAACAACGGTGAACTGGGAACAAAGTGAGGCGTTCACGTTGGGTACGCCGATACTGAGGCCAACAGTACCGTAAGCGCTGATCACCTCGAAGAGGATATCAAACGAGTTGAACTTCTTTTCCTTGAGGCTGGTGCCCTCCGTGATGGCGAGGAAAAAGAATCCCACAAACACATACCACAAATCGAATGACAGCTGGCGTCGCAAGTGAGTGCCGACGTAGTTGAGCGCACTAGGTGATTCGTTCTCTTCGTCTTCGTCTCGCTTGTTGCCGTAAACGCCCAGTGACTTTTCCTCGTACACGTTGGTTCGGCGAATAGATATAGCAATCGGGAAAATGGAAATGTACATCATGATCATGTACAAGACTGGCATTGCTGGGTGAAGGTCCGACATGCTGAAACACGAGAAGCCAGCAGTTCGAGTAGCTGCGGCTTGGAAGAGACCGTCGGCGATGCGTGTATGTACCGGTAGCTGGGCGACGGGGCCAGAATTGAGCTAGATCGAGGTTAGCTAGATCAACAGAAGGATAAGAAGTAACATACATCCAAGATAACAAAGAACAGCAAGTCGATAGCGTTCAAAGCGACCAGAATCCAAAAAAGCCACCAGTTAGCACTCGAGGGAAACAACAGAGTAAAGCATCTGCGAGGGTGGTCGAGAAGAAATCTCAGCTCCTCCCAGAGACCCGTGCCCTTGGGCACAATCTGAGCCAGAACCCAGATGATGAACCGCAGCATGACAGGGAAGCCGGTATTGCCAATGATGATGAAAAACCACATAATCATCATGGTGTACTCCGAGGTGTTGAACGAGTTCATGCTATCTGGAGTCAAGGTAAGACCTAGATCATTGAATGCTGAGTTGGCGGTCCAGAAACCCCACCAAGTCCTTGAGATGGCGTCGTCGTCGACGATTTTGCCGTAGTGATCGTTGTGAAGAATAAAGGGGAGCAGAAAGGTTACAGCAAGAAGCTGAAATCCCCAGAAGTAGAAAAATAGAATCAGGGCCAGGGTCCTCAAAGACCGGTACTCGATTCCGCCCAATTCCTCTCGTTGCTCAAGAGTTAAGCCCACAAAGTTGGAGTTGCGACCCATAGTCGGCGTATAACTCAGGTACGGCATGTCCTTGGTATGATCGCTGGACCAGGCTGACTTGATGGTATCCAACGTACGAGTCCGAAAAGCGCGCACAGGGCCACCGCTCTCATGATCTTCATGGACTTGTTTTTGGCCGCGGTTGAAGATTCTAGGCTTGCGAAACCTGAGAGAATCAAGAGTGCCACCAACAGCCTTGGCATCGTCGGCCAGCTCCTCTCTGACGGGACGCTCAGGCTCGGCAATAACAATGGTTGGCCTTCGGTCGCGAGGGAGCCTTGAGTCGATGGTTGCTTGATCTTGCCGTGAGTCCCTCGTATGCGTCATAGCAATGGTATCGTCGTCTCCGTCTCGTGCATCAACATCATCAAGTCGTCGCGGTCCCATGCCCCTCTCAGTCTCGCGCGGACCGGGAATTCGCAAAACCTCATTGTCCTGGTTTCTCTGGCGCTCCAGAATGGCGATGTGCTCAGCATGGGTCCTCCGAGGAAATTTGGTAAGTTCGTCGTCGACGCCGTCGCTTCTCTTGACTGTCTCAGCGAATGTGATGCCTGTGGGCGCATTCTGCAGCTGGCCCTGCTCCTCCATGCGTCTATCCCTGTCCTCTTCGAATGCCTGATCGGGCTTCTCCAGAGGGCTCAGCTCCATGCTATTGGACCGCCCAGCTGAGACGGTTGCCGTATCGCTCTCGTCGCTACTGGCTGGTGGTGGCTTAGGCGGCATGTGGTCATCGTCGTCATCGTCCTCAATTGCTTGGGACTGAATCATCGCGTCCCCGTCGAGTAGAATTCCGTCATTGGTGATGCGCGGGGGTCGACCCTGGTGAGGTACGACAGTGATGTTCCGGCCATTGACTCCCTCCTCGGCCTGACGGACCTCGCTACGCGCGCGAGACTTTGATTTGGAAATGGTGGTGCGACGTTGTCTGGCATCCGTGACCCAGCCTTGGAATCTCTTTTCAAACCAATAGAGACGCAGAAATACGACCGAGGTATGGAGCGTGATCGGATTGGACGTGATGGTGAAGATGTAGACGACCACCTGCTGGAAGGTGTTTAGGACGTTAACATCGATAGGATTGAGACCGGCCTGGGTATTGGCGCCGCTGGCGAACATGAGGGCATCGACATATTCGGTGGTGCCACGGCCTGCAGCGTAGATGGCAATGGAAGCGATCAAGGTTGCGCCGATGATCCATGTATCTATAATTCGTCGAGTGATTAGACAGAAGGACTTGGCATTCGATGTCAAGTGCCGGGGGATGGGAACACAAGAAACGCACTCCCACGTGGGGGACGCACGTCAGTGGTCGAGGGAGGTTTGGACCTACAATGGACCGAAATAAAAATTGAAATGCGGCTTCTTGGAAACAAACGGAGGCTTGACAGCTTTGAGCTGCGCCCAAAAAGAGGCGCGCGCCCCGTCTAGCATCTCTCGCAAGGTGATGGGAAAAGAATAACCAGTAGAAGGGTTGGTTGATGGTGAACAATGGGAGAAAGGAAGAAAAACAGGGGAGAGCTTGGAAGGAGGATCGCCCAGGATATTTGGGTTCGAGGATCGCTTGCTTGGCCGCCGAGCTTCAGGCTAAGGTAGGACAGCCATGGCGACGGCTATGAATGGCGCAAGAGGGTCGGGTCTCTGACGGAGGGGCGCAGGAGAGGAGACTGGTGATTTACACCAGCAACAAGGTTTTTTGCCAAGGCGGAGACGAGCGGGTAGAAGGGGATTTCGATGCAGTGAATCACGAGATGACGGGTGAGTCTCTGAAGCACGGCGACTGGCCAGTCGGTTGATGGTGGTCGTAAAGGGTAAATAAAAATAGTGGTGGCTGTGAGAGATGGAACCAGGTGCGGCGACTAGAGTCTAGTCGATGAGCTAGACTAAGAGAGGAGTGCCCAGACCGAGGACACGAGGCGCTGAAGTTTCTCGAGGAGGAGCATGTTTGATTGGAAGGGATTCACGGAAAGAGGTGAGGTGAGGATCGGCGATGAAGGTTTAAAGGTGGAATGGAAAGGATTCAAGGCGTGATGTGATGTTGTTGGGGGGAGAGTTTTGAGCTCGCATCAGAGTCTGCCCAAGTTGGTGGTGATAAAGGAAGGAGAGGAGGAAGGAACCTGGAAAGGAGACAATGGAGTTGCCTAGGTAGAGGTAGGTAAACGGCAAGAGAAACGGAGCAGTCCCTTCCAGTCTAATATTAGGCTTCGATCGATCAAAGAAAAATTCTTAATCTGTGAAGCGAGCAAACCCACCTCCTCAACAACGCATATACTACCTGATTACCTGGAAGCCAAACACAAAACACAGCCAAGAGCACCCAACGGCACAGACAGGAGTCAACAGAGACAAAGACGGCGGCGACTCGGAATCCGCCATTGAAGCACGAGGGCGTCACTGACGGCCGTCGCTGGTCAAAGGACTTGGATATCCATGCATGCCACGGCAACCTCGACGACCAAAGCGAAGCAAAGCTGCCGGGCCTTGGGCGGCAAGGGGCGAGAATCAGAGTCAGATCCAAAAGCACTCAGCTGTCTAAACCTGGCAGGCCAAGATACCCAGGCCAAGGGTCGGGCCCATAGTGATCCAGGCACAGCAAGGAGTGGTTCCCACCAGGCAAAGCACGCGCGGCATTGACAGGGCCGGGGCCGGGGTTTTGGGCCAGATAGTAGATGCATGCAGTCGCAGTGCAGGTGCAGATGGGGGGCTTGGACCCGGCGGCGGCGAAAATCCGACAATCCAAGGTGAGGCAGAGCTTATCAACCACTCCTCGGGGAGTGTTCCCCGGCACCGGTAAATGCCCGCCCACCGTCTTCTGGCGCTGGTGTTTATTAGCGACCCTGGTCAGGATCCATGTTGCAGTCTCGACACGACAAACAGCCTGGAGGTCTTGTGCTCAATGGGTCAAGAGGGTAAGGAGACTACAAAGTGAGAGCTCACAAACCTACCAAGCCTGACATGATGTTCAATTCACCCACCACCGTCCGTCTCCGGGCGGGAGGAGAAAGCCGTTGCAAACGCCCGCAGCACTGACACGTGCGTACTCTTCCTGATTGGCAATCTTGGTTCTGATTCTGATGGCTGCTGATCCGATGACGCCAAGCAGCGTATTCCAACAGAGACGAGATTGCTTTCCACGTCTCCGATTACCCCGACGGGTCCATTTAGAAAACGTCACAGACCCGCAGACGCTCCATGGAAATCTACACGACCAAACGAGGCGCAATAGCTTTGAGATGTTCGCATTGCTCCCTGTGCGTTGAGTGAGACCTGCAGCAAGCCCTTGTCGGATTGCCAATCCTTTATCGGGCCAATGGTAGAGTCTGCAATCGAACCTGAATTGCTATTTCCATGAGACAACACAGATAGCAGACAATCCCTGAAGAAACCGCAGGCACGGTTGCAAAAAGCCCAGATCCGAAGACGAGATCTTGGTTGAGATTGTCGCAAGAGCGCAATATTCTCCCCGAGCGGCCAAAATGGCCACACACGATGTCACCAGTCACCTACGCTCAAAAGAGCCAAGCCAAGGGGCTGTTGCTGAAAAACGCCAACGGCTAAAAACCCTAGACTCCCTGTCCTAAATTAGGGCCGTTTCTTGGATTTGGCTGTCCCAGCACAATGGACGTTCCCAAGCTACCGCCTCAATACAACTCTTTGACGTAGCCAAGATTCTTGCCTTTGCATGGATCCATGCATCTGCAACATTATCGGCATCCGGGATGGATATCTTGCGGCAATCCCATTCTACAGCAAAGATAAACACCAAGAAGACGGTACAAGCTGTGATGTCACCGCTCTTTTCCTCCTGCAAGCCCTCCTCCACTCTCCCCGGCGTCGCCGTTTTCGCCAATGGATGTTTCTCAGCCACGAACCCAGCTGAGACAAGAGGCGCCCAGAACGCTTGCATGAGTGTCCTGCCCCTTATTGTGTTACCACCCCTGCTATATTATTTTATTGTGTTCTTATAACTATCACTTATAGCCTCATATCGTTATATAAGCTTTTTATCCCTACCCCCCTGATTCATTTATTTCCGCTATTAACCTAGCTACCCCCTAATAAGTCACTCTTTTTAGTCCTCTACCTTATTATAGGGTATAAAACTATACCTCTTCTAAATAGGCTAAGACCTATTAGAGCTACCCGAGATAGCCTAGGCCTATTATTAGCTTATTTATTAGAGCTACTAAAAATATACTCTCTATTATTATAGGCTCGCTATATTATATAAGCTTCTAGGTAAGGTTATTAAGTAGGTATTATTTATTTTTATATAAATTACTCTTCTTATAGTTATAATATATTTTTATATAAAAAGTAATAAAATATTATAATTAAAAATATATAAAGGAGGCTCTTTAATAATTATTAAGTTTTATTAAGGCTATAGGGAATCTAGGAAGGTTAAAAAGGTTATTTTATTTAAGCTTTCTCTTAAGTTATTTAAGTCCCTTCTTATTATATTTATTAAGCTTAAAATAGCGCTAAAATCTATTATAATATTAATCTATAGCTTGGTTATTTAGCGTAGCCTACTAGAGATAAATTTAATTCTTTAGTATAGCCTATTAGAGATAGATTTAGTTATTTATATTACTTATCTTTTATTTTTAGCCTTAAAATAAGGGGAGAGATAATACCTTTTTATTTATCTTAGAAGGAGCTTTATTAAGGCTATTATAGCGTTATTTATTATAATTATAAACCTTCTAGAGAGTCGTTGTATTATCGAAGCCTAGGTATAAGCTTTAGTTATGTTACGGCTATATTATTTCCGTTGGGTTGCTTAGAGGCCTCCCCCACCGCCCCTTCGAGCCCTTGACCACGCATGAGTGTCCTGCACGACAACGGATCCTTCTCACCGGACCCAGCGCCGCGGATGCCGGAGACGACACTAGACGACGACAACTCGAGCAAGCTCCGAGACAAGAGTGAAATTGAGCAGCCACGAATCTGGACCACCGAATTGGCAGGGTATTTCAATGTCCACCGCTTTCTCATTATCAAACACAGCATATCAAGCCACCTTTGTTGGGTGTAGCCCACGTGTCTTTCGAGGTTCCGAGATGGATGCATCCCAAACTTCAGCCCTAGTATCGCCAAGCTTTTCTCCCCGGTTCACTAACTCGGCACTAAGAGGTCCCAGCTCCAACTGGGCTTTGACTCTAAAACAACTGAAAGGGACGCTATCTGCACATCGCATCTGGGGATGTTCTTTGACGTCTATTGTTGTTGCAGTTGCTACACCACCACCATCTTTACAAATGCTCACCCACGCATCGCATCATGTGTTTGTGCCGCAATACCGCCTGTGGTGTGATACACAACAACCTGTGATACCTCGCTTGCAGGACTCGATAACCCCCTTTACTGTGCCATCTTACTCAACACAGTCTGTCGTTGACCACCTTCCGGTATCGCCGTATTACCGGCTGGCCGGCACTATACTTCCATATCATATATCACCGCCAATTCCAACATGATCACCACATCACGTCGTAAACCCCATCATCCTGGTTTCAAACGTCATTTTTTTTCCTTTGGTCTGCTTTGGTACAATGAGAATACATGATGCAGTCTAAGCGGGCTTCCGAGTGCCGCTCCCTTTTCCTAAACGCCGAGTCTTCCCCGTCCCTTGCGCCTCCAAGACATTTCCGAGGCGGATGTTACTATACGATTCTCCAATCTGTCCATCCCATTATACCCGTTCTCCCGAAAGCTGTGTCTTGTCAATCTTTGGTTTGCCCAACCCGTACCGTTCCCGCTTGTGTAGGTAGTCTCGTTTCCAACTGTCGTGTCTATTACTGCGCCGCAGCGCGTCTGGCATTCTCTCGACCAATCTTCTTGAAGAAGGCATTGCTGTCCTTCTTGTTCCGCTTGAGCGTCTGCATCTTCTTGTTCTGCTCAATGTACGCCATATCCTGGCCACCACTGAGCTCCCCGAGGGTTCCGGCTGTTCGTCGAGCGCCCTTCTTCTTCTTCTTGCGTCCCATGGTGCCTTGATGGAAGAGATCGTCGTTGGGATCGTCCTCTTCCATGCTCTCATTCTCAACGAGCACCTTTTGTAAGAGTTCACGACGTTCCGAGACGTCTGCGAACGCGAGGCCAGGCGTCTTTTCAATGTTGGCCAGCTGCGTAATCACCTTGAAGGCATAACCTTGATCGACAAGGAAAGCCTGTCGCTTGGATGAGAAGAACATCTCCTGTGTATCCTTCGACACGAGCGAGTAGAAAAAGGCATTGAAGCCTTCGTCATTTCTTCGCTTGGCTCGTAGAATTCGGCCCAGTCGCTGCGCTTCCTGACGACGTGAACCGTAATGCGAGGAAATCTGAATCAGACAGGTTGCCTCGGGCAAGTCGAGGGAGGTATCTCCAATCTTGGACAGGAATAGCGTATTGACGTTGGGGTTGTGCTGGAAGTTCTCCAACACCTGCAGACGTTCTGCCTGGCCAGTACCACCGTAGATGAACGCCTTTTGTAGCTTGAGGGCGTAAGCCTTGAGGGCATACACATTGTCTGAGAAGACAATGATCTTGTCTCCTCGCGATTCGTGGTAGTTGATGAGGTATTGGCAGGCCTGGAACTTGCGCGGGTTCATAATGTAGAGGAGACCCTTCTTCCTGCTGGGTGCCTTGAGATATTGGTCGTAAAACTCAGTCGGCATCGGGCACCACACTTCGGCACACTGGACTCTTGCGATATGGCCCTGCTTGGACAGTTCCATCCAGTTGGCCTCGAAGAGCTTAGGTCCGATCAGGAAGTTCAAATCTGAAATCTTGTCATCTTCTCGCAGGAGCGTGGCCGTGAGACCCAGCTTCGAATGCGTCTTGATCGACGACGTGACCTTTCTGAAAATGTTGGCAGGGACGACGTGCACCTCGTCCAACAGCATCAGACCCCATTCTCGGCCCGTCAGGAACCTCATCATCTTCTCGGCATCATAAGATCTCGCTCTCGACTGCGTAACCATGGCGTAGGTTGTGACAATGATACCGGTGCTTCCAGTGAAGACGTTGTTCTTGGAATCCGAAGTGAAGGCAACAATATCGTCGGGGTTAATGTTAGACCACTTGAGGAATTCATTTCGCCATTGCACGACCGACATGGAACTTGTGCAAAGGACAATGACACCCTTCTTGATCGTGCAAGCAGCCGTAATGCCCACCAGTGTCTTGCCAGCGCCACAAGGCAAAACAATGAGTCCGCTCTTCGCTCGTCCATTTCCGAACATCTTGCTCAGACTTTTCTCCTGGTACGGTCGAATCTGCGTGCCGGGCTTGAGGTCGATATCCAGATTGGCGTTGACCTCGTCACGTCGGAAATCATACTCCTCCAGAACTGGATATCCCAGGTTCAGGCATTCCTTCTGTACTGTCTCCACGTCCTTGTCGGCGATTTCGAACGAGTGTGTCACCTCCTGGTCTTCATCGTCTTCCTCGTTGAGGTCGGCAAAGACGTCTCCCTCCTTGGCTGGCGCATCGTCTTGTTTTTGCTCACCGGACTGACCGAGGCCATTAGCCTGCTTCACTCCGGCGGCGTTCTGTGTTCCAGGGATAACGAGACCACCGATCTTGGGCGCAACAGTGGTGGTGATTTCTTCCGTTCCCTGAACACGCAGGGGGCCAATCTTGGGGTTCTTGAGGAGGGTCTGGAGCATATTGGGATCGGGACTTTCGACATAGTACTTTGTGTTCTTCAGAACCAGCTTGACCTTGCCGTAACTCTGAGTACAGCTGGTGATGAAGTTTCGAATCTCGTCTGGCAGTGGAGTCTTGAGGAATCGATCCAGCGTGTTGATGATATCTTCTGGCGACAAGCCGACGGAGACGGCAGCGTACAGACTATGGGTCGTCAAGGCGTACTCGTGCATGAAGGTCGGCCGGGACAGCGGCTCGGAGATGGTGATGAGGAAGTCCTGGGCCTGCTCGGCAAGCGGGTTGAAACTCTCTAGGATAATGCGTCCCTTCTGAGGATCGATCCAGAGAGGGCGGTTCTGATGGTCCTTTTTGAGAACCAGGTAGGAAAAGTCACGATCGCCAAAAATATGCGGGAGCGGATCCCGAATCGCATGTCTCTTCTGGTAGCGATCCAGGGAGAAAATGTCTATGTTCTTATTCAAATCCCGCTCCAGGGCCTCGTCGATCGGGGCGTCATCCTCCTCCATCAGATTCTCATCATTGCTATCGATGGTTCGAGGCGTCGCGGCTCCTGGTGTCGACAACCGCGAGGACCTGCCTGCCTTCGCCCCACCCTGAACGGCGCCGCCCGCTTTTCTCTTCGGAGGCATGTTTGTCGACTTCCGTGCAGCGCGAATCGGGGTTGGCGATGTTGCGTGGAGGAACGAGCGTGTGTGTTGGGGAAGATGCGTTGGAGAGACGTAATGGTTGAAATCAGCCTTGAAGTGCTGCCTTGATGATTGATATGCTGACTAAGGCGATCACGCCGCCTGGAGCTGGTTCTGACTGACCCCCGTTCTAGATCCCGGTTCTTTGCACAGCTGGCATCAATCTCATTCGCCGACACCTCCAAGATAAATGGATTTTGTTATTAGTTTCGGCTTCAAAGTCGCGGTCCTTCTACTCATCCTTTGACTCTTAGTCAGTGTAATAGAGAGGGAGTCATTTCACGCGGCAAGTCTTAGACCCTACCACTGCCCCCAGCGCGACGGGCTTCTTTTCCCAATTTCCCTCAGGAGAGTTATCGCCCTGGTTGTGCTTTATGAGTCCGTTCTTTCCTGTTGTCGGCGGCCTGGCCTTGGGGGCCCAGTTTGTAACACCATTTTGCAACAGCAGCCTGCACAATGATGATTGCGTCAGTTGTATCCATGCCGTTTAGTCAACCAAACCACAAGCAAACACATCAAAAATCTGCCCTGGTCTACCAAACCATCAAACACCAACACAATCTATACAGCAAGCTCAACACTCTTGGAGCCGGTCCTATATAGATGGATCTTTTCCCACAGCAGATGACTACGCTGGAGGCTCTAGCATCCGAGCATGATCGCATAGTGGCACTGGTCTAGTTTTCAGGTAGGCCCTTGAGTTCATTGAGCGCAGCGCTGATGGCAGCTGGAGCTCATTACGCCTCCCTTGTCTTGGGTCTTTAGGTCGCCCAACATAACTGGATGAAGCTTGCCGGGTCTGATAGGTACCTTTGCGCAGAGTTGCTTGCCTCCAACTTGCTGGTCTCCTTCCCCCCACATATAGTTCATCGATTAGACCTTTGCCAAATCGTCGGGTCGTTGGTATGGATTGAGTTTCGCTCGAGTTGATCCAGCCAAACCCCAGATGCCCGCGTTTCTCACCTCCCTCTTGCCTTTCAACCCACCTCTACTCCCATATGTCCTCGGATAGCCTCTATGAAGCCAGGATTGCCCAGTAGAGGCATTATAGATGCTGTTGTATATATACGGAATTCTCCCGCAATACCTGTCGAGAAATCTCCTGGATATATAACCGGCTCTTGCCCATTGGGGCGGAATGCTGTGTGGCCCCTAGCCCCCTTCGCTGTGTTACCCCGTCTCACTTGAGTTGCTTGTCTAGTAGGTCTCGTGGCACTAGCAATGTTGCTCCCGTGTATAACGAACGTCATCCATGATGGGATTCAAGCATTTTTAGTGATAAATCCTGCCTGTTTGTGATTGGACCTTGTGAGCGGTGCTGAATTAGGAGTTCGTTGTGACGCAACTAGGTAGGGACGGGCACGCGGGCCAAGAAAAAAACAAGATACCAATACAAATATATTAGCTTATTACTCTCTAAATATAATCAAAAGAATATAATAGGAATAGATAAAAGTTCTTTAAAATCTTCCTTATTTTTACTATATTTGATATAAATATACTAATTATAGTTAAGAACCCTTTGTTCACCCTTTGAGTAGTTCTGGTGTCTCGATTATTTCTTGACGGACGTGACGGGGTTCGGAGAAACCCCAAGTTTTAGCGCGGCGCGTGGTCAGGGGCCTGAAGGAAGTGCTCCCAAAAGTTGAAGACCCCGCCAAAATCTCTCGGCTTCTATTTGAACCTACCGGTGAACTGAACCAAACCTCCATATATCACGACCTACCTTTGCAATCCAGTTTTTGTTTTCGCATACTGTCTATAACCTATTGAGAACCTTGAATCTTTCTTCTCTTGTATTCATCATGTGGTACGAGCTTCCCTCAGAATTCTGCATTCACAGGCTCTAACTACATGACATTAGCAAGCATATTCTCAACGCCCAAGTCGCCGTCCGGTCGCCTTGCTGTACGACCAAGTCACAAGATTTAATGCGACAAAGCCCTCGAAGCTAACACATACATATCTAGGCAAGAAATGGTTTGACTGCGTCGAGTGCCACACCGAGCAGGAATCCCACCCTCTCATGGAGACCCTCGAGATGACCTTTGCCTGCAAAAAGTGCAAGAAGTGCTTCCGAAAGGACGCCACCGAGTTCGAGGAGGCCGATGAATACTGCCCCCATTGCGATAACCACTTCATCATCGACGCCAAGACCCCCAAGGCTGCCCTATCCATCGAGAGCGACGATGTCCGAATGAACAGCAAGATGCTCAAGGACGACAGGAAGAGGCAGGGCGGTTTGAGATCTATCTTCGACCCGAACGAGGATGCTGACAAGTTGGGATGATGGGTGAAGAATGAGAAATGAAAAAAATGTACGGCGTTGAGGATTCATAGCGACTTGTCACTTCCACGGGGAAACAGCCTAATAGAACGCGTCCCGTCATTATTGTGTTGATACAATGGCACTGGGTTCTAGTTTGGACGCTAGATGCCCTGGTCTATGTGATTTCTTCCCAAACTCCCCCTCTATTCCGCAGCAGAATCATCCTGGGATCTGGTCAAGATGGCCGCACTTCCAGTGCCTGGGGTCCTGCCCGTCTTCTTCTTGGCAGCCTCCTCCTGCTTCTCCTGCTCAATCTCCTTCACGTAACCCTCAATCTCAGCGGTGGGCAGTGTCTCGATAGCAGCGCCGGGTGCCATCAAGGCAATCTCGATGTTCTTGGCTCCGGTCTGGACGACCTCGAGCAAGGATTTGATAGCCAGTCGAATGGTAGCCTCCCGGTCCATATCCTCCTTGTAGTTTCGCTCGAGGAACTCGCGCACAGTCTTGCTGGAACGGCCGATAGCGTTCGCTTTCCTAGACAGAGAGTTAGCACAGGGTGATACGCTACGCTCTAGGAGAACTTTACCATGCAGAGTAGATACCAGAGGGCTCGGTCTGGTAGAGTCGGGGAACCTTGCTGCCATTATCGAATCCAACGATCAGGGTGCTGATGCCGAATGGTCGCACACCACCAGCCTGGGTGTATCGTTGCTGCACACCGGCGACGTATTTGGTAATGTAGTCAATGGTGACGGGGTCTTCAACTGAGAGACGATGGGACTGTGCCTCTAATCGCGCCTTGTCGACGAGGATTCGGGCGTCTGCGTTGAGGCCAGCGAAGGCCAGGGCGACGTGGTTGTCGAGGAGTTGGATCTTGGAGGGTGTGATCCGAGTATCTTGCAGCTTCATGGCCGATCGCTTCTCACATCCCAGCACCACAACATCGGTACCCTTGACACCAACTGCGCAAGTTCCTATCCAGGTGTGAGCCGTGATGATAATGCCGTCGCTCTGGGGTCTGATACACACCTCGCTTCACAGCTTCTCCAGCATACTCGACCTGGAAGACGTGTCCATCGGGACTAGCGATATGTCAGAATGCTGCAAATGTACCTATAAAGAGATACCAACCTGAAAACTATCCCCCGTTGTTAGCTATGTATCATGAATGGGAACACTGTCAGTACTCACCCGACAGAGCTCTGTCGTATCCGGAGGCCATGATTTAAGTTTGGGAAGAAATGTGTCGGACGGATAATGGGGAGGGTTACGGAGGATGAATTCGACACACAAATTCGGAGAGTGAGGGCGGAGAGTTGAAGGGTTGGCGCTGGGTCTGGTTGATGGTGGATGTTGACGTTGAGCCGCTGGGGTAGCTTCGTCAGAACTGCAGCCTGCCTAGTACCTACGGAAGGCTGAGAGCTGGAGCTCCAGCGCCAGTACTAGCGAGGGGAGTGGTCCCGGATAAAGGTAGTGGCGGGGCCGGCACACTGTCTGTGTTTAGACTCGCACGGCTTTACGCACTGCCTCAAAGCCCCTGCCTTGGTCTTCATATTCAAATTGGGTTTCGTCATATGAACCACTATCAACCAACCCGGTTCTTGTCAATACTTGAAGTCATCTATCCGACCTATATCTCATCGCCTTCTTTTTGACTTTATCCAGCTCTATCAGTTTCTATTCTTTCATATTGCAACTAAAAATCGACATGAATCATCAATATCCTTGCAGACCAGCTGCTCTTCTTCCAGTCCAGGGCAGGACGAGCTCGAAGCGTTTCGACTCTTCTTCGCCATGAGCAAGGGGGATAGGAATGAAGCCCCCAATCGATCAAGCATCGGCGCCTTCCCTTTGATCAAAAGCTCGCAACTTCGGCCCATTTTTGTCTCTGCAGGACACCAGCGACATGTTGTCCCTTTTCCACCAGCCTTGAGCGAAAGTTGTCCAACCACATTATCTCCATCAAGCCATCCTGCGAGGTTGCGTTGATTTCTCTGTACAAATCTAATGCCACAGTCATTGGCGTTATTAGCATATCCGGCTGCACCGTGTTATCGAGGACTGAGTCAAGCCCACGACAAATATCAGCAGCAAACACACGACCATGCTGGTACCGCGATATGTCGATTTGAAGGTCGGGTGGCAAATCGGGCCACATATTGGGGTACGCATCGATGACGGGCTGGCAGATGGCTCTGTGCAAGCTCTCGATGCATTGGTGAAGCAGGATTTGCGCCATCCAATAGTACAGGAAAGTCAGACCTGTGTTTCCATCCCTGAAGGAATAGGAGTTGGAAAATGGAATAAAGCCACCGGGGCTTGTCAACTCCTCCTCCCAGTAGGGCACAGGATGTCCTTCAGTGGGTCGGATAGCAATCTGGAACCAAGCATTGAAGTGTCCCTCGAGTGAGAGACAGTCCTGAAGAAGTTGCTGAGCGCGGTAGCGTCGACCAAGGGTGGCTTCTAATGGCACAACCTGGTCCGTCTGTTCGAATATCGTGGGCATGAACAGAATGAGATCCAACAACTGATCCAAGGGGCATTTCGGATGTCTTTGCCATGGAATGGTTTTCCAGTCCGGAGTCGATACAAATGTGTCCCTCCGATTTAGGAGAGCGAATCCAGTCTTGATTCCATTCAGTACGACGAGCGACAAAATTCAGAGGGCCAAGACTTACAGCCAAGGGTCGATACACTCGAACAAAGTAGTGGTGGTTGGGGAAATGGCTGAAATAAGCCGGACCCATATTCCACATCTGATGTGGTCCAGACTCGCTAAATGCGTGTGGTGACTCGTGCTGGCTCGTGTCAGCAAGTTTAGGACGGGCTGACGGGAGTGATGACCCAACCTCGAAGAAGAAGATGCAATAACTCTCTGCAGAGTCATCTCGCTCATCGACGCCAGGCAGACGCGCCAGGCATTGCGCTCTAACATGAAAGTCTCTGTCGTTCAGGGACTGCTGCAGCTCCAAGGGGGTGTATGGGGGAAACATGATGTGGAATCCTGCAGAGTCATATTGACCTGAACTGTCCCGTAAGACGGTTGGAGGCCCAGTGTGCAATGCTGAGATAAGGACCGAATACTCGACGCCTTGGTTCGACACAAGTGTGTGGTCATCCCAAGCCGAAGCGAGAGGAGGAAGCGGTGTCAGATTGAGCGTGGAGGAATTCTCGCCTGCCGAGGACTTTGGTTTTTTGGACGAAGATCCCTTTTTGGGGTGCGAGGCGACCCTACCCTTGTTCTCGGGTGTTCCGGTGATGAAGACACGTTCTCTCTCATACCCTTCACATTGTCTCCCGCTTGATATGCATTTTTGGCAGTATGGCCTCTCATTGCTGCACTGATAGCTTGTCAGCTTTGGGCATAGGCCGCTGAAGAATCTACCAGCAAACCAACCTTGACTCTCCTCCGTCGACAGGTCTCGCAGCCCTTATACTTGCCTGGAACACCAACCATGCTGTCCTGTCTAGGTGTCGGATTGGATGCGCAGAGTTTGGGTCAAAAGAGCCGTTGCAGGGTGTGGTCGAGTTGACGTCTTTCAAAGACGAGGAGCTTGGGGCATGGCCAAGAATTCGGCAAGGCCGCCTGAGATGCTGAAACTAAATAGTCGACGACTCGCATCTGGCTGAGGCATCCCAGTGAAAGTGTATCACTCCACAAGATACGGGATAGCATCTCCCACATCCCCTTGAGGGCTCCCGTGCCTGGGGATAGCTCGGCCAAGCGAAACGAAGATGCTTCCCTTCATGGAAACTACCCTGCCAAAGTTTCATGGTGCGGTAATGAGGTCGGCCCCCAACAGCGAATGAGATGGGTCAAGAGCTTCTATCCAACTCCAGCCGGCTGGGGGACGGTGGCTTACGTATCCACTGAGTGCACAGCTCAGGGGCCAGGGCACGACAGACATGACGAGGTGGTTGACGTTTGGTACTTTCTGGCACTGGGGCTGAGAGCATGGGATGACGATGAGGGGCCACCAACTCACGTTAGGGAGCGTGGATCGGGGGACGGTTTCCAGACAAGCACATGGTCTTGGCTTCATGCCCTGGGAACTTTGGCATAGCGGCGGCATTGGGCATCGGGGCGCTGTGGAGAAAAGGTGTTTCTAGCGCCGTCAGCCCCATAAGGCTGACCAGGAGGTGTGCAAGGGATGGCCGATACGGCTGCTGGTTGGCTACCACCGACATTGAGCTGAAGAAGCCACAGAACAAAGTGCCCACGGCGTCAACGGTGGCCCGAGGGGGGGCTTGCTTGATTTGAGAAGCAGGGTGTCGTGTCGGGTTCCGTACCACTACTAGGTCTTTTTCCACCGCCATGAGTCGCCGGCGGGCAAACACACACACACACACACACACATTTCCCGAGATCGTTTCGTCAGACCAGACCAGGCCAGGCCAGGCCAACGAAGCTCTGACGAACAATTCCGTGTCTAAATCGTCACGGTACAGTTCCGCGGGAGCAGTGGGTCGAGCTCGGATCCTTGTTGCGTGACAAGATGCCACCATACTTGATTTGACTGCCGCAAAGCAGGCTACCTTGACAGGTCTATCTACTGTACTGTATCTACAGGTGTGACTCCACGGGCCGGACGAACGCACACAGCCACGATGCAGTATCGCATCCGAAGAGAGAGACTGGACGCGATGTTGCAACACATGGCGCATCATGGACCCATCTGGCCGCTTGCTCGGTGACGGTTGCAGGTGCATCGGATGCATGCGTCTACAGATGGAAATCAGGCCTCCAGTGAGGAAGCCACTGCAGCATGCCGGACTGCGCTGTGCTGCACTTCGCTGCAGTGCAGTGCAGAGGTGGGTAAGAGGGATTGCCGCTTGGTGCGAGACCAAGAGACGGGGTATCAGATATACTTGTAGGGGTTCATGATGCCATTCTGGGGCGGATGTCAGCCCTAACGCCGGAGAAGCAGGGTGGGAGGGGGCAAAACTCCGACAGGCTCGGTTTAGGGCTGAAGGAGAGAGGGAGAGGCAGGGAGAAGGGGGGAGACTTACAGGGTCAAAGAGCTTCTTGATCTGCTTCATCAGACCAATGGTGGTTTCGTCTCGGCTGTAGCCGATATACTTCTTCTTGGCTATTCCAAGGCCGTGCTCAGCGCTGATGCTGCCGTTGCGCTTCTGGATCCACTCGTATACCCAGGGCTCGAGGACCTTTTCCACGGCAGGGTCGTAGCGTCGCACGGGAATGTTGAGGTGAAGATTGGCATCTCCCATGTGGCCGTAGCCCAGGACAGCCACAACGGGGTGGTCAGGGGTATCGCCCAAAAGACCCGCGTCAGTCATCCGGGCCTTGGTATCCTCGACGAGGCTATACATCTCGGTGAGGGGGATCGAGATGTCATACTTGTATGTGCCTCCCCAGTGGCCCAGGCACTCGGTGATGCCCTCCCGCCACCCCCACAAGTTGCGCAGCTGGGTCTCGTCCTGAGCCACTACACCATCGGCAATGACCTCACGAGTCATGACGTCCTCAAGGAAGGCCTCGAGTTTAGCATAGTCGTGCTCACCGTTGGAGCCGCTCGTTTCAATGAGGCAGTAAAAGGGGTGCTCGCCCTCGAGGGGGTGCTCCTGTCCCTTGACCTCAGACACGATCCTCTGGCTGCGGCCGTCCATGAGCTCGAACGCTGATAGGATCTCGGACAGCTGCTTCTTGGCCTCACGGAAGGCAAGCTGAGCCTTCTCATACGACTCGATTCCAAAGACGGCAACATTCACCGCCGGGGAGCGCTGAGGGCATTGGATAGCGATCTTTGTGATAATGCCCAAAGTCCCTTCGGCACCGATAAAGAGCTGCTTGACGTCGTAGCCGGTATTGTTCTTGCGCAGGGTGCACAGGTCGTTAATGACGGTACCATCAGGAAGGACGGCCTCAACACCGAGGACGGTGCCGTGCAGGCTGCCATAACGCAGCAATCGCAGGCCTCCAGCATTAGTAGCGACGTTTCCGCCGACGTGGCACGACCCCTTGGCGCCAAGGTCGAGAGGAAAGATATATCCCCTTTGGGCAAGGTACGAGTCGACGGCCTCGAGGATGCAGCCGGCGTCGACGACGAGGGAGCCACTGACCTCGTCAAAGGAGCGGATCTGGTTCATACGGGCCATGCTGATGACGATCTCGTCAAAGACGGGGATGGAGCCTCCCACGAGACCAGTGTTGCCTCCCTGAGGGACGACGGCGAGGCGCTGCTCGTTGCAGTACTTGAGGATACCGCTGACCTCTTCGGTGGTGGACGGCCTGAGGACGAGCCTGGCCTGGCCGCGGTACTTGTGCATCCAGTCCTCGTTAAAGGGCTCCAGGTCGGCCTCGTCAATGGCGGCGCCTCCTTCCGTGACGCCGTCGATAACGGCTGAGGGGTTGTTACCCAGGATCTCGCGGAAGCGGGCGACGTGCTCGGGAGTGACCTGGGCGAAGCGGGCGTCGCGCTCCAAGTCCGGGTAGGTCTCGGCCGTCAGCTTAGCCCGGCATGGCTGGGTGGAGAGACGACGAGCCTCGGGGCTGAGGTCGCAATGCATCGGACAGGTTGAGCGGCTCGAGCAGCGACGGCGAGGCCTCCTCTCGATCTCGTCGTCGCAGACAGACAGTTTCTGGTGCTGCGGGTGGGTGCCCTAAGGGCGCGGAAGAGCTGTGAGCGGGACGACATTGTTGGATAATACTGTGTGACCTTCTAGCTGTAGCTGATGTGCTTGAAGCTCTGAGTGAGACGAATTGGAACCTTGGAGGTCCTGCAGAGGCGGAAAAAGCTACTTATCCATCAAGAGAAAACAGTTGTTGCCCCGCGACTTTTTTTTTCTCCTCTGTATGGATGGCGCAAGAGGCGATTGCGGAGCCTACCGGCACCGGCACATGGGGTTGTCGGGCCGGGTTTTGCGTGTCAGGGTACGTACCGCCGGTCGTCTAAATTGAGTCTTCCAATCCCGAAAGCCGGGGGATTCAATTTGATCGGATTTGTCCGGTGACAGCTCTCCGTCTCTTGTGGGGTATTAGTGTGTCGACGGCGAAATGAGCTTAAACACCGAGAATGGAGGGGGAAAAACTGCTGCGAATACCGGCGAAAAATGCCGGCAAAAATGAATAACTGACCGGACACAACAATTCTCTCTCCCCAATTGAGCAATTGTTACCTCGAGCTGTTTTAGCCGGTTGTCAAGAAAAATAACCGAAGAGGCATGACATTGTGCCCCCCCATTCTTGGCGACTCGGCAATAACCTCATGAGACATGCACACTCATCATGATTCAAACTTGTAAGGTAAAGTAAATAACAGAATCTCGACTATCAAAAAAGTCTCGATCCTTGAATAATTAATAAAAAAAAGAAGACTACAGCAGCATTCCCAAGGGGGCAATGCCGCTTGCTATCAATCCTAATCAATCAATACACTCTCCGGTATAACTCAAAGGGATATCCATTTGCCAAAGCCAAGAGCCCTCCCCCGTCCTCCCGCCTCGCCGTCCGCCAAAAAGATAAAACACCAACAAGATGCAATCAAACAGAAAGGCATGTGCAGTTGGTTGTCTTTTTTTCCCACTGCGCAGAGACACCCTCACTTTCCTTTCCATTTCCTTCTCTCACACAGGGTTCAAGTATCCAGCGTCTTTAACTCAACCTCCCCCACTTTCGAGCCACTTGATATATACCCTCCTCCTCTTGTTCCTCACAAGTCAGATCAGATCTTCACCTTCCCTTTCTAGCCCCCTAGGCTCCGTTCGTGTGTGTCTCTGCGACAGGGCTTCTCTGCTCAAGATTCGTCCTGTCCTGCAGGGCCGCCTCTGAGCCGTCCTGCCCTCCTTGTTCGTTGATGAGCTTCTCCATGAAGCTGATGTAGTCGTACTGCGGCATCCCTCGGTCCTCCGACATGTCTGGTCCGTTGTGCTCTGGCATGATCTCGACCAGCTGATCAATCACCTCGTCGGGCACCAGACTATGCCGTAGGTCCATCTCTGTCACATATGGCTTGCCATCTGCCACTTCGCGGAATGACTGGAACACTTGCTCCGCCGTGTTCTGATCCTCAGTTACATCCACCATGAAGCGGATAAACTGCTCGAATGTGACATACTCGCGGCCGTTGGACGTCTCCACAAAGTAGTCGTGCATCTCATCCTCGGAGAAGACCAGTCCGAGTGATGCCAGTGCCGCACTAAACTCGAGCTCTTGTAGGGAGTTTGTGTCGTCGCGGTCAAAGTGACGGAAGACACTCTCAAACTCCTCCAGCTGAATAGGTGTTAGGTTTGTCATGCTTCGCGCCACCATCTGGTTCTCCAAGAAGGCAAGCTTCTTCTGCACCGACGTCTTGACAAGGCCGAGCTCGTATACAAGCTCGTCGTATGTATAGGTAGTAAAGTCGTTCTCCTCAATGTTGGCCTCTTGACACTTTTCGTCCACCACCGCAATCTTCTCCAGATATTGGTCCAGGGGTGCGAGGCTCTCGCTCAGCTTCCTCACGTGGTGTAGCTGGTCTTCAACGTCACCATCCAGGCCAGAAAGTGCTAGCTGCATTGTGTTGAGGGCCATTGCAAAGTCGTTTGCCTTGTCAGCAAAGGATTTGCGAAGGGCGTTCTTGATGCTGTATACTGTTAGTCAGGGGTCAAGTGCTTGTATAACGAATCCACTCACTCTCGGATTGTCTCGTTGATAAGCTGGGCGCGTGTCATCTCTGCAGATGCCAACTCCGCCCACTTCCTCTCGAGAGCCTCCAGACTCAACTCAGCCGGGGGGTCGTACGGCCGCAGGCGATATGTACCCAGCTTTGTCTTGATGTTGCCTAGTAGAGTCGCCAGGTCGCTCTTCTCAGCAACCCATTGTCTCTTCAAACCCCTCTTGTACTCGGCGAACCGGTTTGCTTGAGCCTTTGCGTCGACGTAGGTTCCCTCAAACTTGGACTGCTTCCACCCCTCGATCTGCTCCTGGATGGCCTTGAGCAGAGCTCGCATCCGCCGCTCGTAGGCACTCTGCATCTCCCAGGCGCCTTGCATGTTGTTGACAAACTTTTCGACACGGCGTCCAGCATTTTCCACCTTTTCCATCTGCGAGAAGGCATGGAACCAGTAGGCGATGTAAGTCATCAAACTCTTCTCATCGGGCTTGGCCACATCGCACACATCTTCGACATCCAGCAGGCTGGGGATACCAATCTCCTTATGTGCGATATCGAAGGCTAGTTGCATGTTGCCTCGATGATCTGACTTGTCCAGGGCGTCGTAGTCGATCAGGTCGGGTCGGTGAATATCCAGGAGAGCGCAGAAGGCCAAACCGTCATTCCAGCTGGCGCTAAAGTCTCGAACCTCGACCTCATCGTAACATGCCGTCTTTCGTTGACACCATAGAAGGAGACCCTCCTTGGCCGACATACCCTCCTCGTTGATGTCATTGATGGTGAAGCGTAGAATGAGAGTCCAGATGAGACCCAGTATGATCTTTTTGATTTCTATTGACGACATCTTCGGCGCCGATGTTCGTCAGCTGGATGCCCCTGGACTTGATGTAATCGAGCGCCAGGTTGGCATTCTCGAACATTTGAACTCTGAGCTTGGGCTTTGAGGCATAGCGACCGAGTGACTCGTGTGAAAGGCATTCGAGGAGGTGAATGAGAATGACCTTGGGAAACGTCAGTGCCGATCTCTTGTGGGGATGCGCATCACATCATCAACCTACACCATCGCTGAGATCCTCCACCAAGTCCTGAACCTTGAGGGCGCGTGCCTCAATCTTGCTGTTGAGCCTAGACGATGAGTCATGTCAGCGAGTGGCCTCTATGGCAGAGATTCGGCATCATCATGTACCATTTTGTAAAGGTCTTTTGCTGGACCTTGACCCATTGTTGCTGCTCCGCAAACGCCATCCTCGTCAGGCCTTGATCATGCGGGGGCTCGACGGCAGCGAGAGCGTCAGCTGGAGTGCTGGAACTAGGCGAAAACCTCCGTGGCTTTGATGGCTTCTTTGCCTTTTTGGAGGCCCAACGATATACTTGTGCTTGTGCTCCCAGATCGCTGCAGTCGCGCCGCATGCAGTTGTGACTTGTCCCGCCGGCTGCGCGGGGTCGGTGAGGACGGAGACGAGGACGAAGAGGTGTTTGTGAGTGTTCGAGAGCGGGCGACGGGGCCAGCGACAGGCGAGGAAAAACAAGAGGATTGTGGGCGTGAGGAGAGGCCGTCGGCGATGGAGGTTGATGCGGAGACAGGGGATGAGGCCGACTCGAAAGATGCGGACGAGTATCTAGAGGATGAGACGGATACGGTAGAGATGCACGATAAGCGGGACGATGCAGATGCTGAAGCAGAGGGCGAACCGGGGGTATCCTCCTGTTGCTGCTGTTGCTGTTGGCCGAAACGATGTTGATGCTGCTTCTGGTGATGATGCGGGTGGTAAATGTCGTCTGGGTTCTCCTGGTGGTGATGATGCCCAGGCCCAGGCTCCTGCTGGTTCGAGCAATAGGCGTCTTCGCTGCTATACTCGGCGGCGTGTAAACAAAAATCGGGGAACCTCTCGTTGCCGGGCTGCAGGGGCATCGCCTGTGATGGCTGCCTCCCCCTCCCCTGAACGGGATCATCCCCAGCGGCGGCGGCGGCCATTTTTATTTTTAGAGGCACCTAACTGGTTCTAGCGGGTTTTTTTGCCTGGGCTGTTGGTTTTAGCGGGTTCTCTGTAGCGCATCCAGTTCGCTGCGAACCCCTGCCCCTCTTGTCGACGACGGGCAACGACAGCGGGCGGCGATTTCGGCTGTCGATTCGTGTTGGTGCCCTGGTCGTTTAAATGAAATGGGCAGAATTTCGATATTGCGGTCAAGAGCAAACCCACTCTGTCAAATATCAAAAGAGTGGCTTGTCGAGATTGTAATTACACGTATCGTATATGTATACGCGTTCTTCTCGGGTTGGTTTGATCTGGTTTGGGCATTCGTGCGTGAGAGACACGACTTTGGGTTGTTGGGCTTATATCTTCCTCCACAAAGTCCATCCCTCACAGCTTTACACGTCTCGTGCAGGAACCTCCTCGCATAAACTCCATGCCTTGTGCTATCCCCTCGCGACGTGGACGAGACACTGGACACGGGCTGGTCTGAAGATTCCAAGATTCTGAACTCCCCTCTTTGTCCTCCTCTGAAACTGAGCACATCCTTTTTGAAGCTTCTCGACGATTGCGACTCGTCCGTTGGAAAGTCAGCTCATGGAAACCCCAGAAATTCAATGCGGCACACGCCATCTCATGCCGTTCGTTCAGGGGTGGACCCTGCCATCATGGGAAACGCTCTGGGTGTCGATCAGCGGCTGCACATGGTCGATGCATGGCGTCAACTTGACGTTTCGGTTTCGGAGGAGGGGGGTTAATTGTTGAATTGCCTGGTGGTAAGTTTTGTGTGTGAGCTAAACCGTTGAGGTCTCTTGAAACGTTTCGCGAAACCTCTTTATCATGCATTATATAGGTTTGTCTATTTTGGGACAGAGACCGTGCCATCTTCAAGTCTTTCAATTAAACCCGGACATGAACTGTTTCGATGCAACCCTCCCAGACAATCACTCTTCAAAACCAATTCAACTGTGGCGCCTGACATTGTTGAGACCATGTCCTAATAATAGTCAAGACCAGCCCTTGGGGTGAGACCCCAGAGTTTAAGCAAGGGATTGTGATGTTGCATTTTGCTTCGACGTCAAGTGAGCCTGCTTACCCTGTATGATACGTTGATGAGCGTAAACATTGGGTTTTGCATTGCCAACTTATCTACTTACTTACTTCATGAATTATGCTGCTTGATGAGTTCAGGTGAATTAACTTGAATGGAAAAAATCATTACTGCGAAGTCGCAATGAATAGTTCATGGTTGAGCATATATACCTACTGATGGTATAAATTCATGGTTGATCAAGTTGAAGCAAGTCAATACATAGTACTCACCTAACTACGGAGTGCTCATGCATCGTAGATCTCAACGTCCAATGTCGTCTTTTCACATCGAACCGCACTTTAGATGATGGTACACATCCATTTATAGACTCTAATACATCATATATCATACAATCAGCCTCCCCGTGATCGCTCATCTCCTCTGCTGCCCATGCCCAGTCTGCTTCGCCCGAGACCGCAGAGTGTACCTCTCCTTCTTCCAGGCAAACACCAGCTGATCCACGCTGCCCATGTCGTGCTTGGGCTTGCGCATGTACGTCAACCTCGCTCGGCGCGCCCTCTTGGGTCGTCGCCAGATGATGTCGATGCCCGTCACCGTCGGGCTGTAGATCTTGAACCACATCTCGACTCCCACCTTCATCATCTGGCCCCGTAGCTGGATCGCCGTGTCCTGGCCCCGGCGCCGGATCTGGATGAAGGCCCCCGCGAACGGCTCGCCCGCCTTGGTCGTCACCATGAGAACGTCGCCCACCTTGGCGCTGTCGGCGTGCTCCTTGGAGAAGAGTCTTGTGCGTGCGCCCGTAGGGTCAAGCTTGGCGATCTGCTTGTCGAGGAGGGCGGGCATCGGGTCGGGGTGCGTGGAGCGGATGGTAGGGACCTGAGGGTAGATCTGGAACTTGTTGACCTTGGCAATATCCGCCCCTGAAATAATTGTCAATTCCGTATACCAAGATGAGGGTAAAAAGGACGAGTCGTACGTTGTTCAGCGCTAAAGGCATTCTTGAAGGCCTTCTTGAACTGAGGCTGGACCTCGGCCGACTTCCTGGGCTCCAGGCTGGCCGAAGAGTTGTACCGTTGGAACGACCTCTGGAATCTTGTCCGCCGAAGGGCCGTCTTGAGACAGCCGACCGGCCGTCCCACGCTGGCGACGTTCATTGTGATTCGTGGCTTTGTCGTGAACGAAGAGTAGATATCTCGAGGTTGATCCGACGCTTAGAATTTCTGGAGCTTCCAACGTCCCGCATGCCAATTCCCGCGTGTGATTGGCTCGGCCCCACAGTTTCTCCGGCCATTTTTCTCTGTAGAACAACTCCAGTCCGATTATTCGGCTGCTGGGCTATTCTCTGTATAGCTTCATAGACCATCCCCCTGGTTCAAATTACAATGGTCAAGAGATCATTGGCGTCGGTGGCTCGGCCACTGGCTAACCTGCGAGTCCCTGCAGTCTCAGCCCGCCAATTCAGCTCATCTCCCGCCCATGGTATGTTACCATGAAGGTCATTCTATTCATCCAACAGCTAAATATTGTAGGATTGAGCGCCATCTTTGCCAAGACCGAGAACACACAGCTCAACGAGGCCCTCGGCACGATCCAGGAAAAGATCATCCTCCCCGCCTACCTCCCTCGCAAGCAGCGCGAGCTCGTCTTCAACCCCAAGATGCGCAGCTTCATCCAGCAGAACCCCGTCGTCATCGAGCTCGACGGCCTCGAGCACAAGTTCACCACCATCGACCGCTTCACCGAGATCCCCAACTCGAAGAAGGCCCTCGGAGAGGTCCTGGGGCTCATGGAGACCAGGGAGGACTGGGACAACATCGGCACCCTGCTCGCCGGCTACAAAAAGGCCGGCATCCGCCTGCAGTCATACCACTACGACAAGATCATCCGCAAGGCGGGACAGAGCAAGCAGACATATGCCATCATTGAGTGCGCTAAGCAGTCCGGAAAGACTGGTCTCTTCTTGACGAGGAAGAACCATCTGGTTCTCCTTCTGGCCGACATCAACAACAAGATCACTTCGCCGAGCGGGGAGGCGAACGAGTCTGCGCAGGCTCTGAAGTGGATTGAGCTGGTTCTGGACCTTATTCAGCGACCAGAGCACCAGCAAAAGGGTGTTAAAACCACGGACCGGGTACATGACTCCCCCGTTGTCCGAGGACTGCTCCTCTTCGCCCAAGCCTCGTCCATCAAGGCACAGCAGGCGGCCGAGAGTTCAGCAGAGGTTGATGTGCAGGCTCTCGAGGACAATGCCGAGTTCATCACCACATCCTGGACTCGCCTCGGTACTGACGACTTGGCCAACTCTCCCGTTCTCAAGTCCCTGAACCCCCGCTCTCCTCACACCGTGAGCACCAACCACAAGGACCACCTTTCCGTCAACGTCTATATCCTCACGCTGGCTCAGAACATCAAGGGCATGGAGCTGGCCCAGGAGATCCTCGGCGATGCTGCCAAGGGCCTGACGCCCATCCGGGACGCGCTGGAGCAGCACCTCAAGGACTTTATCAAGGCCGACTCACGCTATCTTGAACGCTGGGCCGAGACATATGAGTTGGTCACAGGCCGGAAGCCCGAGTGGTCGGTATAGACATGAAAAAAAAAAAGATATTTTTAACGTTTGGCCATGTACAATTTACTCTGTAACATCTAGCTTTTTTGTACAACATACCCCTTCTATGGTAGAACAATGTACTTCTCCAGGTGCTTGGGGATGGCCCCTAGTAGCTTCTTATCTGTCAGCCACTTGCGCGAGAACAACCGGTCGGCGTATCTGTAAGCGCCGTCGCAGAGGACTGTGACGACGGTGTGGCCCTTGCCCAGCTTCTGGGCTACCTCCTTGGCCGCCACCACGTTGAGCGAAGAGCTGGCGCCTAGGTAGAGGCCCTCCTCGTCAAGGCAGCGGTACACCATCTCAATGCTCTTCTCATCGGCGATGGTCAGAGAGCCGTCCACAAGGCCGATATCGGGCTGGAGGTTGTCTGTGATGCGGCCCTGGCCAATGCCCTCAGTGATACTGGATCCCGTGCGCTCAATCAGCTTCCCGCCGGATGAGATGTATGAGTGCAAAACACTACCGGGGGGATCTGCCAGGAAGCTCTTGACCCGGCCATTTGAGACCTCCTTAAGATATCGAGTGATACCGGCCAGAGTGCCAGCGGTACCGGTAGCGCAAGTAAAAGCATCGACCTTGCCCTGCGTCTGAGCCCAGATCTCAGGTCCTGTAGTCTCAATGTGCGCCCGGCGGTTGGCAGTGTTGTCGAACTGGTTCGTCCAGACGGCGTTGTCAAGTCGCTCGGCGTGGCGACGGGCCTGGTGGTTGTAGTTCTCGGGGTTGTCAAAGGCGACGGCGGGGACGGGGTAGACCTCTGCGCCGAGGAGCCGGAGGAGGTCGATCTTGCCCTGGGACTGCGTGTTGGGCATGTAGATGACCAGCTTGTAACCCCGCGACCGGCAGACGTGGGCGAGGCCGATGCCCGTGTTCCCGGCGGTGCCCTCGACAACGGTGCCGCCGGGCTTGAGCAGGCCGCGCTCCTCGGCGTCCTTGACCACGTAGAGGGCGGCACGATCCTTGACCGAGCCACCGGGGTTCATGAACTCGGCCTTGCCGAGGATCTCGCAGCCAGTCTCTTCGGAGAGGTGGTTGAGTCGGATGAGGGGTGTGTTTCCGATGGCTGTAGCGGAAAGTTAGTTCGTGTAGCTATCACACAGAACGGCACATGGGCTACAAACCTCCGGTAAGACCCCGAGAAACGCCCTGGGCCTGGGACACGGCGATGGTGTGGGCGCTAGGCTCAGCAGCCTTTGCGGCAGCAACGGCGAGCCGCCGGACGCTGTGACGGAACATTGGGACGGAGCAAGAGGATCGCGAGCTTCGGAAGGGGTCAATTGACACAGTAGCAGACAAGAAAGAGTCCCAGGTCAGCGAGGTTGCTTTGTGGAGGGTTTTGGCTTGGTAAGAAGGGAAAGCGTCTAGATGTGGTGGGGCCGCAACCGGCGGGAAGCTATGGCGCAATCCCGGGCTGTCGGCGAGGATCCACACCGAGTTCCATGATGGCCTCAATGACACCATAACGCTCAAGATGACAAATTTTGCGAGATATGGATATTTGGATGATATATACGCAGTAAATATGAAAGATGTAATATCCTGGAAACGTTGATCATAAGTCTCTTGATCCAATGAGGCGCCGTCGACCCCGTAATCTTACTCCTTGCTCCAGGCTCTCAAGAGGAATTCTGATCCGGCCGCACATACGGCGCTGGGAACAGTCCCCGAGAGCCCATGTATGTCCCAAAGTACCAATCTCCGTTCACGTCTTCAATTTCTTTGATTTCTGCTCCCCGAGGGAAGAGGAGCTCGTCATCTGCTCCCGACTTGGGATACCATCCCCACCTAGCGCTTGCCTTCATGCCCACTCCGCCATCCGGAGGGAAGCTCTGTGTAAAGTTTGTCGAGCCGTCGCTGGAGGGTGCTGTTTCTGATACGTCCCTGGTGACGAGACGAGCTGCTGTTTGGTCACCGCGTTGCCATACCCACTTCTGAAGTCCCTTCTCGCGCTGCTCGGGTTTGTCGGCTGGCTCGAATCGTAACCCACGGCCTCCAACTAGGTCCTGAGCGATGTACCTCCACTGCCCGATTTTTCCATCAGTGAATCCAACAACCACCATTCTATGACCATGAAGACACCTCCTCCACCCGGCATGACCGTTCTCGGGGCTGATCTGGCGCTGGGTGACGAGAGTGCCATAGCAAGAAGCGCAAATATCGTAATCGCCTGGCGCCGCATCCGGAACCAGAGAGCTTGTGCATTGATAGCAGTGGTATCTTGCCTTGTTCGGGAGAATAGGGTCTTGACAGATATCGCATCGTGTCGCAAATGTCAGAGGTTTAAAGGGGCCAACGTTTGATGCGTTGGGGCCTTTGAAGATGGTTGCTGCTGGAGGTCTCCCTGGTGATCTTGGAGGGCTTCCTGTCCTGCTATGAGTTGGTTGTGTTGCTTCATGGGCTAATGGCAACAGAGTATGTGAGCATGATCTCCCTTGGTTTACACAGTTGTTGCAGAAACCCCAATCTCCTTCATTACAGACATCACAGCGCCAGTAGCACTCGTTTGTCCAGGCAGAACATTTGGCACAAAACGTGCCGCTCTCCAGTCGATGCCGGGGATCATCGGTCGTCATGGTTTTCCGGCCATCTGCGCCGCCGGGAGTAGCACGAGGAGGTCGATACCGACTTGCCGTGAGCAGGTGTGGCCTTGCCATGGAAGGGTCTCCTTTCTGCTGGCGTGTCTTTTCCCATTTGGACCAGGCACCATAGCCAAATCCAAACCAGTAAAGGCAACCCTTGCCGGCTCGGTAGCAGTCGAGGCACATGTTCCACTGACCGCTGGCGCAGATGGAGCAGTTGTAGTGAAGCTCATACTCAATGTGCGGTTTATTGCATCGAGCACAGCTGATGGATGGCTCAGGAAATAGTTGAGATCTTGTTCTCTGATGTGCTTGTCCCGAGACAGTTGGGCTAGTGACAGGACTGGCTACCGTCTGATGAACAATCGCGAGGTCTGCAGGACGGGTACGACTACTGCGACCTGCTGTTTGTTCAGCATGACTAGTTGAAGATTGCGCTGCACCTGAGGTGCTTGATGCGCTTCCTTGACGGTTCGCAAAAGAAAGATTTCCATTGTTGCCCGTCGACGGCGCAGCTTCAGAAGGGTGAGGGAACGGTCCATGGCGAATAGGCGTGCTGGTACTCCGTCCCTCACTGAAGCTAGGTCGAGATTGAGTCGGATCTGAGGTTTGAGATCTCAATGTCAGATCAGTTGAAGATCGAGCGGCAGGCATGGCCTCATTGGTAGTTGGAAAGACTGGTGCAGTAGCGCTACGGCTTCCGCTGGCTGTCCTGCGCCTCGTCCGTCGGCCTGTGTCTTGTACCTCGAGATTGGCTGAAGGGTTGGATGGCGGTGGACGACTTCGCTCCTCGGTCTGGCTGGCAGCGCTGGCGGCACTGGCGGCGCTTGTTGATCTAGAATGAGGACGGGGTCTTCCTCTGGGTGGTCTGTTCCCATCAGGGGCTAGCATGCGGGAGTCTGACTGCCCAGACTCTGTGTGCTGCTGTGATGATGACTGATAGCTACTCCTGTTGTTCCTTCGCGACGTCTCCCCTCGTGCGCGTTCCCGTTGTCGTCTTCGGTACGCCTCGGTGATGCGCCTGCTGAGTTCATCGTCGCGACTCAAGTCGATGCTATCCAAATCAAGTCCGTCTAGAAGGCCTTCTTCCTGAATCTGCCTGGCAAAGTCTTCAATTTCTCTTTCAATGTCTCGCTCGCTCATGTCAGCCGAGCTGATGAGCGATCTGATGGATGACTGATGCTCAATCTGACGCTGCCTCGAGTCGCTTCGCCGATGTCTCCGTTCACTCTCTGACAGCTGGTCGGCGCTGTGGCGGGCTCCGTCGTCTGTGCGAGGGCGATGTCCCGGTCGACGTTGGCGGCTGTCCAAGCTCCGGTCTCTTCCCGACCTGCCTCTATCATCCGCAGAGCGACTCTCACGTCTTCGTCGTGTCCTTGGGGGCCCAGATGATATTCCGGATTCCTGCAGACTCAGCTCTCTAACCTCATCTACCAATCTTCTCTCCTCTTCGTCCGCGCGCCGCTCTTCGGCGGTTCTATGGGTGTTGACTTTGGGCAGCACTTGGTCGCCAGGCTTGTACTTCTTGGCCATCTCCTCCTTTTCCGCTGCCGACCGATCCTTATCCGGATTCGCGGCGATATACATGTCTAGCAGCGTTACAACGGTAGCATTGTGCGCGGTATCTCGAACGGCGGCTCGACATGATGGGCAAGTAAAGATGTTGGCACCGGGAACTGGCGGGTTTGGCGATCGCTCGGCCGTCGAGGCCTGAAAGGAGAACCATTCCTTGAGACAGGCGCCGCAAAAGGTGTGAAGGCAGTCAAGAAGGGTCAAAGGTCGGTATAGGAGCTCCGTGCAGATCTGCGCAAGGTTAGTGACGGGTTGGTGGTGATGCAAGATCAAAGGCGGGGAGAAGGACATACCGAGCACGTCAGCTCCTTTTCCAGGTCCAGACCAGCTTGTGGAGGCTCCATTCATATCACGGTATATAGACTACAGCCCATATTCTGGGTAAAATGGGATGCGCACGCAGGAGGAGCCTCCGCTGAAGAATACAGCAGAGATATGTTTGAGGATACGAGTCCAGTCGAGGATGGCGTTGGGCCGACTATTAGAGGTCATCCATTAGTGGGTGGCGGGGGTCTTGGGGGCCTGGCCTGGGCCTGGGCATGGGCGCTACGAAGACTGGAGAGGAAAAGGCGGAGGAAATAGCTGCATTGGCAACCCATCCGATGGCACACACATTTTTTTTCTTACAGCGTGTACAATACCAAGAACAAGGCGAGAAGAGGTTGGGCAGCTACATGGAAGACAACGAAGAGATTCCATTTCATCATGTATCTCTGTGGAGCGTGTGCGAGGCCTGCGAGACATTTGACGTCTAACCAACACGCTGTCCATCAGGCAATGATAGGCTATCCGTAGAGCATCCCAAGATCGGGCACGGATCTGGCTTCAGTTGTTTACTTTCCTTTCCCTCTTTGTTTATTCTTCCCTGACCTCATCCTTACTGTAATCCTCTAGCCCACCATTGCCATGAACCAACAGCGGGTTGTGGCTGTTCCCGTGTCATCATGCGGAGCCTTCCATCCCATCCATCCTTCTCACTCACACCAACTGCAGATGTTCGCTTATAACATCCCTGGAAGAACCACTGCCTCCCCCCCACCTCATGAACAACGAGATGGTGTCGAGTGGTTGAAAGATACGATGTCGGTCACAGGGCGGATAGTTGATCGAGCCCGAGACATTTAGTATGTTTGATGTTTGTGGACCCAGAAGAAATGGATCTCTGTATGGATATCCCAGTCTTGAAATCCGTCTATGAACCAAGCATGCTTTCCGTACCCATGCTGTGACTGGTTCTAACCACCAACCAAAGGATGCAGGATTGAATCATCTATTTTCGGAACTTGCCATTGTTTCCACTACTTGCCAGCATAAACAAACATATTTCGCGTCCTGCGGTTGCAACGGGTCTGTATTGCATCTACCAAGGCTAAATCTGAGGAGGATTGCTTCCTTCGTAAGCCGTAGCGAGGCAAGGAAGCCATAAGCAGCCTCTAGCAATAGCAACTACAGCAGCATCGCCACCATGGATCTCATCTCATATTCTCATCCCATGTCTTCTTTTATGAGTGAGTCCACTCGGCCTTCTTCTTCTCGGCAAACGCCTTCATGCCAATCTTTTGGTCCTGGCTGCCAAACAGGCTGTGGAACACTCGGCGCTCGTACTCGACGCCATCCCGCAGCGGCAGGTCCTGGCTCTTGTTGACCACCTCCTTGGCCGCCACAATGGCAACCTTGGAGTAGCCGGCGATGGTTTCGGCCAGCTTCAGCGTGCCCTCCATCAAAGCCTCGTGGTTAGGGAACGTCCTGGCGGCGAGACCCCACTTCTCCGCGTCGGCTCCGGAGAACGACTTGCCGGTCAGGATGAGCTCCATGGCCTTGGACTTGCCGATGGCACGGGTCAGGCGCTGGCTGCCGCCGGCGCCGGGGATGGTGCCGAGCTTGATCTCGGGCTGGCCAAAGTTGGCGGTCTCGGTGCAGTAGATGAGGTCGCACATCATGGCCAACTCGCAGCCGCCACCAAGAGCATGTCCGGACACGGCGGCGATAATGGGCTTCTTGATCTGGGTGGTGAGGTCGGACCAGGACTCGATGAAAGAGTTGGTGTAAGCCTCAGAAAAGGTGAGCGGGGCCATCTCCTTGATATCAGCACCAGCAGCAAAGGCCCTCTCAGAGCCGGTCAGAATAATGACCGAAGTATCGCTGGCGGCATTGAAGTCGAGAAGAGCTTCGTTGAGCTCCTTGATGAGAGGTGTGCACAGAGCGTTGAGAGCCTTGGGGCGGTTCAACGTCACTGATGGTGGTCAGTTTGTGAGATATTCATGCAGTAACCCCCCAATTGTAAGCAGAGGCTTACCTTGGCCAACGCCAGGCTTCGGCTGAGAAACCTGAATGAACTCATAGCTCTTTGAGCTGTATGCCCGAGCAATTCGGGGAAGAGTAGATGGCTGGAAGGGCACTCGAGCGGCCACAGGTCTCATGCATCGGAGGGCGTTCATCTTGACAACTGTAATGAACAAAGGGAGAGCAAATTGGGGTCAAAAAGAAATAGTGTATGATTGAACACTTTATGCAAAGTAACGAAGCCTTTAAATTGCCTCAGGTAGAAACAATTGGCTGAGTGATATGTAGCTGGAGGTTGATACTGCCGAAGCTTGGAGCTGGAGACGAGGGACCTGGGAGCTTGTTCAGTTCACCCTGACGTAACAGGCAAGCGTCGGCAAATAAGCCGAGGATATGGATAACAGCCGCCCATATCCATGGCAAAGCCGACGGATTGGAACCGTCACGTGAATTGAGCCGAAGGAACTATTAAGTTGGAGAGTAGTCGATACAGGCCTTGGCTTTGGATATTGATGGTGTTTTTCAACCAAAAGGTATTGATGGATTCATTTACCTCCTTTTCTTCGCATGAGAGCGATGATGCAATGTGTTAGGCAGCCGAATTGGCTTTCACAGCTCTACTAACACCAGGACTCGACATGAACAATAACATACAAACAGTAAAGTAGGGTTGATAACAGAAGATTACATAGGTAGACATGGTAACAGTAAAAGTGAAACTGTTCAACTTATTTCAACCCCCAAACCCTAGGTTATACACGTCCTACTATTTGAAGCTCCAAGGCTTGAAAAAGGGAGATGCAAGCATTGCTTAAAGTGGCATCTCGCGAAACGCGACCTACACGACGGACTGCGCCCCAATGACAGGTGGGGGGGCAAGGGGTGTTTCTCCAAGAGATCCCCTAAACTAATTTGCCCCGAAGCTCTGAATCACCAATGAGACGACTCGTTTTCTGGTTCCAAGGGAGGCCACCAGGCGGCGAACGGCTCTTGCTGCGCCGGTAAAGGCCCGGTAGAACATTTGGGGGCAGAACTGGCCTTACGTGGCTGCATCGCCAAAAAGTCCAAACGTTGCAAGTCCCCTGCTCGCATTTCTTGGATTCGCCATCCATCGCAACTTTAATCCTCCCATCAATTCTTCTTCTTTCTCAACTGGGTCATAGTCGCCGTTTTATATCCCCGAGGACTTGATCTTTTTGTTTCTCGATCTGAACGACGCTGTACTGAGATTCCTGTTTCTATCGACCGAGGCGACTCGAATCGACACTTGTTCAAGATGAATGCGCCAGAGCCTGAGCAGACCCCTTTCGAGGCTGTCAGCGTCCACACATCCAAGATCTCACGCGTATGTCTTCCCGAGGGCGAACCCACGGCGCAAGCGACTCCGTTGACACTTTGATTGTAGCATTACCAAGCTCTGCTGGACCAGTCGACCCCCTTTGTCCTCTACCGATGGATCGGCACCGTCGTCTGCCTCTTCCTCTTCTTCCTTCGAATCCTGTTTGCGCAGGGCTGGTACATCGGTACGCCTTCATTCCAGGAAGCCCCTCTACGCCGAACCTTGCAACTAACATGGTATAGTTGCCTATGCGCTCGGCATCTACCTGCTGAACCTGTTCCTGGCCTTCTTGCAGCCCAAGTTTGACCCTTCGAACGAGGAGATCGACAATGAGATGGAGGATGGCTCCGTGGGCACCCTCCCCACCAAGCAGGATGAGGAGTTCAAGCCCTTCATTCGACGACTCCCCGAGTTCAAGTTCTGGTACTGGGCCACCCGAGCCATCTTCATCTCGTTTGTGTGCAGTTGGTTCGAGGTCTTTAACGTGCCTGTCTTCTGGCCCGTGTTGGTCATGTACTGGATTATCCTCTTCGTTCTTACCAGTGAGTTTCGACATATCATGGATTTACAGCCAGATTCTAACCCCCCGTGCAGTGCGAAAACAGATCCAGCACATGATCAAGTACCGCTATGTGCCCTTCACGGTTGGCAAGAAGAACTACGCCAAGAACAACGCTTGATTCACGACGGGAAGATTTTACGACTGATATTTTCTTCTTTCGGCACGACCGACCAGGGAAACCAACCGAACCTGGGACCTGCGTGTCCTGTATAAACACCGCGGCTAGCTTTATCAAGCTGCGCACTAATGCGATGTGTGTGTGTCTCGGGGGACGCTGTACTGCATGCAAATCATGAGGTGGGAGGGCATGGACGAATGAATGGGCGATAACTGGGATTGGCGATAACGGAAACTGGGAGTTGCCTACGAAACAAAAAACGTAGCTATATAGACTTTGAATGGGCTTGGGACTAGGGCGAGCCGAACGAGACCGCAAGAAGCTCGAGTCTTGAGATGAACCATTTAATGAAAACGACATCAATATGAATAATTGGATGCGTATTCCCAGACGTTATTTTACATGTTAAAGGATAACAATGGTGGTTTTGGTGGTTTTGGTGGTGGTGGTGTCGACGCGACGTGGAGCTGAGCTCGCTCTGACGGGCCAGGCCAGCCTTGCGCCGCAAAGTCAGATTTCCTCAACCTTGACCTTCAGCCGTGCGCGCGCCAACAACTTTCCATCAACCAACCCAACCAAACCACTTTCATCTGCGCGCCCCCCTCCTCTCATCTTGGGCTTCACTTTTACCAATTCCTAACCTCCCCGGGCGCTCATCGCCATTCGACACAATCATGTCGTCTTCAGCTCCTCGCTCTGGCGAGCGCGTCATTCACCAGGACTTCATCGCTCGCATCCGATTCTCCAATGCGCTCCCGCCGCCACCACACCCTCCAAAGCTGCTCGACATTCCCAACACGGGCCTTGCAAGTGGCCAGTACACAACTCCTGGTTTTGCATCAAGGCTTGCGAGGGAGCAACCTCTGAACATCGAGGCTGATGCTGAGCTGGGCATGCCCCTTGACTTGGTGGGCATGCCTGGTGTTTTCGATGGTGACGAACGATGTGAGTTTTGACTTTGACGATGGGGACTGCTCATGCTGATTATGTGTAGCAATTCAGGCGCCTGCTCATCCTCCTACTCTTCATCCTCACGATCGACCGCTCCTAAGACCCATTGCCGCCCTCGGAAAACTAAAGGTCGCCGAGGCCAATGTTTCCTTCCTTCGTCGAACCGAGTACATCTCGTCCACCGTCACGAAACGCCACGATGGGCCTCTACCTCGCGCCCTACTCACAAAGGCCAACAAGTCTCGCCGCTTCGTTGAGCCTGCTGCCAACTCACCTCAGGTCATCAAGCGCAAGATCGACAAGGGCTTCGACATTGCCGAGCACGACCTCAAGGACCCCAAGCGCGTCAAGCATCCCTCTAAGAGGAATCTTACCGTTGTGGACTGCTCCCCTCTTATCCCCGATCTCGATGCATTCCCCGACTCTGGTGCATATGTCACCCTCAAATTCCATCAAAACCCAGTAGCCAGCGAGTCCACCTATGATAAACGTCTACTCAGCGGTCTGTTCAGGCCCATAGACCGAACGCCTCAGGAGGAAGAGGCGTACGAGTTGGCGCTCGCTGCCCACGACCAGGACCCCGTCAACAACCCCAAGCCCCAGAACTTGATGAACTACGACTACTACCTCGCGCAGTCGACCTCTGCGGGCGATCGCTTCCGCCGCAAGTTTGACGTCGAGAATCCCGAGCACAACGAGGAGGAGCTGTATACACATGAGTCGGACGCTGGCGGCTGCTTCCAGTACAACAGACTCCGAGCGTACGAGACCTCTCAGGAGACGGAGCTCGATCACTCGACCAAGTTTGAGGAGGAGATTATCCTGGCGTACAACGAGGACACATTCTATCCTAACCAGAAGGCTGTCTATTACTACCCAGTGATGCAAAAGTCGGTCATCCGACCTCAGCGAACCAAGAACATTGCCCGCAAGATTGGCATCGCCGAGGAGGAGCAGATAGTGGATCAGCTCGATATTACAGTTGAGGATCCTACAGAAGTCATGAAGGAGGCTATGAAGCAGTACCGCGAGAACCCTCTGGGTTGGGGACAGGGTGAGGAGGAGGAAGATGAGGAGCATGGACACCATGACGCTGAGGGCGAGGAGGATGCGCACCACAGTCCAGCGGCCCACCGCTCAAGATCGCCTTCTGAAGATCGTGATGCTGAGGGCGAGGACGAGTAGGACTCTGATGTAGGATAGGGAACTATTGTTGTCGCTCGAGGTTGAGAGCCTCGATCAAATCGAGGGAACCTAGGAGAGGAGATGCATCCTTTAGGCGAATCCGGCGTAGGGCTAGTTTAATCATAGATTCCAGGAATAGTAAAATTCAAACTTGTAACATGATGGATATATATGTATCCAAGACTCGTTAACTCATGTATGGAGGTGTTTCTCCTAGTGCAGTACTCATGCTGTATATATCCCAACCCAACCTTGACGCCATTAAACCCATGCCCCATGTTCCCATATGCAATGCCATCCCAATTCATACTATCACAAGTCATTCAGTCAGCTCCCTCTGTCGTTGGAAGCTTCTTGTTGGCGCTGGCGCGATCATAGCCAATCACCTCTCTCTTGTCGTCTATCACCCGAGCGTATCTAGACTTGTTAGCATCGTCTTGAAGAATACCCGCAGAAACCACTTACTCTAGCATTAATCGAAAGAACCACGCCTCCATATCGACCTGACGGAAAGCCTGGTTCGCCCACTCCCGACTGGCCATGGCGATTCGCTCTCCCTCCCCGCGGGCAGTCTCCTCACTGTCAAAAAAACGCACCGCCTCGAGCCAGTCGTCGCCCTGGACACTGAAGGGTATGTAGTGAGCCCATGGCCTGAGCCACTCGGAGTGCCACTCCCGGAAGACGGCGAGCTTGAAGACGAGGCTCTTGCTACGCAGGAATGCGCCGAAACGGCCTGAGAAGGCGTTGCCGTCCATGTCGAGGAGGTACTTGTTGCGCCAGGCGTCCTGCTGGTCCACGGCATCGGTCACATTGAAGAATGCCCTCTGGGCTTCGCAGTCACCCGGGTCGCATTGTCCAATATGCGAGAAGTGCACGTCGACGAGGTCCCGATACTCGCCGCGGGGTACCTCGCTGGCGCCCCAAGGAGGTGTACTCTGGCTGGTGAGGACGTGAGCTTGATCTCGAGCGTTGAGCTTCTGGACGAGACGCTGACGATGCTGTCGTCGCCAGCGGCCGTCACGGCTGTATCCTCCTGTCGTGGAACCGCGCCAGTACAGTTTGCTCTCCTTCTTGGCCCATTCCATGTCCATATCCTCGTCGTACTCCACCTTGCCAGCCCAGTCCCAGGTAGAGGGATAGACAAGATCACTGTAGGACGAGATCTTGGACTGAGAAAAGATGGGGAATAGGTCTTGAACGATACCGTATGCGTTGGGACCGCCAAAGAAGCCAAACGTCGACCTGAGCGATGGCGAGAGGCAGATATCGGACATAGCGGTGGTGTTGTATACAAAACCAAGGTCGCCCATACCGTATCTGCTCCGATAATCGACACTCTCATCATCCTCGATAGCCCGGGCCGGAGTATCTGGTGGGCATGACATGCGAGAATGGGACCAAGTCGATTGGTGCGGAAAGAAGTTGAACCGTGAAAGAGTCGTCTCCTCAAACGACTTTCCATCATGAAGCTCCGAATTTGTCTTGGTAAAGTCATTGGCGGGCTTCTCGACCGCAAAAGCTGCGGGCATGTACTTTTCCCTTGCCGTCTTGACCAATCTCACTAGATCCTCGTGAGATAGAATAACTCGAGACTCGTCGTGAAAGTTGAAAGCGAGGTCCATGTCCGGGAGGTATTGGAGAAACCTTGTCATCATTCCCTTTGTGGCATTTTGCTGCCACTCGACGCCATTCTGGATATAAGTGATCTTGTGATCACGGATCGACACTCCAATCAGTCCATTGTCGAATCCCAATGCCTCTTTAGCCCGAGCTCGAATAGTCTTGGGCCTGAGACCCCAAAACGGCGTGATAAGGTCATAAATGTTGTCAAATTCATCAATCAGCTTGACCCCATTGTCCTTGGCAAACTGATACCACTTGTCAAAGTGAGGTGGTGGTGGCATTCCATATCGCCGACGGTATTCAACAACTGCTTCCTGTAGCGACTTGGATTGCCGAGCCTTGGCCTCTTCAAACTCTCGCTGAGCATTTTTGATGAGATATGTGATGGGATGCACCCCTGACTCGGGAACTGGCTTGGGGTTCGGGCTTCCTTCTGTCGACACCTTCTCTTCTGTGGCTTCTGACCCTGGAGTTGACCCTGGTTGTATTGGTGCTTGTTCTTGTCTTTGTGTCTGTACTTGATACCTCTCAGTCTGATCCGGTGGTATCCGTAACAGAGTGTAGGCGCAGAAAAAGAAGAATACGAGGGCAGCAACCGAAAAGAGCTGCCTTCGTTGAGAAGCTCGAAAAGATACGAGGGACCACATCTTGTTGATGGGCTGGATCTGTGCCAGACAGAAGTAGGGGTATCTTTAGAGATGCACTGAAGCCTGTAGGAATCAGCCCAGTGAAAGAATCATGATATGATTAATGCGTAATGGTCACACGTCTTGACACCTCAGTTCCGTGATGAAAACGACGTTGAGAGGTGAGATGGGTTGGCGATGGGGCGTTCTCATTGGACGGGCACGGATAAAGAAAACAATAGCTTGGTTCTTGATCGCGTTGCTACAACGACTTTGGGCTCTTAGAGGGGTGCGTAGTCACGTGAAGACAGCTTGGCATGAGTGCTGACCTCCATCCATCAGTTAGGTATCTCTGCATCCACCGCAGGCAAGCTTGGCTTGACAAAACACCTCTATTAGCTTTCGCCTTTTCCTTTTCTCCTTGTTCTTAATATCGTTACTGTCCTCATTGTTTCCATCAGTCCGATGGCACGAATTGCCCGGTCCAAGACAGTATATCTCAACCCCCTACTCAAGTATTGAGCCAACTTATAATAAGGGCTTAGTTCGCCGGCGGCCAAAACTTCCAATGGCCAGGAAGTGCTTAACTAGAATGACACGCCATTGCAGTCCGGAACTCACGTAGTAGGGTGGTACTATGTTAGACCTACGGTAGTGCCATCGCCCACCTCTTCGACTGCGCTCCTTTGTCCGTACAGTACCACGCGACGTGCCAAGGGCATATAAGATCCGCCATATCCACCAAAATCCCCATCCCCTTCCAATTCTCTGCACGCGACGGTACCAGGCAGAACCCAGCGAGCCAGAAGAAATCCAGCTGCGCTTGCACAACCTCTAAAGACAGGGCGCATCCAGTGTCGGATATGTATTCATATACGATGGCGTGGTAATGTTCGCTCGGCGAAATGTTGCGTACGGTACCTTGTAGTCTTACTTCCGGTATTCGTCTCTTCAAAGGCAGCGCACAGAGCTCTTCGCCGCTTATCGTCATCCAGCCATGGCACCTCCTGACACGAGGGGGAGTCCTGTGCTCGACCACGCCAGGCGTGTCCCGAAATGATTGCCGCTCACGACCCTCGTCGGAGAAGGCGTGGAGGTTGGCTAGCGCATCACGATATATCTGCGGCTGTGGATGTAATCGAATAGGGCCAGAAGAGTTTTCAATCGCGAACCGCATCATCTCCAGGAGGGAGGCATTCTGGCATTCTCGCTGAGCGGACCAGTATCGTATACCCTCCGGTGCGTGGTTGTCCCAGAACTTGATAATCAGCAAATCGTCACTACAGACGGACACATGAATTAAACCTACAACTTTGAGCGCATAGACGCGCTCATCGATGGTGACTTTCCAGACGACGCCATCAACACCGTAGCCTAGCAGCCTCTTAAAGTTGACCTTTCCCTGGTGCTCAAAATGTCCTAGACGAGGCTGACGGAAGTTTTGCCAGGCGCAAGAGCTTACAGCCTCGCTCATCGGTCTCTCATCGAGGAATGGCTGTTGTTTGGCCTTGTGGCATCTGGCCTCAAAACGCGCCAGGGCTGGGCTGGGCTCTGGCGGCTGCCAACCTATACGCTCAGTTGCAGACATGATGCTCGATGCGAGTTGCTCGTTGGCCACCTATTCTCTACACGAAAGCATACCTGAGACCTTGGACAATCTAATGGTCCGGTAGAATATAAATCCGTCACTTCAGATCATTTCACAAGTGATGTTTGGTTGCTAGGGTGCACAGGCCAAAGCAATGCCCTGTTGTTTGCTGTCACGGGTTTTTGGACATCAACCCGCTACAACTCTTCTGCTTCAAAGACATACATGGAACAAAATGCACATCTATAGCATACTGACATCAACTTCACGTTGACCATCTGGATCGGTGGATCTGAGCATCTCGTCAAGGTTCAATTCTAGTGCTCGCGTGTGCGACCAGCTCCATAGCTATAGTATCGCATCGGTCATTGTCATCATAATTCCCCCCTCAAACGCCGAGAATGCCAGACTCTTTTTTGTTCGTCAAAAACTTTTTTGGTTACCCGTCCCGTTTAGTAGAAGAAGCCAATGATCTTGCCAGAGACGTGCTTGCGTCGGGCCTCCTCGTGGTCCATGATACCGGCAGAGGTGGTCAGGATGACGTAGCCGAACTGACGGGCAGGGAGCAGCTTGACAACCCACTTCTCGAGCTCGGAGAGGCGGACGTTGTAGCGGGGGGAGATGACACCGGTCTTGTTGAGGCGGCCGTTGAGCTGGACGACGATCTTGCCGGAGCGGTGGTCATCCACCTCCTCAAACTCCGAGATATACCCTGGTAAAAACGAGTCAGTTGATGTGTCGAGAGACTAAACGTTAGACGTCATGGGTAATAAAAATCAGAAAAACGTGTAAGATCTCCGAGGTTTAATCTATCGGCAATTTATAGGGGCTGAGTCGTGGTGTGGTATCGACGGTAGCCCTAGTTATCATGCCGAACAAAGGAGATTGTAGAATAAAAAGAAGAAAAAGTCCATGACCTACCGTGGCGCTGCATAACCTGGAGGAACTTGATGATGACCTTGGAGGAAGGTCGGATCATAACCTGACGCTTGCCAGCCTTCTCGGCATTGTTGATGGCGTTGAGAGCGTCGTGGAGAACGGAGGTGCGGACCATTTTGGCGGTGTTTTGAGGAGATTCTCAAGTCGGGACGGGAAATGAGGTATCTGCCAGGAACGAAAAAAAAGCCAAATGTTAGCCCTTCCGCAAAGGCTTCGTGAGCGTGGAGAGTGCCCTCAGCGACCGCATCGCGAGGGTTCTGCCGCCCAGTGCTGAAGAGAAGAGCGGTATCAAGAGCCTCACGGCCGGCGTGGGACTTGATTGCTCTCTCCTGCCATGGTGAAAGGCATCATCCTTCTGATTTCGAATCGCTGTTCAGCGGCGTCAATCATACATACCTCGTTGAATTTGACGTTAGGTCGTTGGTTGAAGGAGAGTCAAATGAGAAGCACGCGTTGTGGGCAGAAAAAAAAAAAGGTCGAGATTGGGGGTGGGTGTGTGTGGTGTGCCCTGGATGGTCCGTGCACGTAAAAATGCCCTAAGGGTACAGCGCACTCGGGTCGTTTAGATTTCGGCAAATCACCGTGGGACTGAACGAAGACACTTCCAGATCACGACTCAAACCCCCGTTCTTCCAACCTTTTTTCTTTTTCCCCTTGATACACATAGAAATCTTCGAGGATCGCCCGACAAGAAAAACAAGCCAAGATGGTGAGTTTGACGATATTCAACGCCCTCAGTTCGCCAATTGCCCGCAGCGCGCGCACACCCGCGGCGGCGGGACAATTTTTGCGACGGCGGGCGGGGTGTGGGAATCGCACATACGGTTTTTTTACTAACAAGTTCCTCTCGCGATAGTCGGACGTAGAAGACAACACCCCCGAGGTCGCCGATGTTGTTGAGGTTTCCGGCGATGCCCCCAAGGGCCAGATGTCCATTCTTGACGCTCTCAAGGGTGTCCTGAAGCTCGCTCTCATGCACGATGGTCTCGCCCGCGGCCTCCGAGAGGCTTCCAAGGCCCTCGACCGACGACAGGCTCACATGTGTGTCCTGAACGAGAACTGCGAGGAGGAGGCCTACAAGAAGCTTGTTGTCGCTCTCTGCAACGAGCACAACATTCCCCTGATCCAGATCCCCGATGGCAAGCAGCTCGGCGAGTGGGCTGGTCTCTGTATGTGGCATTGGAACTGAGAAGAGTTCTTATGGGTTGGAAATGCTAACATATCATGTTCTAGGCGTTCTCGACCGTGAGGGCAACGCCCGCAAGGTCGTCAACTGCTCTTGCGTCGTCGTTAAGGACTGGGGTGAGGAGTCTCAGGAGCGATCCATCCTCCTGAACTACTTCCAGACCGAGCAGTAAACGGTGTTCTCTGCGGAGGAGGGCGTTGGCAGTGGAAGGGGTATAGAGTTTGCGGGCTTGGGCTTTCGAGGCCGCTTGACAAAAAAGACGACTTCGCGGTTGTTGTTACTCTAGCCACTTCGGTTGGGCATCTGAACCACCACCACACACAAGGCCTTACGTCTCATGGCCATATTGCATCGAGAGGAATAAAAAAAAATTGGGCATCATTGGTTTTTTTTGAAATTGCGTGTGCTGTTCCTGTGATTGATACTTGATATATACTTGGGAGTGAAGTTGTTCTACTTTCGTCCTTCGACCTGAAACCATTATCAGTGAAATGCCATCCAAAGCTTCTGCCATAAAACTCACCATAATGATATGATATCCAAACTCAGTCTTGACCTCGACAAACTTGGGGCTGGCCGTGGTGCTTGTCTCAAGGGCATAAGCTGCCTCCTCAAACTTGGGATCCAGACTCCCCTTGGTCTTCCATCCAAGCGAACCGCCCTGCCTGGCCTTGTCCTCAGAGAACTCGCGAGCAACCTCGTCAAACTTGACGCCCTCGTTGAGCTTTGTCAGGGCTTCCTCCTTCTTGGCGTGCTTCTCACACTACATGTACCGTCTTTGTCAGCAGCAATGTTCCCTCCTCTGAAGCTCATTCATCGACTCACCAGGATGTGGCGGACGTTGATGCTCTGAGCGCCCTTTGCCTTGCCGCCTCCAGACTCCTTACTATCCTTGGCCTTTTCGTTCTTCTCCTTTCCTCCCTTGCCTTTAGCCCCCTTGTCGCCGCCCTTGTTATTTTTGCCCATCTTGTCGTTCGAGCCGTCGTGCTAGAGAATGAGAGAGAAAGATGGCTATGGCGGTGGGATGTTGAGAGCTGGGCCTTTTTCTGCCCCGCCATGGATGGACCCTTGAGGATTCCAGCTTGTGACGCAGCCCGAGCAACCCCTCATGTCATGAACCGAGCGTCACCAGGTATAAGCTAGGGGATATGTACATGGTTTCTATGGTTGTCATGAATTCTTTTTACTGCAAATATTAAGAGGTCTGTGGTATAAACAACACCATGAATTAGACAGACCCTCGTACTTTGGCACCTGGCTCTTGAAAGTCAGACCCTCCAATGCCATCCTTCTTGATGCCAGACCCTTCATCCTCTGCTTCACGTTCTGCCGCCAACCGTTTGCGCAAGACACGATCCATGCGGTGTGCTTCCTGAATATTCTCCTCTTGAGCCCTTTCCAACTTCTAGTTCAGGAAGCCCTTGTCTCCCAACCTCTTCTTGACCTGCTCCTCGGCGTACTGCGAATAGAGACCCCAGTCGTCTATTTGTGAAGGTCGCGGGACCATCTCGAAATCTTCTATAGGTGGCTGTGTTTTGACTCTCTCCAGTATTAGAAACATGCGGTCCGTCTTCATCTTCTCATAGAATCTCTGTCCATATTGGGCCAGTTTGTATCTGACTTGAGTAAGCCAGCAGCAATTGCAGTCCGGATGGCAAGTACTTACAATCCATCGTATCGAACGCCGTACCTTGGGGCAAATGGGCTGTTGAGGTTGTGTCCACGCAGGACACGCATGACGGTACCAACTTTGGTGATGAGCGATACGTGCATATCTGCCAGCCCGCCGTTTCTGATATAAGTAGTCGTATCCTTGAGTACAGGGTCCTCGAACTCTTCCCCTGTAAGAAGCGGCAGCGTATCACCCCCGAAACGCCCTACAGTGGGTGTTTCGCGTGGGTTGTCAACGATGCCATCTCGTTGAGCGCAGGCCAGATTCAGCCACCAACTATGTCATATCCATCAGCAAGTAACTCCAACTGGCAATTCCTAGGGGGTGCCTTACTGCCCTGGCTTGAATGCCGCGTCCCTATCGATTGCTTGAAATCTCGTGGTACCTTTGATCCTCCATTCTTCGCCAGGGTTGTTGACCTCAAAATCTCTCTCTACCCCTTTGAGTCTACCCGTCTTGGGCAGCTTGAGATATCGGGAACTTTGGATGCTAAAGTAGCGTTCCCGGAACCGGGACCTCCATCGCCATTCGAGACGCTCTGCTAGCCTCACGTCCCTTGCGTATCTGTCAGGTTCGTCCATAGGTCGTTTATCGGGGTCAGTGATGTCGGCGACAAGTCTATCGAGACGGCCTCTCTCGATAGTCGCAAGATCCATTAGGGGCTCCTTGTTAGCCTCGTCTCGAAAGGCAGCGGCTAAAAAACCCATGGCTTCCTCCCATCGCGGGCCAATCTCCCCTCTATCAAGACTTTCTCGAATAGAGTCGGAAAGCTCGAGTATAAAGTCTTCATCGAAGCCGGAAGTGGACTCCTCACGTTTCTCGACATTATTAAGACGCGAGACGCGAACGCGGTTAGATAACTGGCCTAATCTCTGTAAGCCCATCTGTACCGTCATGTCCGGGTTGCGCTGCTCACTTTTGCCGGAAGCCATCAAGCCAGTTCACTGAGATTTCAAATAGCCAGTGCCTGCCACGGTACAGTAGCAGTAGAGGTGAGCGGACAAGGGTACCTAGGCTTCATCAGCGTGGTGGAGCATTGAGGAATCCTTGGCCAGAGCCTTAATGTAACCCTTGACGAGTCGTCGTAACGGGGAAAAGATGTGTGCTCATACCTGGGGAATGGATGTATGTTGATAATATTGATGCCAGAGATGGCGAGCATCTCAAATTGGTCGTTCGATTGGATCCATGAAGAGCTCCCAGGAGTAGCCAGTCGTACTTTCGCTTGAATATAGTCTTACGAGCCACGTGCCGCTGTCTCTTTCCTCACCACCCGTCTTGACTACTCATGATTGACATGTCAGATGCCGTCTCTACCATGCAGTCACCCGAAGGCGACACGGCTCAGACAAAAGCAAGTCTAGAAGAAACTACGGGAGATCGGGAGCCTGCCGCCAAACGCCAGGCTACGTACCATGAGGCATATTCACCGCCTCATGGAACGTAGTCATGGAGAGCAGACGGAACTCGGATAAGGACGAAGGGGGAGGTTGGATCACGCCTTGACTCGTGCGTAATGGAAGACATCCTTGCAAAGTCCCGTCCGTTGCTTCCCGAGCAGCCGAGAAGCTCTCTTGGCCAGAAGGAGAAGGCAAGACTTGCCGCTGAGAATCTTATGTCTTGCCGGTCGCTTATTGATGCGCAAGCGAAGAAGCGGAAACGGAAAGCTATGATGGATGCATGACCAGATTGGCTGGTTGGGCTGGGTAGGTTGGTTGGGTTGGAGGATGATGGATGTCTTGCACATACCCGATTATTCCCTGTCCAACCATACCAGGATCTATCACACCACTTGAGCAAACATGATGCCGTCTTTAGGTAGCAAGAAGGATTCATTTTGGTGACATGTTGATTCTAGGCCGACATGGAGCTGAACGATCGCCAGAACACTACCCAACTCGCAACTCAAATATGGTCCTTTAAAACTCTGTCTTCTAACATGAGCTGTCAGTTGAGCATTGGTTTGTCCCGGTTCCACATTGTTTCTTGGCGAACGTTAATGATAAAACCATCTGATTCTCGTCACTGATAGTCTGGGGTGCAGCTGAACAGCCGTTCGTTTCCTTAACATGGACCGTCTTTGTCTGCCTACCTAGTTGTGTCTCTCTATTCGTGTTCGGCTCTTGTCATGGCATTGCGACTTTTCCAAACGTCACCAGTCTTCGGCAGTATTCGCATTCCCAGCCCCGTAGAGCACAAACATGTTCCTGATTAGTCTCAAACATGAAGCAAGAAAATATGTTTCTTGAGTAGGATATGTTTATCCAGCAATAGTAGGAACAGCAAGGACTGCTCCAACCAATGCGCTTTTCACCGCCTTCCAAACTCGGCACCAACCTCTGGTGTAGTTGGCGCTTGCGATTCACCGCCTTCTCCATCTGGCCGTCGCAAAGATACTGCCGGGAAAAATTCCAGATACCAAAGTTGCCCCACCAGCACATTTGTATAGACGCCATAAACATAGCTGTCGCACGACGCGTTGAGAGCAATTCCCAAGCAGCGCAGTCATCATGGCGGATCAAACTCATTATGCGACGCGCGGAAGTGCCTCTTACACCAGGTCTATCGGCATCAGCCAGCGGGTGACTCCTCTGGCGACACCGTGGACCGGTGAGATGCGCACGAGGTATGAGCTTATGTCTTGATGCTGATCGCAATTGGTGTCCTAACCCGGCTGTAGGTTCTCAGACTTTCAGGTTAACGAGATCAAGGAGGATGGATCTGTTCTTCATCTTCAGCATATTGGTATACCTGATGAGGAGGCACCTGTGAGTGCGCAATCTCTGCGATAACGCATGTTCAGAATATTGAGACTATCTAGGTTCAAGAGACAAAACAGGAGACCAAGACAGAGACAGCAAACGGAGATTCGAAGAAGGAAGAGACCAAGGAAAACCCTGAGAAGCAGGCTAGCGAAAACACAGAAGCCAAGCCTGCACAGCCTGAGCAGACCTACGATGTCTCACCCGAAGACGTGGCCACTCTCGAAACTCTAACCGACCAGCGTTTTACGCAGGAGCTTGTGGAGCTATACAAGGCTGGACCAGGCGCTGATCATGAGAAGAAGAAGTCCGTCACCTCGGAGCCTATGGACGACAGACCCAAGCGTGGCCAAGTCCACCAGGAGATCCGTCGCATCTTCAGGTCCCGGATAGACACCAACACAACTGACCTGGGCGCCATTGTCGCAACGTTTATCCCCCCGCGCAAAGGCAACAACAAGAAGCGCAACCGTGCCCCTCGAGGTACCCGCGAGGAGAAGCCCGCCGGCGAGTACCTGCATTTCACCTTGTTCAAGGAGAATCGCGACACCATGGATGCCGTCAACCAGATTGCCCGGTTCCTCAAGGTCAAGCCACAGGTCATTGGATACGCCGGCACCAAGGATCGCAGAGCTTCGACGGTGCAACGATGCTCTGTGCGCTACATGCGGCCCAGAAACCTCCACGGTATCAACGGGCGGCTCTGGGGCGTGTCGACCGGAGATTATGAGTACAGCGACAAGCCCATCTACCTGGGCCAGCTCCTCGGAAACGAGTTTGTCATTGCCATCAAGAGCTGCCAGATGGTTGGCCAAGCAGATGAGCCTATTGAGCAGCAGGTTGAGAAGTTGAAGAAGAATGTCGAGCCCGCGCTCGCTCATATGGCTGAGCACGGTTGGATCAACTATTTTGGTCATCAGCGCTTCGGAACCCATGATATCGGTACACACCAGGTTGGACAGATGATTCTGGGCGACAAGTATGAAGACGCAGTCAAGGCGCTCCTTCACTACGACGAGGAGATCGCAAACAAGGCAGAGGCAGGGGAGATCCCTGAGGAGCCCTCCAAGAGGGATGAGTACCTCCGGAATCAGGCCTGCATGCTCTTCCTCACAGACAAGGACGTGGACAGGGCCATCAAGATCATGCCTCGTCGCTTCTCGGCCGAGAACAGCATCTTTAGACACCTGAACCGACAGGGTGCTCAGTCGAGGCGCGACTTCATCGGCTCTCTTGTCCACATTACCCGTGGCCTCCGTTCCATGTACCTCCACGCCTACCAATCCTACGTCTGGAACCACGCTGCCAGCCGTCGTTGGGAGCTTCACGGCACCAAGGTCATCACCGGTGACCTCATCATCGCACCGACCGAGAACACACCCCTCGTGAGCGGACAGGACCAGGACGGCGACGACATTGTGAACCCAGTCGACGACGATGACGACGCTCCTGTGCGCGCCCGCCCCCTCACCGCCGAAGAAGCTGCCAGCGGCAAGTACACCATCTTCGACATTGTCCTCCCTACCCCTGGCTACGACGTCGTGTACCCCGACAACGACATGGGCACCTTTTACGAGGAGTTCATGGGCCGCCCCGAGAACGGCGGCCTCGACCCGCACAAGATGCGCCGCATGCGCCGCGAGTTCAGCCTGCCCGGCCGGTACCGCAAGATCATGAACCGCTTCCTTGGGACGCCCTCGGTCGAGGTGCGCGCCTACTCGGACGACACGGAGCAGATGCACCCTACCGACGTGGACCTCATCAAGGCTGCCAAGGGTGCTAACAGGAAGCGCTCTCGTGAGGATGCCGATTCTGAGTCGGCTGTTAAGAAAACCAAGGTTGAGGGCGAGTCATCGGCGTCTACGGATGTTGAGATGAAGGGTACGGAGGCGGAAGAGGCCGAGGGAGAAAGTGCCCCTGCCGCAGAGGATGCCGAGAAGGCTCCCGCCGCCCAAGAACCCATGAAGCTTGCCGCAGTTGTCAAGTTCCAGCTTGGACGTAGTGCTTATGCGACTATCGCGTTACGAGAGCTCATGGGTGATCCCCCAGAGGAGACAGCGACGGAAGAGTAGACGGGAGTACACAGTCAGTATGGGCGTCATGTAAGGAGGCAAAAAAATACATGTATCCAAGAATTTGATACCTATTTATTGTGGGATAGTACATAGAAAGGCTACGCGCATAAGCGCGAGATGGGAGATTCCCCGTCCTTGTCAGGTTTTGCCGGTTTCCAACACACAATCTTTCGTTCTTATTCAGCCAAATCCTGACCGTACGTATAGCGACGTAAATGCCTCCTGCCATCGTCATCATGAACTCCATCCTGTCCTTCCGCGAATCGGCTTCCCAATATGCGCCGTGTTGTGGTTGCCTCGTTCATTTCAATATCGAGGTCCTAATCGTATCCACGGCGCGTCCCCCAAGGAATGCATCTCGTATAAGAGCCTCATGACACAGGCCCAGCCTTGTTCATGTCGTCATGGGCATAAGACGGGAGATGCCGTCGAGTCAATTGTCGCCCACCTCGCGCTTGTGACACGGGCACGGCTCTTTGGTCCAATTTTCCTACGTTACCAAGACCTTGGCATTGGCACTTTCGGGTTGCCTACGCCTTGTGCTGGTCATCCCAGCCCCAAACAAACGACAGGTATTTCACCATGTTGACGCGCTTTGAGCGCATCTCAACCATCCATGGGTGCTCCATCATCTTCCAGGGGCTTGCTCGGCGGTTAGGCTGCTTCTCCAGACTGAAATCTTGTTAGCAGGGTCTCTCTCATCATTTGTCAAGGTTATACATACCAGCACTCAATAAAGTACTTAAAGTTATCACTCCAGTAAACATCCATGTCGGGCTCATCCTTGAGCTTAGGCACAGGTTGCCTGACAATATAGGTAAGAAGGTCGATGAGACCAGCTCGTGGCTGCATCTCAGTGCCGTCAGCTGGGAAGGGGAATCGATGCTGTGCAACCTCGAGGAGGGTAACTCCTGTTGACCACACGTCCGAAGTGATGGTATACGATTGGCCAGTGATTCGTTCAGGGGCCATGTAGTAGCTGGTACCGATAAAGGTGTTGGCCTCACCCTTGGTACCGAAGTCGCCAGAGACGCCAAAGTCGCAAAGCTTGACAGCCCCGTCTCGGCAGAGGAGAATGTTAGATGGCTTGATGTCTCGGTGAATGATTCGTCGCGTGTGCAAATAAGTGAGTCCACCCAAGACGCCCTCGGCGATCTTTCCCAGGACCTTTTCTCCAGTACGGCCACCTAGACGCTTGACTTCCTTGTAGATGCTGTCGAGCGAGCCTCCTTCGCAGAACTCCATGGCAATAGAGATGGTGGCCGTGGCAGGGTCAACAAAGGCGCCGTAGTATCGGCAAATGTGGTCCGAAGCGCATTCCTTGTTAAACCCAAGTTCTCGAAGAATCTGCTTCTTGACATCGGGATCAGGATTCGTGGTGATGACCTAGGACTTGTTAGCATTGAAAACGTATAAGAGAGCCATGTCGAACTCACCTTCAAAGCAAACACCGTGTTGCCGCCCTTGAGCTTGCATCTTGTGACAGCACCGCCCGCACCTTCGCCCAGGTTACCCAGCTCCACGATTCTGTTTTCCATACTGGCGATTCTCCAACCCTCCTCATCCAACTCGTCGACATCGAGTGTCCTGGCCTTCTCCAGGCTCAGCTTATCAAAAGCCTCAAGTCCTTGCAGGCTACCATCACGTTCCATAGAAACACCACCCTCACTCCTCTCAGAATACATGGATCCAACGGCCGACACCGGGTCTGGAGTTCCCTGGGGTCTTGACACACCGATACCATACTGAGAAGCAAACGAAAGGGCCGAGTACTGAGAGCCAGCCGAAGTAGGATTGCTTGCCCTACCATCCAAAGGCCCAAAACTACCAGACCTTGAATGAGCAGCACTGCTCTCGCTGCCGCCGCTTGCCGATGGTTGGGTAACGCATTGTGATCGAGGGAGCTGCTCATGGGGAGTAACGTTGCTTCCCATGGGGGTCTTGAGGTGTAGAGTCGGCAGAGGAGGCCTTGAAGGCGCGGCAACCGGTGCGCCTTGGTTGCCAACAGGTTTGGCATTGGGAGATGGGGGAATCGCGAGGCCGAGTCTCGGTGTGCGAGCCCCGCCACTCCTAGCGCCGGGGATGGCGGGACGGAGCAGAGGGACGGGTGAGGGGCCAGCGAGAGGAGTTGGTAGGGACATGGGAGTAATGGCGACAGGAGGTTGCTATGAAGCGTCAGTATCGAAAAGGACCAGCCGAGGAGAGCTGAACAAGCGTACAGGTTGGGGAGTCGAGTCAGAACTTTGAGGTTGTTGGTCGGCCATTTCGGCGGTTGGGCTGCTTAGGGCAGCTTGTGGGCGAAAGAGGGATGACGCAAGTCGGTGGGAATTAATGGTTGACAGAAGATGCGTATCACAAGCTCAAAAGCAAGTTGCTTTGGGAGAATTTGCGTCAGAATTTAGTCGGTCGGTCGGTTCAAGCAGTCGGGATTACGGATGCAGGGTCGTCGATCGGCCGGCGTCGTCGTCGTAATGGCAGTCAGATATACTTGTATAGGCGGGCAGATGCGGATTGATTGATGTATATGAAGGCAATCGATGGAAAAAATAGCGAATGTTGGCGGTGATTAAGCAGGTTTTTGGAGCGACAGAGAAAGGTGAGCGAGGTGAGTGAGACTGGACAGTCAGATTATTGTGGTGGTCGTCAAGAAAGAAGCGAGACAGCCGCAGAAGTAACGTTGACGACCTAACAGCCCATGCAAGACAGCCGAGAGTGGATGATTCGCGGGCTGTGGTGGAGGAGACCCAACAAGAAGACGGTCGTTGGGCGTTGCAGGGCAAGGCAAGAGAGTAGAATGGAATGACAGCAAGAAGCGTGGCGACGAACGACACGTCGCTGTGTGAATCCGAAACGCGAGGAGAGGAGATGAGAGAAGATATGAGAGGATATGAGAGGGCGAGGGGACGAAGAGGAGAATGCCCCCCGAGGTGGATGATGGCGTCGATGGATTGATTGGGTCGGGTCGGAGTCGGTGGGCTTGTGACTGCCATCCTCCTGTTGAAGGGTAGGTACCTGGGGCGGGGCGCTTGGGCACCTGTGACCTTCCCGACTCAGTGTGAACACCCCTGTGTTCCGGGTACCTCTGCGACGCTGTAGACAGCTCCAGTACCTAGGACTCAGCGGAGAACTGGCAACCCGTCCGTGGTCGAGGTCCTTCCTCCACCTGCGCACCCAGGGTCAGCTCCGGCTAGTTCGACGGCACAGCGCTTGCAGTGGCGCCCCGGGGCGGGGGTCGAGCCGTTCTATCCCCTGTAACCGGGGCGGGGGAGCTGACCAAGCCCTGAAAGGCGGCTTGTCCGTGGTTTGGCTGTTTGGGCCCTGTCTCAGATCTTCCCTCCAGTCCAAACTTACGTGGTCTGCCCATCTACGACAAACAATTCATCAACATGAGTCTCGTACATAATCTGAATATTACCACACGCGCGCCATTGCCGCTTATGTTTTCCTGACACAGATGCTGTCCTGGACGCTCTGATGAGACGGCGATCTACCTAGTCTGGGTCTAGAACCACCGGTGACCGACAATCAAAAGCATCGATGGCTCGCTGACAGACCTCCAGCATCAGCATCAGCAAGCATGACATGGCTGCCAGTTGGAATGCTGCTGTCTCGGGCACTCAATTCTTCTTTCATCATTAGTCAATTCCTTGGCCAACACCTTTGTGTGTCTATGTGTGAGCCAAGGACTTTTCCCCGATGCCCAAGCAGCATGACGAACCAGCGAGGCTTGAGACAGGCAGACCGTCTTACAATCCTGCTTTTGCTTTGTTGGTGCCTTCGTCATCGGCGTCGTCGTCACTTTGCTCCTCCAGTCTCCGGCCCCCTGAGCAACCTATCACAACGCCCACAATGCTCCAGGTCTCCAGTGCAATTTTTTGCCTTGTCGATGAGCTGAGCCTAGGAAATCTCATGTCAGGCTATCAGCGCTCACATTGCATGGCATGGCATATTCTTTGTGGAGTCGAAAGCCGTGCCCTCTGGGTCTGATGCGTGAGAAGCGCTCGCCTTGCATCAACGTGGCCCAACCGCAAGTCAAAGCTTGGGGCGTCAGAGTTGATCATTCAACGCTCTGAGGGGGACATGTGCCACAGATCGTCCTCCAACAAGGCTCTGCCCGTTGATGGCAGCGATGGATGTCATCAATCAACAGGATGACAAGTGGCTTGCCCCTGAGCCTGCCGGCCCCTTGCCTGTTGATGAAAGCAATCTCACACTCTTCAATCGGTCAAGAACAAACTGCCAACAGAGCCCAATCAATCAATAAACCACATTTGCCGTCTCATCACATCACCGCACGACGTCGCAGCTGACCACATCCCGGCGACGCCTCCTCATTTGCTGCAAAGACCCTGTCGCTGCTGCTAGTTGCTCTCGCACGGTGGCCACGGCAGACAAGCGCCCGGCTCTCGGCTTCAACTTCCCCTGCTGCGACGGGTACTTGGATGTCCGGTGCGCCAGATGCCCCGGGCCATCATGAGAAACAATCCTGTAACCGTGAGGGAGTCTGGCCATGATTGATGCGTTTGCATTAGCCCTTTCCGAATACATATCCCCATCGTCCAAGTGGGCGCCACGCTCGGGAACGCTTCTAAGCGCGCGTCTACAGGTCCGCTCCTCTCATTGGCCCCCGCTATGCCGTCAACCCCACAGCTCACCCGCCGCGCGCCGCGAGTGGAGAAGGGTCCATTGATTTTGAGACGCTCGTCACCGCCAAAAATTTCCAGACCAGCTGCAACTTGCATTGCCTGTATGGATTCGTGAGACTCCTGCAATTTATAAAGCCGAGCCATGTTGCCGCCCGCCGACCCCGACCACGCGACTGATGCGTCAGAAGAGCAAGTTTTGTCTGACGTGGGCTCATCCTCTGACGAGTCCGACTACCTCGACAGTGCCGCATCCCGAAAGCGTCGGAGAACTGTGCCATCTACAGGACCCCACGATGGTGATGATCAAGACGACGAGGACGAGGACGATGCTGAAGATGAGGAGCTGAAGAGGGTGATTTCCACAATCAAGGCTCCCTCTCGAATCAAGCGCAATGCCAAGGCAGAACAGAAGGAGGCTCAAGCGAAACCTCCAGCTGCTCCCCAAAAGTCGATCCTCGCCCCTACCGATCCCAACACCACCTTCTCAGCGCTCAATGTTCGGCCATGGCTGGTCCAATCCCTTGGAAACATGGCCATCAAGCGTCCGACGGGAATTCAGAAGGGCTGTATTCCCGAGATCCTGAAGGGGAGAGACTGTATCGGTGGAAGTCGAACAGGTTCCGGTAAAACGGTTGCGTTCGCTGTGCCCATTTTGCAGAAATGGGCCGAGGATCCTACTGCTATCTTTGCTGTCGTACTGACACCGACGCGAGAGCTGGCCCTTCAGATCTACGAGCAGTTCAAGGCCATCTCATCCCCCCAAAGCCTCAAGGCCATTCTGGTAACAGGAGGCTCTGACATGCGCGCCCAGGCGATTGAGCTGGGAAAGCGACCGCATGTTGTGATTGCGACTCCAGGTCGCTTGGCCGACCATGTGCGCACTTCTGGAGAGGATACCATCTGTGGACTGAGGAGAGTCAAATACGTGGTTCTCGATGAGGCTGATCGTCTGCTTAATGCGACAGGTCCTGGCAGCATGCTTCCCGACGTAGAGGAATGTCTATCAGTCTTGCCCCCAGCTACGGAACGGCAGACTCTGCTCTTCACGGCCACCATCACGCCGGAAGTCCGTGCTCTAAAGGACATGCCGATCAAGCCAGGCAAGCAGCCCGTCTTTGTGTGCGAGGTTGACACCCAGACATTGGCCATCCCTGCGACTCTGGACCAGATGTACATCAAGGTTCCGGTCACACACAAGGAGCACTACCTCCATGTATTCCTCCTGACCGAGGCAAACGTCGACAAGACGGTCATTCTCTTTTGCAACCGCACCTCGACCGCGGATTACCTCCACCATCTACTCCGATTGCTCGAGCACCGAGTTACATCGCTTCACTCAAAGCTACCCCAGAGGCAGCGAATCGACAACCTCGCTCGTTTCCGCGCCTCGGCTGCCCGTATTCTTGTAGCTACCGACGTCGCCGCCAGAGGTCTGGATATCCCCGAGGTCAGCCTCGTCATCAACTACGACCTTCCCCGCGACCCGGACGACTACATCCACCGTGTCGGACGTACCGCCCGTGCTGGCCGCAAGGGTGAGGCCGTCAGCTTCATCGGACAGCGTGATGTGGAGCTGGCACTAACGATCGAGAAGCGCGTGGGCCGCGAGATGGGGTCATGGGAGGAGGAGGGCGTCAACCTGGAGACCCGTGTGGTGCGCGACGCCCTCAAGGTTGTCTCGGAGAAGAAGCGCGAGGCTCTGCTGGAGGTGGAGGAGGGGCGAGAGGTTGGTGGCAAGAGGAAGCGAACGAAGCAGAAGCTTCGGGCAGAGTAGGCGTTGGGTACATGGGTTTAGACTGTAGGTATAGACAAAAGCGTTTATTCTTTCACAGGCTGCTCTTGACTTTGCTTTGTTAAAGTGATGGATTGGTGTATTTTCTACTCGTGGCCCGAGACTGTGAATCACTTATCTTTCTCAGGCTACAACTTGCTTTGGTACAGGGTATCCTTGAGGGGAGGCCCAGATCTCAGAGGTCATATCCAAAGTATCGCCAAAAATCCATTCCGAAAATAGAAAGGGCTTGGAAACATAGATCATCTATTTTTCAAGTCCATATTCTTACCTTCCTTGTGTTGAATTTGTTCTATCTTTGATCCATTTTATTTTTGGAGACTAAGTCATCCAGTCTTGTAGTGTAATTCTCATGCCCCATCGTATTGTTTGTTAGAGATGTCACGAATGAAACAGGATAAATTATCACTTCAGCCTGTATATTCCTGTTTGTATTCAAATCAAACTTACCCATGATTTTTATATTGTAGCTGCCCAGGTCTTGCGAGATCCATATGTTGCTCAATTTACTCGAAATGTGTTCTTTATTATAGTTGAAGTCGGGATAACCGATGATAAAGATGGCTCAATTTACTCGTGCGGCATTGTAGGTTTGCACTCATACCCAACACCGTTGAGTAGGTAGGCACCTGCATAAAGGTTAAAGTTGCTCTGCTGTCCATAAAATGCCGACTTCCAAGATCTAAGCTCAAAAATTTCCATCTGTCCTTTCCATCTTTACTCACCAGAGGAAAATGCTGTCTGCACGTCATCACATTACCTACTGGATCCTATCCATCACCGCGGCCCTCGTCTACCGAGGCATGGTGACAGGGTTAGGATTCCAAGAGGACATTTTTCGAATAGCATTAGTCCCACTGATGGGATTCGCGATTTACATCATCTGGAATGGCCCTGGTCATCTCCCCAGCGAGTGGCACACCCATCAACAAGTTGCCACGGCATGCTTGATGGTCTGTTTAGGCTCAGTCTCGGGCCATCTCGACATGTCCGATGCCAGTATGGAACAAGTCAAGCCCATGTTTCATACCTTCTTGGCCTTCTCTGCCATATCAGCTCTCGAGTCCATCCGACAAAACGTTAGTCACCCTCCTCTTCCCCCTTATTCTCAACAAGTGCTAACACACGAGCCAGCGCAAAGATACCCAGCCCTGCATTTACATATCCTACGGTTGCGATTTTGAGATTGGGACAAAATATCATGGATGGGATGGCGCTTTCTTCCACTTTTACTCGTGTTTCTTTGTCTTGCTTCTCTGCTGTGGCATCTATTTCCTGCTTGCCCTTGCCCTTGCCGTCATCTACGGGCCTGAAGTCTCAAAAGAGACCATGAATTGTATTTACATGGCAGCGTCAGAGATAGCCGACAGCGGGTTGGTTCTCATGTACGCGCTGGTATCTCTAGGTGATATAGCAGTGACGGTAAACACCACCCCTGAACCCCCGAACCCGAGCGATATAACTAACCTCCATTGCTAGATATTCTATCAGATTCACCGATGCGTATATCCTAGGTTGGTTCCGGAGGAAAAACCGCTTATCAGTCCAAACGATGGGTGGCGTTTGTTGAAGAGCAGTGTCGCGAATTCATTCATCAGATGGGCCCTGATTTCCTTCATGGTCAGCGTTTCCAGGTGGAGAGGTTTAATGCCACAGGCAAAGACTGGGATCCAAAATAACGGCACTTGGATTGGCCAGGAATATTTATGACCGGCGAGATGTTGTGTATAGCCAATACTCTAAGTTGATTAGCCCGTGAATTGCCCAAGTTGTGCTCGAAGCTCCCGTGCCATTATACCTCGCAGACAATCCTTTTGATCTTTGCCTACTAACCTAGAAGTTGAATGTGACTTTCTAGTGTGTCTCTCTCGCCTCATTCTCATGACTCAGTGACAAGAACATTCGCTACTGGATCTGATTGAGTGGGATTCGCTTCTCGGGGGGATGCTGTCCCAGGCTGCCCAGCTACTCTCTGCAAATTCTCATCAGTGCCTCTTCAACATATTATATGACACCAATCCCAGAGTAATAGAAGAGGGTCTAAACTAAAACAAAATTCCTACATGTTCATTTATAATTCATCACCTCAGTCTCAGTCACAGGTGTGCGCCATGCAACCAAGCTGTTCTGTCGAACACCTAATCATGGCCTAGGAACAGATTCTGCGCAAGTACACGGACGGCACCGACGCTAAGCCTCGACGGAAATATTTTGTCAAGAAATTCTATCGCTTAACTCATGGTATGTATAATTCATATCTTTAATACTACATCCCTTTATCAGGGGTAATGCAACTCTTCATTTGGCCTCCCAAGGGGGTCAGCCTTTTTTTTTCCCCAACTCACCTTGCTCATCCTGAGGAATCATTCACGTCTAATGTCTACAGCTTTTTTTTTTGTTCTCTACATCTAAAGGGTATGGTTTAGCTATAGGTAGTTGATTTTGCCAACCTTCCACCAGGCCTGTCTACAGCTTCCAGACTGGGCTGCCAAGATAGTACAGGCTCGTGGAAATAAGGGACAGTTACAACTGCTAAGGATCCAGTTCCTGTGTATATGCTCTACAAGGAAGATTGGTCGGCTTGAAGATTCACTTCAAGAACTCGTTTAACCCTTGCTCATGTCATGCGGAATCGGGAGTTGCTAGAGACGTAACAGACCCTTTCCCGCTTTCTGCTTACAATTTTGAGTTCCGTCTTCGCCTAGGGAAATGTGACGCAAACTCCTTGTCGACAAAGGGTTCAAGCCCCTGATTCTCCAAACAGTACTCGTCTTCTGCTGATACATCCTTCCCATGGATGTCAAAGATGTCCAAGATATACACATAATTACCGTACCCAGGGTCCTTTGAAAAGGTTGGCAGTAGCCAAATGCACTTCTGTAGCCTGCTCTCCCAAAAATCCAACCGAATGCCCGGCATGAACTTAGCGTACGGCTTGGTCGCCTTCAAAGCGTCCCATTGTTTCTCGACATCGTCCTCGTCAATTTTGGCAATTTTCTTCAGGTCGAAGCCATCGGGAATATACACAATCCGGCCTCGTATGCCACATGGTTGCCAGGTAGGATTAGTGGATACCGAAGGGCGCCGGGCCACAGGCTCGCTCTGGGGCTTTGTGGATGGGTGCCGGGCCAGGTCGAATTGGTACCGAATTATGAGAGCAATATTGGGTTCGGAGTCCGTTCCGATGCTAACTATTATGGGGTGGCTCAGTCCGCAGGGATGGGCATCAGGGATGCGAAGGGACGGTGGAACACATTGATATGTTTCTGTAGGATCGTAGCACTCTTTGATGCTGTAACCTTTCGGAAGTGTTCGAATAATGAAGCCCTTGTCTTGTCTCGTTGTGTGGTAATTCGGTTCTGCTGGGGCGTCGAGCGGTATCAACGTTCGTCTAAGGGGCTCAGTCCACCATGACTTCCTAGGCACGAGATGCCAGCCTTGCGTCACCCTATGAAGTCGCATATCATCGAGTATGAGCCTTCTTCTGGCCGTGCCATGGCTGATGTTCTCACACTTTAGCACGAGAGCGACGCAGTTGAAAAAGTCACTCCTCCGCCGACACTGTAGGGGCGCAAGTAACACCACAAAAGAATGGCCAGAGAGTGGGTTGTAATGGGTGTCTCCAAGGATCTCGGTATCCCATAAAACAGGGGAGGTGATTCTTACAGCGTCCTGGCGGACTTCTAGCCTCGACTTTGCTTGCGGGCTGCTGCATGGGACGAGGTCGCCGCAGTCCTTGAAAGCATAGGGGCTCTTAGCAAGGAGTGGCTGGTATTCATCATGATATTGATCGAATTCTCCAGGTCCAATAAAGCCAGTGCCCCAAGCTAGAATAGTGTGGTCATCAATCTCCCGAATAATGGCATGCTGGAGCCTTTGGAAAGCTTTGTCTCTCTCTCCGTAGATCAAGGGCATGTTAATGTTGAAGATACCCAGCAAACAGTAAGCCATGTCCTCAACACGAGTCGTCTGTCTTCCCGATGCCCATGACATTCTCTCGGCGACACTGGCCTCTGTGACTCTTTTTTGGCCACTCAGATACGCAGCGTTGATTCCAGTGATTCGTTCCAAGTCCAGGCTGATGTTGTTCTTGGATCCGAGGAGCTTCCAGTCTGCCGAATAAAAGTCGACTGCTCGTGGCGCCAACAACTCTTGTAGAGTCCATCCACGGGTAAACCAGTCGCTGTCTCCCAGATAGGCGACATAGTCGGTAGGCCTAGGGGCTATGTGTTGAATGTCGGTCAGGTAGGCGATGCAGACGTCCGCTTCCTCATACCAGCGAAACATGGAGTTGACAGCTTCGGACAACTCGGCGCTACTAGACTTGTCGATACAACATGTATCTATCCAAATCCATTCGTAGCCAAGACGACTTGCCAGATTGCAGGCGCCGGCAACCTTGGGCCAACCAGCTTTGGTGGTCGGTTTGGTGGACGGGTCAAGTAGGTCCTTATAGAGAACCTCGTCAACGCCCCATCTGTGAGAGAGAATGCAGTATCGACTCCTCTTTTTTTCATCGTCGAACTCGTGCACCTCGTGTGTGAATATGTTTAGAAGTCTCATCTCGGTAGCTCAGTCTATTCAGCGACTTGACAGCGGGTAACTGTGTAAGAAATGACAGCGTCTTTTGCGCTCGTGCAACCTCTCTTGATGATCGTGTCAGCCTGCGTCCTCCCCGCACCAGGCTTCAGGCTATAGCTTCATTTAGCATTAGATGTATCACGTGAAACTCGCTAGTTGACGGTGAAGAAGCAGGCTGTCGCTTCATCGTCTAATCAGCAGAGAAGTGCGCCATCCGTCTCAGGCTGCCAGGCATTCTGGGATATATGCGGCATGCACGATGGGTCAGTCAGCCTTGTAGCCTGCCTGCTGCATCTCGTATGATGTTGCAAACCGGTATAACCGTAATGCATCTGCAACTGTTGCCCAAATATCGCCTGACGATGGGTGTAAGTCGTGCCGAGCCACATTTGCGTCAGTAGAGGCAATCACTCAGTCAAGTTGAGAAAATCGCAGCGACTATTGTCGATCGAGAATACCCTGTAGTGACGTAAAAAGTCAACATGGCCAAGCCCAGGCGTATTCCTCGAATCGCCTCCTCGATCAAGAAGAAACATGTAATGCTACTGATCGGTTGATCCCTTCCAGGGAGAGGAAACGACAGCGCGTGGCTTTGACTTGGGGCTTTTTGGCAAGTTGTGGCGTGTGTTCCTGGCAGACAGAACCTTGTAAAATCGTCCAAAAAAACAACAACAATCTCGAATGGCATCCTCAATTGAGGACGTATCGTCACGTCATCAACGGCTCGGGAATTTTAAGGTGTGCAAGGGCGGCGTTGCTGTCGAATCACTTCCCAATTTGGGTGTAGGGTGAGTAAAGGCGTCATCATGGATGGATGGACGGACGGAGTTTACGGCATGCCGACATTTTTGACAGCTTTGGCGAAATGGGGGAACGGGGACGGGGAACGGGAGTTGCTCGGGGCTAGGAGTTAACCAGAAGAACACCAAGAGATAAGGCTTGATGGATGATGGATGGAGCCTCGCTCTTCCCCACGTTTATCGGCAGATCGGCCAAAAGGTCGACTCCGTAGCTCTCCGCAATTGATGGGCATGGAACATGTCGGGACGGGGTGTTTGCTGAACCCGAAAGCGAAAAATGGCACCGTCGGGGGGGGGGAACGAGTCACAAGGCACAAGATGCCACGAAAGGCGCAGCGTCAGCACTCTGCGCGTTTGTGTTTCGAGTTCTGTCTTTTGCGACGCACACGGGTAGAGTGAGTGTTGCGCGAAATGACACGATGGGGTGAGTTTTCCATGATACTGGGAATCTCCAAGCATCTTGTGGAAGCTTCCCTCATCAAGTACGGAGTAATGATTATTCGCATTAGGAATCAAGGCGAATAATCAGGCATCCGCTTAGCGAGCGAGTTTGATTGATGCACGCTGGATCATCGGTGCCGTGATTTGATAGAAACACTCCCCTTGCAGGTCTTCGGCCGAGAGTTTGGTGCTACCTCCAGTCCATCCGTCCTGACAAAGCAGCCTGGGCTACCTAGATTAAGGGACCATCCACACCACGGGACGAGACGAGAAAAGACACGTCCCTGGAAATATGCGGGCGGGCTGAGGCAGGCTGCGGCTGCGGCCTTTCGTATGAATGGACGAAATGGGATTGGGATGGGCTGCGGACCTCTGAGATCTCCCCTCCCACAGTCGACAATCTCCGCCATTTCGTTGCTGGGACGCTGACTGTGTCGCCAGTAACCTTAACCAGACCGGCGGTCAGTGGTGTTCGCACGAGGCCGAAAGCCCGCCCACCAACCGTGGCCATCCACGAGATGCACGGCTTCTTGCGCCTCCCCCCCCGTTGGTTTATTTGTGGCACAGGCACAGGGGGGAAAGATAATACGCGGATTTTGCTTCTGTGCCCCATAGAAGGTGCCTTCCATGCATCTGGATGGGCTTCAGGTGGAAGAAAAGGGTAAATCCGACCTGATCTGATCTACTCGGTTTGTCGTATTGAACTCTCTTCCTGCATGATTGCTGCTTGCTGCTGCAAGTTCCAAATGGAACCAGATGAGAAGGTTACATGCATAGGATGCAATGGAATGGAACGTTTTGTTCATCATGTCTGGAATGTCCCGGGCGGGTTCACATTAATCTTGTTAATAAGAAAAAAAATTCTCAAGAATTCCACCGAGGCCGATATCGTAGTCACAACTAGTCTCTAGTCTAGTCAGTGACTCTCCAGAATGGAAGCGAGAAAGAAAAAGAAAAAAGTTTCCAAAGCGGAGTTGGAAGCTCTGACTCTTTCTCTCTCAATCCCGTCTTTGAGCCGTTGTCCGCGGATCTCTTTCGGACTGTCACGGTGGGTGGTCGGTGGATTCGGAATTCACAAAAGCCCGGTCTGGCCGGTGCTATGCAAAAGGCTGAGGCTGGCCTTGCATAATCCGGCCGAGGCATGGTCGGGGGCATCTTCAACGCCGACCGACAGGGCCTGATGCTGCAGTTCAGTTGGCAGATGCCTACAGGGCTGCGAGATGGTGGCCGCGTAGCCGTGTCGGCTGAGCCAGGGGAAGGGGAATGACCCAGGCACGTACTGTATGTATCTCGAACCAGTCAGTCAATTGAGTCAATTTCGCTGCCTTGAGAAAGTGTGTAAGCTATCCGAGCTATAGCTGCAGCTTCGTAATGTGAGACGAGGTGTACGAGTGAGTGCGTGTGCCTGAGAGCTTAAAGCAGTCTAGGTATCATGATTGGAAATAGGCAGACGTTATTCAAGAGTGCCCTGGCAACCGAAACCGACGCCTTGGATACAACACCACCATATCAATCTGAGAATGACGAAAGGACGATCCCAAAAAGGTTAAATGACTGCTGCCAGGTGGCCGCTGTTTGAAGATATGTGTGTGTAGGGATGGGGGTTGAGCTTACGTGGGCAAGGTCAAGCCCATCATGGCAGTGATGGTGATGGTGATGATTGACCGCATCACCGCATCCCATTGGCTCGCGTTGGTCGCTTTCGGTCTTCCGTCCTCGAGCGCGACACCAACCCTTGGGCGGCCGACTCGATCAAGCTCAGCCCTACAACGATACGTACCTATCCTGTCGTGGCCTCGCCCAGGCCCATCTCTGACTGGCCAGACCTTTCTCGCTCTCGCTTCTGGATTAACCTTCCGCTGCTGCTGCCCACACACGTTGTCCCGCCATTCCTCTCCAGTCCAGGTGGTGACGAACAACCAGGGCGGAGCCCGGTGAAAGGGCTTGCCCATGCCCCTGGGGGTGCGAATGCGGCAACACGGAACACGGGGCGATCTATCACCGTTGGGTAGGTGGGTGTGGAAAGGGTTTGCTTCGTAAGGCCAGACATGCAGCATAACGGACAGCCATGACAGCTTTTGAAGCTGGATCAATCGGCAACATTCATCAGGGTGCGAACCGTGCCGTTGTATCCCCATCCTGGTGTGCCGTATCCCGCGCGCACGCACGCACTCTCTGGCAGGCCTCAGAGCAGGTTTCTCAGAGCTGTTTTGGAGGCAGACCAGACAGGATCAAGGTCATCCATCCTGCCATCGTGACGGAGGTGCGGATGCCACGGGATGCCGACAGTGTCTTGGAATTACGCTGTAGGGGGGATGGGGATGAATTGCGATCCGCAGCTATTTGAAAAAAGAGTCACACCTTTTTCGCAATAACAGAAACTTTACAGTAATTACTAGACTAGTAGCCAGAAGAGTCATCGGAGACAATCATGATCGCGACTCCGAACAGGGCCATTAAGGTTCGCCATTTGCTGAGAAATGCACGGTAGCAATCTATCTGCCTTTGGTAAGGCCCCAAGGGCGCGGGCTTGGAAATCCACCTTCAGGTCGGATTTGCGTGTGTGTGTGTCTGGCGGAGTTGACACGGGCGGACGCTGGACGCTGATGGGCTGCGAGGGGGGGGGAGTTGCACTAAGGCACACACAGTTTCTAATCAAGCTCAGCAGTGGTTGCTGACTGAAGGGCTCAGATTATGAATCACCTTGCGACAACCATGTGTGAGATTGCTCTATCCATGCGTGTGTGTTGGTGCTTATTCTGCACACTGCAAGAGCAACAGCATCCAGAGTCCGCGATTGGGGATGAGTCGTGTTTGAGTCACTATGCTGTGCAATACAGCCGTTCGAGGAATGCATATCGAGATGGACGGATTACCGGTAGAGAGGGGAATTGTAATTGCTGCCTGCGACAACGGCGATTTACGATGGACGCTGAGGGCAAAAACGGCATCAACCCAACGAAGCTCTCCGGTCCTGGTTCGGGTACCGGAACTGACGGGGGTACCTGCAATTTCGCCCATGCACTCGGGCTGTCCGAGGTACCTGGGTCCGAGAAGAGACCTTGGCCCCGAATGGGGCGGGCACCTCGGCCGTCCGCGGGGATCTCTCGCACCCGGAGATGCAGGCACAGCTGTGTGCTTTGTGTGCCTTGCAAACAACCCCCCGGCCTGAGGCTGTCATTCGTCCAGTAGAAGGCTTGAAAAAAGGACACAGGGGTCGGTGCAAATCTTGCACAAATCTCTGGGTCCCTTTCGCGGCTTCGGGTCTTTGCATGGGGGCGTGATGGACCATGATGGGTCATCCTCACATCCACACACCCATCCATGGATCACTAAGCCACACACCCCCATGCCTGGGCATCGCTCTCGCACTCCTCGGGTCCGCGTGCGCAAAGTCCGCTCTAGCGGCGTCTCGGGCATAACTCCATAATCCCATGAAAAAGCGTGAGACAACAAGAAAAGTCCGTAAAGGGTCACTCAAGGTTAAAAGAATCCGTTGTCCCCCCTAGTTCTCCAAACTTCTGACCCATCATCATCTCAAGCAACTTACAAGCCTTTGAACAGCCTCATCTTTAGCAAGTTTCAACTTACAAAGCTATCAGCCTCTCGTCAAGGACCATCATCTCCACAAAGCCCTTTTTTCTCTGAAGCACACGGGACCCTGACTAGCACCCTATCACCCAATCGCTCAAGTCATTGTCACCACCGAGCATCCCTGCCGCTAATTCAAGCCTGCCGCAATCGGGATCGCTGCCTTGACTCACAGCAACCAAACGCCAATTATACAAAGGCCAAGCACCTCCACACCTTTGATTCCTCTCTTCAACATGTCGACGACAACAACCACTTCTATTCATAGGCCTACTGCCTCTTCCTCTTCATCTCTCCGACAAGCCGCCATCAAGAAGAACATGTCCATCACACAAACATACTACCTCGCCCACAAGGCTCGGGCTAAGCTCTCCCGGGAGGCTGCCCAGCCCGATCACGACCTTCGCCTGCTTGTCGGACACGCCAACCTTCTCGACTCCCTGATGCTTGAGCTTGCCGACGCCGAGCGGGAACAGGAGCGATGGTTCAACCAATCCGTCCGTGGAGCCAGCCCTCAACAAGACCGCCACGTGCAATGGGCCGACAACATTGTCGAGGAGGAGGATGAGGATGACTACGATTCCGACTCTTCTGACTCTGACGACTACGACTCTGAGGATGAAGATATTGAGATGGCCAATGCCACTCCCATCAAGGCCATGAGCCCTCGCATCACCCATGTCGAGCTTGATGAGGATATGGAGGAGGACGACCTCGAGGAGGACTATGCTCAGCTCGAGCTTGTCCGAACACCTTCTCACTCCAACTCACCACCAGAGCTCGTCGACCACGACTCTGACTCTTCCGACGACGACTCGATGCCCCCTTCGCCTCCCCAACCCATTCTCAGCTTCGAAGAGAAGGACACCAAGGAGCAGTCGCAAAAGCAACAACAACAAGACGAATCCGATTCATTCTACGATGAGGAGTACTACCTGCCACCTCGAAATCCCGCGAGGCTGGTGTCGGCCATCTCGGTCTACTAAGGCAGTAGTATCTCCTTGATTGAATTGTGTGATTTGGTCTTTATTTAGCGACTTGTTTCAGATACAAAGCGATGGCGGCATTGCATGGCGTTTTTCACTATACAACGGGATACCACACGGACATTGGGATACACCAAAAAAGCATTGCATTTTTCTTTTTACTATTATACACGACTAGATGGGTTTCATTGTGTACAAGGACAAAGGGGTTACAGGTTTTCACCACTCTCCAGAAGAACAAAGGAAAGGGAACATCACCAAAGGGATATTGGGGGATATACGATTCAATGAGTTGCCGCTCCCGAGAGGAGCCACTGGGTTTGGACATTATTGGTTTGAGTGGCAGCCCTTTTGAGGATCTCCCCCCCAGATGCAAAGGTAGATAGCTCACCAAAAAAACAGAAAGAGGCTCCTGATAGCAGGAGCCCGAAAACAATTGAAAAAACACTCAAAACATTTACTCAGTTCTCACTCGCATTGCAAAATCGTTTGCTTTCCTATCGTGATCGGCCGGCCGACCTCGTTGTCTCGGTCGTCAGCCGGCTATCTCTCAATCGCAGCGGGCGTTGACGCCATCCTCCGACCGATATCCTTATCAGCGGCCAGAATTTCGCGATATCGGGGGATCGGTATGAATCATGGGCCGACACGGTCTAACTCAACAGAGCGAAGGGGGGGCGCGGCTCGGCATCCCATGCATGGACATGAAAGGGCGGGCCAAGGCTCGGCGTGTTACACGGACTCCCCGACACTCCGATTCTGCGAGAGCGAAAGTACACACGCCCCATTTTCGTTTGGTCGTTTTCCTTTCCTTTCGATCCGGTGGCTCTCGGTGAATGGAGGATGATTCATCAGCTTGTCCAGGCCATCAAAGGATCTTTGACCGATCCACCCGACAATATCCAATCAGCATTTCAAAGCCATTCACATTGGGGCATTCTTAACGGTTAAAGGGGGGGGGGGAGGTTTGTTGGTCAGCGGAGACATTTCCTCCTCAACAAGGGCGTTGTCAGCGAGAGACACGACACGACACACACGGACTGCAAAGGGCTCAGAATGAACAATTGACATGGATTGGGGGGTCGCATGGTCGGAGCCTACGACAAGCCCGACGGGCGGTCAGAAACGTCAACGCCAGGGCGCAGAGACAGGGCCGCAAACACGACACGACACGACACGACACGACACGACAGGCAGTGAATGACTGGAACCTGGAACAAGCGAGAAAGACGGGAGGCGATAGAATTACAGGCCAGGCTGCCTGGAGACCCCTTTCATTAGGTGTGAAATGATCGGGCAGCCCGTCGAGAGAAGCCCGACCTCTTCTCTCTCTCAATCTCATTAAGAGAAACTTGGTCGAAGCGTCTTCAGTGGATTATTTTTTCACTCTGACAGATTTCGCTACTTACGATCTTGCCGCTAGTATTTTTCTTTTCCCCCACGAGACATGCGCCGCATCAAGGTGAGCCCCACGGACGAGGATCTGAGGCCCACCGAGTTTGTGTTACAAACTGGGTCTCTCACAAAAAAAGGGCAGAGAAAAAGAACATGACAAAGATCAAGGAAAAAAGAAGAAGAAAAAAAAACACCAGGATGGGCCATGTACAAATTTTCACATCGCGGGTCTTTGGCTCCGCTTCAGGTTCAACTTTCCACCCTGATGGGACCTGATGTTAACGCTTGGGGCTCATCTTGATCCATTGGCTTTGTTGAAAGGCGATTCCAAGGCAGAGACTGGATGCCCAACATTCATTCATGACTTGGCAAGCTGAGAGGAGAGAAAAATTTTTCTTCCTTTCTTTTTCTCCCCCTTGAACTATCACAAACACGTTTCCAGGGCAAAGCCTGTCGTGCCTGTCTCGCCGCCATCCACTAATAGTTCACAGCTCGCCTGTCTCCAGGTAAGGCCCAGGCCCCCCGTGGATCTCAGGCACATACCAGTCCCCCCATGCAAGGGCACATGGCGCGCCCAGCCAAGCTGAGCTGACTGACCGCTTGGGCTCCAGGCCGGACGGGTTGGCTTGGACGGCACAAGCCAAATCCGAAAGCCTTCTCGTTAGACACTGTCTTTGATTGAAGCCCGGCACACGTGGACCGAGGAAAGCCTGGCGTCTGGTGGTCTGAGGAGAAACAGATGCCGTGTTGCTTTAAGCGAGGGGGGAAGCATCTAGGCTTTTTCAACCACGAAAGCGAAACACACGACGCCTTCCGACAGAGGAAGTCCATAGGAGAGAGAGAAAATGGTCTCGAACATGCAGCGACGACGACACCGGAGCCCTCGCGTTCGGGTGCCCTGAACTAACGGTAGATCCTTTCGGGAGAGCTGGGGTTCTGGCCAGCTGATCTGTACTGTATCATGAGATTGATAAAAGAACCAGGGGGTGGATTGGCACCTCCGCAGGCCCTACGGCGCATTTGCTAGTCAGCCAGCAGCGGACCCTCGTTATCGCAATCGCATACGGTACGCATACGCGTAGTACACACAAAAAAGACCAGACATGCAACAATCGCATGTGCTGGATTCGTCACCAACACGCACGCAAGCACGCCATATGGCGATGCCGTTTTTTTTTTTTACACTCGGGCGGTTAGCAACGTGCTTTTCAGGGGCTTCACCGTTGCGTGTTCCTGATGATATCACCTACATGTCTTGCTTGCGCAAGCTTTTGGAGGGGCGAAAGACGAAACAATATCCACAATCGGCGAAATCGACACAAGGTCCCGATGCGGAACCTGGCTGGAGTTTTTTCTTTCACTGGCACTGGCGTGAGAGCACGGCGTCGTATCGGCCGGCCTTGATCGGTCACAGGACCTCAAAAAGATCCACTTTCTTCCGCTCTCCCTCCCGAACGCAGCCGGGCCGGATATCGGACACCAGGCGGCACAAAATGCGCCGTCGCGCCACCTTATTGGTCAACCGGATCTGACTGGCGCGGGGCAGAAGTGAGAGCAAGTCTGGGGAAGGGAGAAACGTGGTTGACCGAGGAGCGGAGCCCCGACTCGCCGAGGGTGCAGCAAACAAGAGAGAAGGCCGGTTTTGTCCTTGACCGTGATGCCGATAAAGGTATCCGTTTTTGTCAGTAATGCTGAGAGCTCATGCCGAGGTGTCTGCTGATCACCGTTGCGTTGCACACGCCCAAACGCTCTCCGACACTGGGGTAAGCTGCTGACCTGGGGTGTCTCAGTCTTATCAGAGATTGCGGGTGCGTGCAAGGGGGGCCAATTAGCAAGATGAACCCCGTTGTCCTCGTTATCAGATCAGAGCCGGTCACGATGGGAGGAATGTTATCACTTGGCCAAATGCAGCGGAGTGCTGATGTTATCTTGAGCTCTTGAGAGATGTCTTATTGCAAATTGCTTAGACAATTGCTTAGGGAGACCACTTGTTTGCTGACGCCATATCATATTGATGGTGCAAGAGGTCTTTTTTGTCTCCGACTCTTCCGTTGTATCCGTAGGTGTAGCTGGTTGATACGACGTGGCCGGCCGAGAACAATTTGTGAGCAACAATGACTGTTCCGCTAAAGCCGCAGGCTCAAACCTGACTAAAACGTAGATCCCTCAAACGTTGTTTAAAACTCACACCCTCCATCATGTCACGGCTTCTCGGTGTTTAGAAAAATGTGTGGAGGACGGCACTTTTTAAGTCCGAACTTCCCGTGAAGGCCGAACGAACGGAACCCTTTGAATTCGCTTCTCGGGACGCACGGGCCACCCGCCGTTCTTCGATTTCGGTACGTCATCATGGAAGATTTCGCAAATCTCCATGCCGAGACGCCGTCTTCGGGGGCCAACAACCTTTAACTGAAAAAAACCACGCACATCCTTTTTTTTCCAACGATGCGACATCTCCCGAGGAGAGCCCTAGCTCACGATGTCTTGTCGGGCCTCGTCTGCCGTAGCTGCCGGCAGCTGCAACGTCGTCAATTCGCGACTTCGCCGTCTCCTCCCCCGCCACCGGCCTCGGGACTCACGCCCTTGACTTCAAGGAGACTCATCTCCATTGCTGGACCCGACGCTGCCAAATTTCTGCAGGGAATTGTGACTGCCAACGTCTCTGCTGCGGATGGAGAGCCAAGGAAGGATGGGTTTTATACTGCGTTCCTGACTGCGACGGGCAGGGTGCTTTACGATGTTTTTGTGTATCCTAACCACGGTGCCTTGGCCGAGGAGCCCGGGTTTCTAATCGAGGTTGATGCGGATCAGGCAAAGACGCTAGCGAAGCACATCAAGCGTTACAAGCTCAGGGCGAAGCTGGCAGTTCGTCTGCTGGGCGAGGATGAAGCAAGTGTGTGGCACGCTTGGGATGATTCGAAGGGGACCAATTGGGACTCCATCGTCAACCAGACAAAGCTGACCCTTCAGGATCCACGGGCGCCTGGTCTGGGGTGCCGATTTGTGCGGCTGGATCAAAATGCACCCGAGATCGACCTCGAGAGAAGTACGGAAGATGCGTACACGATTCGACGATATCTACACGGCGTTCCTGAGGGTCAAGATGAGATTTCGAGTGGGTACGCACTCCCGCAGGAGAGCAACATGGATGTCATGAACGGCATCGACTTCCGAAAGGGTTGCTACGTTGGTCAGGAGCTCACTATCCGGACCAAGCACCGCGGCGTCGTCCGTAAGCGCATTCTGCCGTGCGTGATCTACGAGAAGGAGCACGCGGCACCAACAGAGCTGCAGTACCACGCCGAAGGAGCGGCGCCGGCCCTCGAGAGCGCAACGGCAGACATGATCCCCTGGGGCACGAGCATCGGGAGGTTCGAGAAGCGTGGGCGCAGCGCGGGCAAATGGCTAAAGGGCGTGGGCAACGTCGGACTCGGGCTGTGCAGACTCGAGATCATGACGGATGTGGTTCTTCCTGGAGAGACTGCGTCGGCAGCCTTCAACCCCGAGGATGAGTTTGTACTCGAGTGGGGAGATGAAGGTAGTCGGACTGGCGTCAAGGTCAAGGCTTTCGTGCCGGACTGGTTGAGAAAGGGATTGGCTGCTCAGCAGCATTGAGACGAAAATATCAGTCGCACTGAGGCTAGATGTTCAGAAACATTGAGGCGGGATGCTCAGTAGCACTGAAGCGAGATACTGTAAAACAAGTGTATCAATAGAGACGGCACATCTTAGACAGGCGGAAGATACCCCAACTCTGGTACTGGCATGTTCTCGTGATCATCTCAATGAGGCTGTGATGACTTAATCTTACGGATACTCAATGGTCAGTTTCTCATGCTGTACCTGGAAAAAGAGCCGCATATCGATCATGAGGCTCTTGAATCTCATAAGTCGGCCAGTAGTAAGCCGTACCTGTCTAACCTCGGACAACCCGTAGTAAGAGGCATTGGGTGCACAAGAGGTCAGACGGGATGACTGCGTCAGGGCTGAATGGCGAGAACCGCATTGGGTCAGTACATGCCCCTGGCGCCTCTATTTTGACGGTCAAATCGGTGAGGGAGAAGTGAGTTGTGAGACATGGCGCGCGCCGATCATCTCGTGCCGTCCCGCCCCCCATATCCTTCATTGCTATACTGGGCGACACGGTGAACACTCGCAACATCAGCAATGGCAAGTTTCTCGCATAATTGTGGCTATGGCATCTTTCGTTTCGAGCAATTGCCCCGAGACCATGCGAGGTTCTTGTGATGAAGGCTTACCAACAACAGCAAAGGAACCAGGCCGCAGCAGTCGGCGATCGACATCAGCTCGCGATTGAGAGACATGCAGTGTGATAGTTCCAAGACCCCAGCAGCCACTAAGCAGACAGAATAGGAGATGCTGGCCAGGGGAGGATATCCAAGTGGCTCCAGCTTGGGGAGTGGATCGACCATTTGACAGGGGAATCAGAGGAACTTTTTATTCGCAAGTTCGTCCATTGCAATTGCTGTCTCCTCTTTTCAAAGCTCATTGATTGAAAAGGAATTAGGTCGTCAGGATGGCCGCTTACCGTGCAGCATTGCCCCGGCTTGGCAAAAAGCGAAGACCCTGCCCCTTTGGTGTAATCTCGCGAGCCTTCAGCCCTGGGGGTGGTTTCTGAGACCAGGGGAAGCGACTCTTGGCTGTGCCGCTTATTTTGTCGATTCTGTGACATTTTGTGAAATGCTTGCGTGCCAGTCAATGCTCGTTGTCGCGTTCCTATATAACTCTTTGATGCCCGGTTTCTGCGACCCGCATTGATTCGTTCTTCAAGGTCTTGGCTAGATTTCTGCTGAACCGCTTAACGATGGCTTCGAACGGTATCCCTGCGACGACCAAGCGGTTGATCGCCTGTTGCGATGGCACCTGGATGGACAGCGACAATGGCTACGAGGAGCCTGGGCTGTTGACGGGAGAGGGAACCCTTCAGGTGCCTTCCAACGTCACACGCATATCTCGCTGCTTCAAGCGGAGGTGCAGCGATGGGAAGCTCCAGATCATCAACTATGAGTCTGGTGTTGGCACGGGTAGCAACATGCTTGACAGCATTACGGGAGGAGCGTTTGGTCTGGGTCTGTCAGAGGTGAGCATTGCTGTTTCAGGATGAAGCATAGACTGACTCGACTTTGTAGCGCATGAGAGAGACGTACTCTTACCTATGCGCCAACTATACTGACGGAGATGAGATTATCCTGGTTGGTTACTCACGAGGTGCCTTCACGGTCCGTTCGGTGGCTGGCATGGTTGGTGCCCTTGGTCTCCTGACCCGCGAGGGAGTCGAACACTTTTATCCCATCTTCAAGGACATGCAGCATTGGATGGATGATGACTACGAGGATCCATTCCCAAACATCCCCTTCCCCAACAAGCCTAAGGGAAAGGATGCTGCCGCAGTGTATCGAGCTCAGCTGGAGAAGCTGGGTTACACTCGCGTGAGACATGACAACGGACAGGGCGATCTGATCAAGATCAAGGCCGTCTGTGTTTGGGATACCGTGGGCAGTCTTGGAATCCCCCGAGTTGCCTGGCTGGACAAGCTCGGAATCCGCCCCGACAATGACGAATAAGTCTCCCCTTTCCGTTTCATAGAAGATGCACGCTGACCGTCTGAGCACGTATAAGTGGCACGACACGAGCTTGTCTGATAAGATCGAGCATGCCTTCCAGGCGCTGGCTCTGGATGAGACGCGTCCACCATTTAGTCCGGCTGTCTGGGAGAGGCGCCCTGAGAACAGACTTACGACGGATCTGAGGCAGGTCTGGTTTCCTGGTAACCACGCCAACTGTGGCGGTGGATGGGAGGATCAAGGCATCGCTAACTGTACTCTCGCATGTAAGTTGCCTGTGACACCATTGAATCGACTTGAGCAGCACTGACTTGTGCTAGGGATGATGGATCAACTGGCTTCAGTCGGTGTCGAGTTTGACTTGCCTTCACTGGAGCGCTGTTTCCAGCAAACCGCAGACTTTTATAAGGCATCCCACGCCAAGGCCCAAAAAGACCAAGCCAAAGAAGAAGAAGGGCGTCCCAGACAAGTGGGCGATCAGCCCCATCTTTGACAACAACCACCCCTTCAGGCCCTGGGGACTGGGCTCCATCAACAAGCCCTCCAGCCTCCTGTACAAGCTCTCGGGCCAGACGATCCGCACGCCGGGCCTGTATAGACCGATGGACCCCAAGACCAAGCTTGACGAGGCTAGGTTTCTCCAGGACACCAACGAGCGCATCCATAGCACGGTGCGCATCCGTCTTGCCTGTCAGGGTCTCGGGCTGAACGACAAGACTGTGTGGGACTGCCCATCACTGCTCAAGAGCTGGAAGGTGAAGCGTACACAGGAAAAGTATCAAGATCCTGTGCCTTTTCACCCCGGCTGGGATCCAGAGGGTGAAGAGGATGACATGGGAGACCCCAATGGCTGGAGCAAAGGTCGATGGGTTTGGGAGTATGTAGGTCATGAAAGTAACGCGCCGAGTGACAAGAGGCAGCGGATAATGGTTGAAGAGCCTCTAGGTCCGTATGAGCGGCATCTTCTGAGACTTTCAGCCGGTTCACCGAATGTATTTCATTTCTCGGATACAAAGGAGGGTTGAAGGCGATGGGTTGGCGTATAAGTTGGCGTTTGGGTTAGGTTGCTTGGACTTGAGTAGCTTCAAGTGTCTTGAGCTCGTTTCTCTAATAATGAGTTAATATACCATCTGGATTTGACATTAATAACCGAGTCTTTTGATTTTGAAGGAATCTGCATGGAATAAAGGAATTGTTCCCTCTTAATCAATGTGAGGCACCTCTTGGCTGGTGGGGTCACGTGCTTTCGCGATGCGACGGCGAACTTTAGTTTTAACGTCACTGCCTTGGACAATGAATCTCTCTACCTCAAGCACATTCTGACTGACAATCCGAAAAATGTCCGACTCAAAAGCAGCGGATCTACTGCAATACGCGCAGGAGTATGCCTCGAAAGATGTCGACATCTACGACCTCTTGGGCGTCGACGCCCTCACCCCGAAGGAAGACATTCATCGCGCGTGGCGAAAGCGATCACTAAAGTACCACCCCGACAAGGCTGGCGACAACTTCGATGCCGAGAAGTGGCAGCTCTTTGAACGAGCCCGTGATGTCCTCTCCGACCCTGCTGCCCGCGCGGCCTACGACGGCGCCATCAAGGCTGCGCTGCTGCGGAAGCAGGAGCGCGAGGCCATGGACAAGCAGCGCAAACACTTTGTCGACGACCTCGAAGCGCGCGAGAACGCCTGGAAGCGTCAGCGAGAAGAAAAAGGAGCAGCGCGAGAAGGAAGAAATTGAAAAGGAGAGGGCACGACTCTTTGAGCAGCGGCGCATGCGCGAGGAGGAGGAGAAACGACAGGCTGATGCTGCGCAAGAGATAGAGGATCTTGCAGAAGCGCGACGACGCCTCAAGGAAAAAGAAGGAGAAGAAGAAGCAGGACGAGGCGAGGGAAAAGTTTCTGCGCAAGTCGCGAAAGGCGACTGAAACTGTCGACGGGGCAAAGTCTTCTGAGCCACTCAACGGCGTCATGAACGTACCGGGAGACTTTTCGATGGATTTTGGAACAGAACGGAGACTCTACTGGGAGCTCGTCTGCGACAAGCTGCGCGCCGTTCAAGCAGTCAGGAATCTACAAAAGGGAAACGCAACGACCGAGGAATACCAAGAAGCAGAGAAGGGTCTGCTCGCAGCAAAGATGAGGATACACCAAGCCGAAGTCAAGTTTGCTGAACAGGCATCCGTTTCATGACCTAGAACACCGGACGAAAATGGGACACGGAGTTTTGATCGGTAGCACTCTCTCAATACACCTGGGGCGGCGTTTGGTATCTTTAGGCTAATACTGAGTTTTTTTTCTAGAATCATGACTCTTGGTCGAGCCGCAAGATCTTGATGGCGTTCATCCCCATGATGGCCTTGTAGTCTTCCGTATCCTGCCCAACCGCCTGGGCAGCAGCCTCTGCGTTCAAGCCGACGCTCTCCCACTCGCCCTGCTCATCGCTTTCCAGAGGTGGGAAGAAGGGGTGGTCGGTGCCAAACATTAGTCTATCCGCTCCGCTGGCTTGGATGGCGGCGCCGAGTCCAACTTTTGAGTAGATGACGGCATCAAGGTAGACCTGCTCCTTGAGGACCTGCCAGACTGTTCGACGATCCTTGGTCACCTTGCCCTCGCGGACGAGCTGGCCGTCGTGCATGATGCAGCTCTCGATTCTTCCTGCGAGGAAGGGGAGGGTCCCACCACTGTGAGCGAGGATCATACGTAGTTCTGGGACCTTGTCAAAGATGCCCGCCAGGTACATTCTCGTCACCGCGATTGTGGTTTCCATAGGGAAGCCGAGAGCCAGAGGGAGAACGTGACCGTACTCGGCACTTCGAGGACCCCAGACGTCGTTTGGGAGACCGTAGTGCGGATGAAGGAAGATGGTCAGATTGTTTCGGGCGAGTGCTTCAAACACTGGTAGAAGAGCAGGATCGTCTAGTCCCTTTCCAAGTCCAGATGTGCCCAGGATGACTCCGCGACAGTACTTGAGCTGTCTAAGATGGTCCATCGAGGCCAACACAGTCTCAAGTGATGCCGTCAAGGGGAGAGTGCCAAAGAAGAATAGTCTCCCCTGGTGCTGACCACACATGCTCGAGAATTCCTCATTGACCGACTCTGCCATGGCACCCGCCTCATCAGGATGTAAAAAGTCCAACCACGGATTGGCGAGTGAGATGACCGAGATGTCAATCTTGTGAGTGTCCATGAAATGGATCTTTTGCGCAAGAGATGCATAGTGCGACGTTAGAGGTCGACCTGGAGGCTTGGCTTCGACATTGTTTGTTGCTTCTTCAAGAGCCTCTACCTCTGCCTCTAGGAGGATGAGTCTGGGGTCTGGCGCTTGGGGGAACTTGCGGACTAGGGGGATGGAGGTGCGGGATTCGAGGATGCGGATGTATGAGGGAGGGTACATGTGAGTGTGGATGTCCACCACACGGATAGAGGACGACATGGTTGTAGAGAGAATAGTATAGACGGGTATAATTCTCTTGTATGGTGTATGATGTATGATGTTTGTCGAGCTTTATCTGTGAGGTGGCGGAGGAGGCCGAAGAAACGTTATCAGTACCTATGTCTCACAATGCATCCCCTCATCTGCAATGCACACAAAGACCCTCATGCAACGGGCATATGCAACGGCATTAGATATCAAATGTCTTCAATAGTACCGGTCGATCCCCTCTAGGTAGGCAGGTGGTATTGTGACACTCGACGTATCCGGCAAAAAAAGCCACCCCCGCATCCCATCCCCCCTCGAAAGGTTTATCATGACTCCTGGCCCTATCGCTCGCTCTCTCCAAAAAACGGGCTTATCAGTCGGCGGCACCCGAGGTTACGGGCGTTGTACCGCATGCGACACAAGTTTCTCTCCCGTTGCCATCATTGGATCGTTCTTGTTGTGTGAGGCTTTGTCCGTCTTGGTCTGGCCCTTTGATGGCTGGCTGATGGTTGGCGTTGAAAAAGGGTGAGACTTCTGCTCCCGGCGAAGATCGATCTGGTTCCTGTATTTTCGTACTTTTTCCCGAGATCTAAGCTGTCGCTTTGTATCTCTTCCTCAATATTAAATCGTATTGTTCTATCTATCTATAGCGACTAGCTCATCTCATCATGACTTCGGATCTCGCCGTAAGCAAGGAGGGACTCTCCATTCCCGTAGGTGTCACCACACACGAATTGCTGTCATTCAGCTGACCCGTCCAGCTCATCGACTTTTCCCTCTTCCTCAAAGGATCCCCCTCGGAGCGCAGCAATACAGCCAAGGCCATCCTCCATGGCTTTCAGACTGCTGGTTTCATCTACCTCAAGAACCATCATGTACCAGCCGAAAGCCTTCAGCGTGCTTATTCTCTATCCGCTAGATTCTTCGATCAGCCAACCGAGAAGAAGCTGAAGCTGAATTGGACGACACCAGAAGCTAATCGAGGATACTCGGCTCCCGGTCGTGAAAAGGTTACCCAGCTCAAGGATATTCGCGAGGTGGACAAGATTCGCAACGCAGCTCCAGACCTCAAGGAGAGCTACGAGATTGGACGAGAGGGTGAGCCTGGACATCCTAACCAGTGGCCTCAAGAGGAGGGTGATATTGTCGGCTTTCGCAGTGACATGCTCGAGTTTTATCATCAGTGCAAGGGGCTGCACGTCGAGGTGATGCGAGCTATTGCCGTGGGCATGGGGCTTGACGAGACGTTCTTTGACTCGTTTACTGATGTCGGCGACAATACTCTACGACTGTTGCACTATCCTGCCGTGGAGGCTGATGTTTTCAAGATGAATCCACTAACTGTGCGAGCTGGGGAGCATAGTGTAAGTGCCGTCTTTACAATGGATGCCTGCTGGCTCGAGATTACTGATACTTCACTTCCAGGACTACGGATCCATCACTCTGCTGTTCCAAGACAACCGTGGCGGACTTCAAGTAAAGAGCCCAACAGGTCACTTCGTCGACGCCACGCCCATCGAAGGCACCGTCGTCGTCAACGCAGGCGATCTCCTCTCACGCTGGAGCAACGACACCATAAAGAGTACCATCCACAGAGTCGTGGAGCCGCCTCGGAAGGAGTCTGACTCTTACCCACCACGGTATAGCATTGCGTAAGTATCGACATCAAAAGTTTGTGGGAGCTGGATTAATGAGATATAGGTACTTTTTGCAACCCCAACTTTGAGAGCTACATTGAGGCTCTTCCTGGGACTTTTGCTACTGAGAAGGATAAGAAGCATGAGGGGATTAAGAGTGGTGATTATCTGGTACAGAGGCTAACTGCGACTTATTGAATGAACACTTGGGAGCGGGCTGTATTGGATAACCATCATGTGTTGGTTCGGTATGGATAAGCAGACAGCATAGCTAAACTTGAGTATAAGAACATCGTCCCGTTTGAGTTTTAACTTTTTCTCCGGGCATGCGCTCTTCTCTATCTTATATATTGACTCATTGGAAACTGGGATTATAAACCCCGTTGACCCCGTGGTCGCCAAGCCCATGGATCCGCAGTTCATCTAGGAGCCGAGGCTGCTACGATACCCCCGGACTTACTATCCTTCGACAGGCCCATATCGACCTTGAGGGAATGGTCCTCGACTCCAAGGTTCGATCCATCCGTGACCGTCTTTCTCAAGACTGGCCAGCCGCCATCTACAACGGTCAGTCAACCTTGGTCCATGCTCACGTTTGAACACGCTAACTCTGGAAATAGGCATGTACTTCAGCCCTGAGCGAGAGCTTGTTGAGCATGCCGTTAAGTTCTTACAGCGTCAAGTCGAGGGCAAGGTGAACCTCGTCGCCTACAAGGGTTGCGCCTACGTCGTCAGACGTTCCAGTGAGACCTCCAACCTCTACTCTGCCGACGAGAGCAGCATGGATACTTTGGGCATGAACTGGACTCCCCAAGACACGACAGGCTTCATTGCCATTTAGGCCATCCGCCTCAAGAAGTACGGTGCGAAGAAGATCAAGGACGGCGAGCCCCTTATCCGCTAAACGCATGCATACTCAACATGACAGCTTGAAAAGGTTTCGCCACATTGAGGTAGACGGCGATAATTTGTAGGGCTCAACGCCCAATTACGCGGTAGTTCATTCTGGCGTTTAGGAGAGAAACCCAAAACAAAATATGGATGCTATTCTGATTGTCTTGCCGTACCATCCGCCGCCATCGTGCTCATTAAAGGGTCAGAATAACTCGGTCACCTGATAAGATGGTACTCTTCCCTCCAAGCAATAGGCCGTGATCCCATCTACTAGCAGCACTGGCCTCCAAGTTTTCGAGTCACTCTCATGTTGCTTTCTCTTGCTTATTGGCCACCTCCAGCTGGCGTCTAGGTTTGGGCATCTCGTTATGGCGTTCAGGCATGGGGATTTGGGTCTTTCTAGCCACAGGTTATAATAACCCCCTTGTTGAAATGAAAGTCTGGAGTTGATCTTTACTATGGTGCTATGGAGAAGGAACAGAAACTAAAGCTCATGCAACTGTCATATTCAAACTCCGTCAACGAAAGCATTGAAGAAACTAACTAACAAAGGATAGAGTCATAGTCTGGTCCTCTAATAGAGGAAATAAGAAGGTGAAAGCCAAAAAACTACATCCGACCTAGAAAAAGTAACCGTCGTAAAGAAATTGAATACTAAGAACGATGCCCGTTCAACGATCTTTTCTGAACTGCTTCACATCGTTTCAAGGGGCCCAGGGCGGCGGAGAGGTCGAGTTTGGTCCAGGATAAGGAGATCGATCACAGAGGGACGGTCTTGTCGCAACCTTTGGCCTCTATCCCTCCATCCGGACCAAAGCCAGCCATCACAAGAACGGCCAGAGCTAATCCGGGGAGCAGGTGGAAGAGCATCTCCCTCGGACTCAAGCCTGTTGCGAAGCCAATCGCCAACCCCAACGCGATGCCGCACACGAGAAACACATCGACGTATTTCTTCTGGTGTTGAAGATCGTACAGTATGCCGGCCGAGACGCAATACAGAGATATGGCGACAAGCGTTGCGATCGTGTTGGAATCTTCGGATGAGAAGCACTCGAGGCTACCGTTTCCCTTTGATACTGTTAGCTAGAGGCTCCGATATATCACGGACGCGTGCCTGTGCTCACCCATTGACCTAACGTCCAACTGTGTTCTCCCTGAGAGCAGCTATCCGCATAGTGTAGTGCTGCAGCAGACGCTGACCCTACCACGGCCGTTGCTCTAACTGTCCAGCGTAATGAGCGACGTCTGGCAGGGCCGTATATCTGCAAAGGTTCAGGCGAAGACATTTCAATCATCCGTACCCGTGCACAGCCGTGCGGCTCCAGAAACGTTCGAATGTAAACTCTGCAACGGCCGGATTCAACACTTTTAAGGTTCAGCGCCGCAAATGATTGAGGATACTGTAGAAGGTAGATTGTTCGGGATATGATTCTTACATTTTGACCAATCGAGTCTAGGAGAAGAAGACCTGAAGCTCCAGAGAAGAGCCGAGGGTCTAGAGAAGACCTGGAGGTCCAGAGAAGAGCCAAAGGTCTAGAGAAGACCTGGAGATCCAGAGAAGAGCCAAAGGTCCGGAGAAGACCTGGAGATCCAGAAGAGAGCCGGAGGTCCAGAAGAGAGCCAAAGGTCTAGAGAAGACCTGGAAGTCCAGAGAATATCCAAAGGTCTAGAGAAGACCTAAAGGTCCGGAGAAGATCTAAATGTATGGGCGTATTAGCGTATGAGGAGTGAATCTCGTCGAATTTCTTCTTTGGCTTCAGGAATATGTTGAAGTTCGAAATCAGTCTGTGTGCAGTGAAGTAATTCAAAGATTCCATCGCTGGGGATTTGTTGTGGGTGAGTTATTGACTCCCGGGAGCAACTCCCTCTGGGCAAGGCGGCCTGGACCTGCGGGGCAATTGGTTCGATGCAAGACTATGAAAGTGAGGCTTTCGGTGAGGCCTTCTACCGTAAGCCATCTGAACAAACATACACTCTGGTCGGGCGTATCTTCTCCAAAGAGGCAGATTTGGAATTTGCCACATGGTTCGCCAGGAGGGAGGTGACCAGTTTGTTCGCCAAAAGTAAGTTAGCATTTATCAGTGAGGACGTGTCGTTGACTTTGCAACCTCAACCTTCAGGTGAAAGAGGCCATCTGGACAAGCTTCACGGAAGTAAATTGCAGAAAGTGGTCATATCTGAAGGGGAATCGTTCCAACTTGATAGTTCTTCTTTCATCCCTAGTCCATCATCTACCGATCTCAGCCTCCGCGAGATGCCAACGCTCCTCGATGACCTCGAGTCAAAGCCCCTCGATGACCTTGGGCCAACAAGTCCTGATGACAGGGAGCCAGGGGATCCCGCTGCTCTCCAAGTTGAGATGGGGCACAATATCTACTACGTGAGTCACAATACCCGTGTGATACTGAAGGCTACAGGAGTGTTGACATTTAGCCCCAACCAGATCAAACACGACCATGCCAGAGATGCGGTGCAAACCATACGCCCAAAGTACAACCTGAACGACGGCGAAGCATGTCAAGACTTGTCCCCCCCTGCACTAGAGAAGCACAACAACTTTTGGCGATTGGGGAAGTTCCCTCGGAAACTTGTCGGCGGAGCACTCGTCTCCTTCGGGTTGATTCCAGCTGTTCACTCAGCCTGGACTTTGTCAAGAGGGTTCCGAGTCGCTTCGGGAATGACATCGACCATAACGGCCATGACCGTTGTGCCTCTACGGACAGCAAGTCATATTCCTCAGGCAGCATGGATCGCGTTAGTGTATACCTTAATCTATAGTTCATGAAGCATTTGGCTAACATGATAGTACATACGTTGCCTGGGCGCTTTGCTTTTTCGTCTACGTCTGGCTGCAACTCATCAACATCCCCCATAGGCCCCGAGACAAGCGGACCATGTCAGTGCGAAGCTATGGATTAATGGGAATTGAACTGACTGATATGAAGTTACATCTTCACGGTAGCCATGGCTTCTCTTCACTTCACCATTGGCCTTTCCCAAGGGGCCGAGTCCATCATGGAGGGCGCCGCCTTATTCGCGCTCATTGTCTCAACCGCCAGCGCCTATCTCATGTCACTACTCATCACAATCAACTGGAGGGAGGCTGGGTTTGTGGTTTATGAGCTGGCGTAGTTGGCATAGCTGACAGTGGAGCATTGGCCCACGCCTCGCGTTCTTGTTTTCTAGCACGGTATGTCACTTCGACAGGTTTAGTTCTCTTTTTTTTCCCCTTCTTGTTGTTGGTTGGTGTTATTTTTGTTCTATTTTTATTTCATATTATTTTATCCACAGATATTTAGGTTCAAGCAGTTTAAGATAACCGCGGGCAATCTCAGGGACGAGGGATATGGTTGAAGATGAAAGGTGGGCAGTTAGAGGGACTTAAGGGATATAGAAGGAGAATAAAAGGGCTGGAGGATCTGTGACTACCAAGGGTGCCAGGTATGGAGGAGCTTACTCAGTAAACTTGAGGGGGGCGAGGGATACGTTTGAAGATGGGCAGTCAGAGGATTGAAGGGATATGAAAGGAGATTAAGAGGTCTTGACCCCTACTTAGCTAGGGCGATGCGTTTTGAGGATATACGTCTTTAACATAGGACATCCAATATATCAAGAGGCAGTGATGCCCGGATACAAAAGAGGGATAAGACCTTGATCCCCCCGTGAGAAGCTAGGATTCTTAATATATATAGAAGGCTAATAAGGCTGCCCTCTAAAACAGCTGAAATCCATACTGACCTGACCGCCGAATAGTTGGGAATAGCTTCACTTCAACGGATTAAACTAGTCACGTGATCCAGAGGGGCTCCTTGCATCAGACCCACTCCTCTCCGGAGCTCTACACACTAGTCCCAAATAGGCAAATTGGACATTGAATTGAAGGTGGCATTCTCAACATTCATCTCATCCCCAGCAGAGACTCCCATCTTCAACCTCACGACTTCGTTCTTCCGCTTCAATCGAACTCTCCCAAGATGGCCGCCGCCGACGCCCCCGCCGCGAGGCCCAAGAAGCAGGCCTCGTCCCTCAACAAGGCTTACCTCGTCCTCTACAACTTTGTCTCGGCCGTGCTGTGGGCGACTGTCCTCGGCCGCACAATCTCCCTGTTCATCGTCTATGGACCAGAGTTTGTGTACCCGTATGCTGGCGAGTTTACGAAATGGACGCAGACGATGGCTGGCATGGAGGTTCTACACTCTCTGCTCGGTAATTCCCTTTTCCCTATACCTCGAAAGCTAAAGGCTAATGTTTTTCCAGGCGTCGTTCGCGCTCCCCTCGTCACGACCCTCATGCAAGTCTCATCCCGCTTCCTCCTCGTCTGGTGCATCGTCGACGTCTTCCCCTACCTCGCCCAATCGCCCTTCTACTCTTCCATGCTGGTAGCCTGGTCCGTCACCGAGATCATCCGCTACTCCTTCTTCGCCATCACCCTGTCGGGTTTCCAGCCCAAGGCCCTGACCTGGCTGCGCTACAACACCTTCTTCTTGCTCTACCCCATCGGCATCTTTAGCGAGTGTACCCTCATCTGGTTGGCTGTCGAGCCTGCCTCTGAGCTGGGCGAGCAGCACAAGTGGGCTCTTTACACCATTCTGGGCATCTATGTTCCTGGTGAGTGGATTCGCATACTATTGTTAAAGAGAAAGACGGGGGCTTGGTGCTAACTGCGAATAGGATCTTACATTCTGTACACTCACATGATGACCCAGAGACGCAAGGTTATGCGCGGCCTCAAGGCCCAGAGCGGAAAGGCCCAGTAAGTAAATGATAGAAAAGGCAGATAAAAAGGAGGTGGGATAAAAAGAAGCGATTTCGTGTTTGGGATAGAAGCATCACATGCATTAGAAGTCATGGGCAATTGTATAACAGGGATATCAACAAAGCCCAAGTTGATAAAGTCTAGAAAATATAACTCAATCTAAACTAGAAAACCAACACTCTACTCGAGTGATGTGTTCAAGCCAAGGGAGCCTCAGCCTCCTCGATAGGTGCATCCTCAATCATTGGCTTCTCTTCAGCACTTGTCTCGTACCATCCATTCCGAAGCCACTCCGCGATCAAGCCTGTAGCATCTTGTGCTAGTTTGTCGTACCCTGGGTTCTCCCTAGGAGTAAACATGTCTAGTAATTGTTAGTCCATCAGTGGATATGGATCGCATCATAGATAACTCACGCATATGCGCCCCCGTCTCGTCCGTCGCCTTGTCATTGACGGCCTCTCTCCATGTTCCCCCAGGTTGCTTCTTGGGAAGATTGCAAAATGTCCTGTCTGGGCCAAGAACCGTCCCGACCACGTTGGTCTGCTTGGGCGGAGCTGCCTTTCCAAGCCTGGTGTATAGGTTTGCAAAGCCCACGTCCAGTTCCTCTCGAAGTTGCAAGAGAAACGCTACTCTCTTACGCAGCTCCTCTCCTCGGGCGAGACATCCCACAAACTCGAGATGTGACGTTGCCCATGAGAAACCTTCGCTCAAGTTATCGCGATTCATCCAGGCTGCCGCACCTCCGGCAGCTACTGCTCCCGCAGCACCCGCGTACATGGCCATCTTGCCCCATTTCCCCCACCCGCCGCCCGATGCAGCCGGGGGAGCCGGAAGAGCACCGGCAGTCTTTGGAGGTGCTGGAGATGTAGATGGCGAACTGGCCTGCTTGGCTCCCCAGAGCGATGCGCCGAGGCCGCTGAGCTGCGAGATGGCGCTGGCAGCCTGTGCCGCATTCTTATACTGATCCTCGGCGCCATGTGCCACAACACCAGGGGAGATGCCAAGGTAGGGAGTGTCAAAGGCTAGGACGCCCTGGATGTAGGGGAACATGAGGGCATTGAACGTGGGCGTCTCTGACTTTTCGATGCCATCCTCTGTGTAGATGGGTCTCTCGGAGGCGAGGGAGATGAGCATCTCAGCAGCAACGATGCCACCCATAGAATGTCCGATGAGGATGGTGCGCACAGAAGGCTCTATAGTCGGCGACGGCGTGCCAGCCGCGACCTCCATATCGATGACCTTGTTCTGCAGCCTGAATAATCTCGATCAGTGACTATGATATACATCCTTGAATACTCGATACTCACCAGTCGCGGAAGCGGCTCACACACTGCCCCAGATCCCCACGAGTCTCATACTTGGGATACACGACGACCTCGACATTGATCTTGGGAAGAGCCTCTGCGACGAGATCGCGCAGGTCCTTTGTGAACTGGTAATCGACGCCAAACGTGTCCTCGCCGCCCTAGAGTGATAAGACCAAGTCAGCCGCTGACATTGCGGGGGAGGGGCAGAGCACTACCACCAACCTTGAAGCCGTGGATGAAACAGAGGAGAAGAGTCTTTTTCATCTTGTCAACGACCCATCCATCTACTTTTCTATTGGAGATGCTGTTGGTTGTCTATTGTCTATTGGGTGATAGGCGCAGATTATGTGTAGATGCCACGGTTCGTGTAGCGAATGATGTATAAAGTAGAGAGATTCGACGGTTGAGCTGCCTGACAGGAATCCACAAGACCAGAGACGGACGGACACTGACTGACACACATAGACACCTGACCTAGAAACGCCATCCATACAGTACAGCCACCTCAAGCTCAAAGTCCGTCCCAGTAAACAGTCACCGTCAAAGATCATTGGTTGTCTCAACTTCTATTACAATACAGCTAACTACTTTATCTCTGCAGAAAAGACCAACTTGGTCAGCCCCTTGCGAGCTTGATACCGTCTCCAAGACCTCCTCTTTGGCCCTACCCGCCGAAATCGACCTTGGACGATGGATCCATCTTTCTTATGTGGTATTTGATTTCCTCCCCTTCCTTTCATCCTTCCTTACTTTCTTGGCTTTCATCCTTTCCTGGAATAATGTTTATGTCACCCATCCTGCCCAACGCCGTTGCATATATCATCAAACAGTCAGTCAGTCGCCCCCTCGCGATCCCTGCCCAAGCGCCATCTATGGCCGCTCTCAAGAACCAATGAATGCGATCAAATGATTTAGACGCCCTTGTTGTACATTTTCCGCATCAATTTCTCCATCCTCTGTTGGTGTCAGTGTCGATGCAGCACGTCTCTCATTCCTCGTCGCTCTGGGCCGCAGTGCTGCCACCGTTCGGTTCCCTTGAGCTGCTCGAAATTAACTTGATCCGCGTTCCGCTGGGCTGTGGTGTGCCGCCGCTTCCTGAGGGAGCTACCGAGCTCTCGTTGCCTCCCTCTTCAAGCTCTTGAAGCTCGGCATGCGCTGCCATTTCTTCTTGATACTTAGTGTTGAAGAATTCCTAAATACGTCAGAAATGCCTTCACAATCAATCCTCTCGTAGCACAATCACTCACCTCCATGATCTTAGCATCCTGGTACAGGATACTTCCATCCTCGTTGTAGGTTTGACAGTTACGGATCATCAGCTCAATGTCCTTCCGCATCCCGCTCAGGCACGTGTATTCCTCCTTCTTGATCCTTGTCTGGATCTGATTCATGCAGATGGGGTTCTGAATGATGACGTAGTAGTCGGCGTAGTCACGCTTGGGGGGCAGCTTGACAAAGGGCCCAATGATGAGGCGCTTTCCGGGATCCGACTCATCATCCTCTGGTGGTTCGATGTCATCCACTTCTAGAGTCATCAGAGCCTCATACAGAGTACGAAGACTCTTCTGTAGCACCTCGCGTTGATGAGGAGGAATACGTGATTCGAGGTTGACCTTGCTGGGGCGTCCCTGTGGTCCGCGTCGCTTCTTAGCCGGTGGCTCCTCTCCGTCCTCAGCCTTGCGCTTCTCGTTTTTGCTGCCAGGCTTGCGTCCTCTCTTCTTTGGAGTCTCGATTTCTTCCGTGCTGGCGCGACTGGCTGCAGGTGACTCGCCCATGGAGTTGCCTATGGCTTGCCTCTTCAGCCTGTTGACTTCTCGCTTGTCCTTGCGAGCCTGTTTACGGGCTGCGGCAGCCTCGGGAGAGTCCTCGTCGTCATCCACCGCCATGAGCCACTGCTCTTCCGTGAGACCATCATCGTATCGAACCTTGGTGCGCTCACGAGCTCCACGGCCAAGGACAACCTCCTCCGTCTCCTCCGAGATGGGATTGCCTTCGTTGAGGTAGATGTCAGGCAACTCGTCCTCACCCATGAGTCGAGGTTTGCCGCCTGGCTTGCCATAAGGCGAGATTTTTCTGTCTCTCCTCATCCATCTTCTGGAAAAGGACCATCTCAGCATCGCTGCGAGCCAGCATCATGTTGAGCTCCTCGTCTTCCATCTCATCTTGTTCGCCAGACTCGGCCATGTCGGCAGTTTCCAGAAGTGTTCGAAGCATAGCATCACGATCTGTTTCCGAGGACTTGTTATCGAAACGACCGGCCTGAATGACCTTGCCATCCATATCCAATTTGAATCGCGCTCGCTCCAGAATCTTCTCTTCCACCGAGTTGGAGCTGATGAGTCGGAGAATTCGGACTTCGTTCTTCTGACCGATACGATGCGCACGATCCTGAGCCTGCAAATCCTGATGAGGGTTCCAATCGGAGTCGTAGATGATGACGGTATCGGCAGTTTGCAAGTTGAGACCGAGACCACCAGCACGGGTAGAGAGCAAGAACATGAAGTACTTGGAGTCGGGTTGATTGAACTCTCGGAGCAAGTCAGAACGCTCATCCGACTTTGTTGTACCGTCCAGTCGAAGATACTCGACTCGCTTGTAACGCAGGTAGTCCTCCATGATGTCCATGATGGCAGTCATCTGGAAGAACATCAAGACTCGATGTCCAGTTGCCTGATACTTGGGCAGAATTCGATCGAGCAATTCGAACTTGCCCGCAGTTCGCCACAGCAGATCGTTGCTGATGCTCAAGGGGTTCATAACGTTCTCAACAACATCAAACACAAACGGATGGTTGCAAAGCTTTCGGAGCTGCATAATCATGTTGCTCAGACCACGAGCACCAGTCTTGCCGCCCTTGCCATCGCTGACAACGAGCTTGTTGTGTGTAACCATCTGCTTGTACAGTTTGGACTGAAGAGCCGAGAACTTGCACTTGATGACCTTTTCCGTCTTGTCTGGAAGATCCTTCTCGACATCCTTCTTCAAACGACGGAGCAAGAAGGGACGCAGGACCTTGTGCAGACGACGAATGACGAGAATTTGCTCTTCTTCCGTAAGCTCCATCTTATCTTGGCCACCGGTGTTGGCGAAGGGGGTATTGAACCAGTCGTCAAAGGTCTTTGCAGACTTGAAGATGTTGGGCAGAACAAAGTTGAGCATAGCCCACAGCTCGGCCAGGTTGTTTTGCAGCGGGGTACCAGTGAGAATAAGTCGGAAGCGGGTGTGATAGTATTGTTGGATTGTGGCGCTCAACTTGGAGTTGGAGTTCTTCATTCGGTGACCTTCATCGATGATCATGTGGAACCACTTGATCTTGCTGAGAATGGGTCGATCCTTGATGACGTATTCGTAGGTTGTTAGGAGGACCTGGAACTTGCCTTGGCGGATCTTATCCTGCTGCTGTTTACGAGCGTTGGGGGGGCCCTTGTAGACAATGCGGCTCACAGAAGGCGCCCATCGCTCAAACTCCAGGTTCCAGTTGGTGAGGGTACTGAGAGGAACGATGACCAGGTAGGGTCCGAGCTGCTGCTTTCGCTCGATGAGGTAGGTAATCAGACTGATGGTCTGAATCGTCTTTCCGAGACCCATTTCATCAGCCAGGATACCGTTAAGGTTGTTGTTGTAGAGGGAAATCATCCACTGAAGACCCTTGACCTGGTACTCCTTGAGCTTTCCACCAACGAGCATGTTGGCCTGCTCAGTAACCTCCTCCCGAATACGATGTGCCACAGCGTAGTAGTCGATCTTCTTGTTGCTCTCTGCATCCTCATCGTAGTCACTCTCCTCCTCCACAACTGGCTCGTTTTCGTCACCGTAACGCTCAGCAGCCTGGCGTTGTTGGGCCTTAACCGACGACGCCAGCTGGTTCAAGAAGCCATCGGTCTGCCTGAGCAAGTGAGTGATACGAGTATCCTTGGCTTGGTCAAGCAGCTTGAGGTACGCCTCTTCATCATCAGCCTTAAGAGCCTGCAGACGTTGCTTCGCGTTCCTCTCAATGCGCTTCTGCTCCTCCTTCTCAATGTTGAAGTGCTGCTGGTACATGAGACGTGCCAGCTTGTGCGACTTGGTGCGCTGGGAGGTAGCGGATTCTGTTACTTCTTGTTGGTGGGTGAAGATAGCACGAAGGAAGTCGCTATGCTTCTTCTTCTCCCGGTTCTCGCGGGCGTCACGTTGCTGCTTCTCGAGCTTCTCAGTGATGCGGGCCTCACGAACATTCTGCTTCTTCATGCGACGGTAGTTGGACCTGTTGGTAGTCATGGCAAGGTTGTCATAATGCATCATCTGACGACCAATCTTGTCCCGGAGTGCCCGTTGCTTAGCATACAGGGCAATGCTCTTCATCTCGATGATCGCCTTGCGCTTGAGAGTATCATCGGCCTCCAGGTTCTCTTTGGATGAATCCCAATGAGCCAGGTCACCAGGCAAGTTCTTCAACTCGGCATATCGTTGTCTCATCCTATTTGAGACGACAACTTCCCGTTCGTATCTGAGGTGATCGAAGTCGATTCCGGTGGGGAAAACACCAGGAATAAACCATCGGTTCTTGCGTTGTGCATGATCAAAATATTTGATAGAGGAGCGGATCATGCTAGTGCCGTAGGGAGATTTGACCGTCTTGAACGTGTGCGCCTTGGGGGCTTGCGAGCTCTCGTCTTGTGTATCGGGCTCAGGACCATCTTGCGAAGCCTTGCTGGCATCAGGACCAGGCTGGCTAGGCTTGACGGGCTGTGCCCCCTGAGGAGCATCGGCAACGGCAGCTTGTCTGCGTTGACGCTGGTTGAAAATGGCTTGTTGCAGCTGTGTAGAAACACCAGCGTTCTTTCCGAGGAGCTTGAACGCGTGGATTTGTTGCCTCAGGAGGCCGAGCTGCTGCTGAGTGAAGTGGTTCGGAGTAGACGCAGTTGATGGAGAGGTGCCCGCGGAGGCTGGCGTCGAGGTGTTCTGGGTTGGCATCGCCGATGCGCTGAGCGCGTTGGGAGGTTGCGTGGCCTGGGGAGTGCCCTGCTGGGGGCGAACAGGTTGGACACCATTGGTAGATACACCATTGGTCGCGTTTTGCATCTGCTGTTGCTGTTGCTGCTGTTGTAATTGGAGCTGCTGTTGCTGTTGCAAATATTGTTGCTGGCTGCGTCGCATGTGCTGCTGTTGTTGAAAGTTGATCAAGAACTGCGATGCCTTGATGAATTCTGGGTCACTCTGGGAGACTCCTTGGTCTTTCATCTGCTTCAGTTTCTATCAAATACGCGTCAGTATGGGCAGTTATGAATTGAGTTTCCGCGCCAGCATGAATTGACACTCTAAGGGCGCGTCAATAGAAGCTCATACCCTGAAAACCTCTTCAGCCTGCTGCTTGGTCATGCCTGCGGGCATAGGCGCGCCGGGGTGCTGGACCGCCGGAGGAGCTTGCACCGACGCCATGGTGGTGAAGTGTTCGGGGGACGCGATGCCCTTGGACAGTATAAAGAGTAAATATCTCGATGTAGTGGCGGCTACCTATGTTGCATGTCGTGCTAGGTATTCGCGGCCGGTGGTCGTCGCGCAAGCCGACTGGCGTATCGGGGGTTGTCGCGAAAAAGGAAAAAACGTCTTGTTCAAGAAAGTAGGGGCGAAAAACGAGCGCGTCGAGGTCGGAACGGAAAGGCAATGGGTGGGGAAAAAGTTGTCAGAATGGTCGAGGTGAGAGCGACACGTCGTGGAGGGCGCGTGGGACAGCCTTGGCGTGGACCGCGGCCTCAGAGTAAGTAGGAGCGCGGCGAGAGTCACGAGAAAGGACACTCGAGGCTTCAAGAAAGGTCGAGGACTGAAAGGAAAAGTGTGTGATGTGGCGACGGGGCGCGTTTGGGGCCGGTGCCGGGGATCGGGGCGGCGTGCAAATCGCGTGCAACACGGATTTGGCGACTTCTCGAGATGGGAGCCGATGGTTTGAGAGGGCCCTGGCGATTTTTTGGATGCGCGCACTCGCCGGTTGATGATGGGGGAGTAGTGAAGACACAGCTGGACAAGATGCGGCGTGATGGTTGGTGCGGTATTGAGGCGGCTGGGCACAGTATTTTTCAGCACGGCCCCCTGCAAGAGGGGACCGCAAGCATGCAGGCTCCAATGGGGCCTGAGGCACCCAGTATTTCTGTATTATATAAGCAATAGGCTGCTTCTGGTTGGCTAGTTGGTTGACTATCATTACAAACACGTGACATCCCCAAGCACCCTCGCGCTGCTGTCAGGGTGTATTCTCCATGGTTTATGTTCTGAAGGACAAAGGATATCAAGCAGGTGTCTGTTTGGAAGAGAGATCGTCGCTCCCATTCTCACAAACACTGTGGCTTCGAGCTCCATAAACGGGCGGGTAGGAAAACCAATCCTGCCTAGCCTTGGTTGCAGATTCTTGGAGTGGCTGCGCCCAGGTGCTGTTACGGAATGGCTCAAGGCATGTTACACGGAGCCTAGAAAAGAAACTTCTTTGGTCTGGACTGTCCGTTTGCTGGACTATGGTCCCGATCGCAAGGAACTGGTCAGGATGCATCAGCGCCCTCACCTCTTGAGCCTCTTCTTGTCAGGGCCCGCTTCCTCCTCGTCGCTCAACTCGGCGTACTGAGTCTCAGGCTGCGTCTTACTCCAGGCCTTGGTGAACATGGGATCACTCTTGGCCTTGTCAGCGTACTTCAACAAAGCTTCTCGTGGATCCTCGTGCAACATGCGCGCAAGTGGGATATTCTCCGCCACATGCTTCTCGTCCGGCTGGTTCTTCTGGAAAGGTGTCTGCTGGGGAATATGCGGTCGTCGTGGATCCTTCGATCGGCCTGATGCGGTAATTCCAGATTTCCTCGATCCTCCCAAGGCGCCCGGTGTCACAATAGAATCGCCGGATATGCCAAGGGACTGATCCATCGTCAGTTCTGGATTGTCGTCGATATGGCGCTTCTTCGGGGCTCGCGACATGACATCTACTGCTCCTCGAGTTGACATCTGGGGGTTGTACAAGACGTGTGTCTCGGAATTAGCTGAACCTGTGACGATCTGGTTAATCTTGGGGTGCCAATCCACTGTGATGAGGGGCGATCCAGGCGTTATAGGAGTGACATGTTCCGCACGCAGATTGCCCGGGTTCAGAATATGGAGATGGCCTGTGGCTGAGCCTGTAATAATGCTTGTCGAGTTCGGCGCGTATCTGATATTGCTCGTGGGGTAGTGATCCGAAGTCGAGGGGTGCGAAACCGTGACGAGAGGTTTGGTGAATTTGCGAGTATCCCAGAGCTTGATCAGGTCGTCGCCGCCTCGCGTAACCACCATGCGACCATCCGAGGAAATATCGATGCCACTGGTCCATGTCTGAGGCTTATGGGCGTCGCGGACTTCTCCTGCCGGTCGCGAGTAAGGACTGTTGCCGCTGTACATGACGAGTGAGCCATCGAGAGCCGCCGCGACGAGAATGTTGTTGCCTCCCTGTGCCGGAGTTCCCCATGCGACCGCAGTCATCTTGGTACGGCCAGCAGAACCTGCGGCCTTAGACTTGAAAACGACCACGTCCCTCTGCTTGCGCTTGTTGTTGATATCCCAAATTCTGAGCGTGCTATCCGTGCCAGCAGTAACGCAAAGGTTCTTGTCAGTGGGATGCCATGTCCCTGTTGAAATCTCTGAAATGTGACCCTTCGTGTTGTTCATGTCGCGAAGGTACATATCTCCCTTGACAAACTCTGTGATAATGTCGCCGTCTCGAGACATGATCTTGGCCTGCGGGTGCGCGGAAACGCAGAGGAACACACCTCCAGCGAGAGGGTTGAACTCGATATGGTGGATTGGGTGGGATTCGGAGCTCGCTGCCGACGCCTTCGTCTCGTAGGGATCAACTGTTCGAAATGCTCGTAATGTGGTCGGGGTCATGGAGGCGAAATCGTGGAGCTTAATAAAGCAATCTGTCGAAGCGGTCGCTAGACGTCCTCCCGCAGGATCCAGGGAAACAGTGGTTACGGCACGCTCGTGGGTCTTGAGTACAAGTTCGTGAGATACGGGAAATTCATCTTCGTCGTCAGAATCGTCCGAGTCATCACTGTCGTCGTCGTCGTCGCTCGAATCCTGCTTCTTCTTGGGTTCCTGGCTCTTCTTGACCTGTCCACCACTGGCCTCGGGCGCGCTGATGGGCACCGTTCTGCGACTCCGGTCGATCTGGGCTGCGATATCGGCTTCCTTCGACTTCTTGCCAAATGATGTTGGCAGGAAAGCCCTCATGGGATCGTCCTCGGCCAGATCAGGCACCTCGACCTCGAAATCATCGTCGGAACTCATGGCGGACAGCTCGATTGCCAGACGCCAAAGAGTGTAGGGGAAAAGAGGGGGGCGGAGGAGGGTGGGCGAGATTTAACAAGTGGCAGGCAGGCGGGTGGTGGCCTTGTCAAGCGGCTTTACCAGGCGACGCTGCAGTGGTTGGGTTGGGCTTTGCTTTGCTTTGCATTGGGAAAAATGTCTTTCGTCCACCGCCCCGATTATTTTTAGGCGTTTGCGGGGGTGAGATGGTAGGGATGGGTTATCATCTCATCAACTGCCGATTCTGAATCACACGCTCGAAAACTCTGCGAGATCACTGGTTTCCATGTGACGGCTTTCTTTTTGCTCTATGTAACCAGTCGATTCACTATCCTGGACGTCGTACCTTTGATACGAGTCCTGAAACTCAAGTCTGGCCTCCCTTTGATCTCTGGTGAAGTTTGCAATCCTGAGTTGTTCACCAGACCGCCAGGTGGAGTCCGTTCTCTTGGTCCGGTTTCTATCGACATGCCACGACGCCACGTAGATGGTGTCACTCTGAGGATTCTTCCGGCTAGACCTGGAGCACACCGTAATTTACATGGCTAAGTCTGTACGCTAAGCTGGGGTTTGGGTTTCTCAAGCTTCGTGACCTTGCTTCGCCTCACGAGCTCAACTTGATCGGCGATATGGAGTACTTTTTCTCATTTTTATTTATGCCTCAAGACTCTCGACTACTGCTGCCAGAAACGTTTGAGGGACATAAGTTAGGTTTCAGATCCTGGTTGGGTAGCGGCGGAGGGTGGAAGTTGGTCATTCACCAGGTTCAGAATACGACAACCCGCGTGAATCACCCCCAGCCACACAAGCTCGACAGAAACTCAATAATCATCTACAGAGGTATTTGGCTAATAATTTCCACAATATGAGCATGAAAACCATCAGTTTCCTCCGGTTTATCACTTATTTCTTTAACTGATCGTGTCGGACTCGAGTTGAAATCGAGCTCCCTGATTGGCCACTCACCGATCCCGGCTCCGTAGCTGGGCGCTCACCGAGAACCCGTTACTCTTGACGCGAATGGAACTCCCATGTAGTTCCTTTTTCACCATAACGTCAAAATGCCACCAGATCCAATTCTAGACGAGGACGACCAATACGCTTCCTCTGAGGACTCCGATTTCGCCCCTGATGCCGCGCCCGACCAGGTTTCAGACCATTCTGGCTCTGAAAATGGCGACGACAGACCGAAGCGACCTGCAAATGACCAAGAGGCCGACGAGGCGGGCTACGATAACTCGGGCGACGAGGCCATCATAAAAAGAGGAGAGAAGCGACGCAAAAAGGTCAAGGGGAAGGGGAGCCCACGGCGACGAAGATGAAGGGGGAGAAGGCGGCTTGATCAAGACTCGAAGGCAGCGGGCGGCAGAGTAAGGGTGCTTTGCAGAGATCGGCTGGCAGGATTTGCTAACATTGGCACAGGAAAGAAGAGCGCAAATACGCTACGAACAACGAGCCCGTCACCGTCGATGTCGATGCCCTCTGGGCGCAGATGATTTCTGGAACCTCTACTGCTGAGAACAAGGCCAAGAGCTCAAATGCGGACATCAAAGATGCAGAGAAACAGGACAAAAATGGACAACTAACAGCCGATTCTTCCGCCGCCGATGATCCTTCAACTATGATACGAATCAAGCGCACATATAACTTTGCCGGCCGGGTACACACTGAGGAGAAGCTCGTCCCGCGCGACTCGGCGGAAGCCAAGCTATATCTCGCGTCGCAAGACCCTGAGGCGCCCACGGATAGCTCAACAAAGCAAGCCCCGAGAAAAGCCTTCCGATCAGCTTTCGAGCCCCGGATCGATATCCTACCTCAACGAGCAGACCTCAACCTCGGCATGGCTGCGCGAATCAAGGCAGGCAAGGAAGCTCAAGCCAAGAAGCTCAACGTGGTGGAAAAGAGTCGCATGGACTGGGCGGGCTACGTGGACAAGGAGGGCATCAAGGACGAGCTCGAGCTGGCGGGCAAGTCCAAGGACTCGTACATGGCCAGGGAAGACTTTTTGGCAAAGAGCGAGGCGATAAGAGACGAAGAGTCGAGGAGGGCAAGATTGGCTGGGAAGGCTTAAGTTTTTGTTCATCATTACTGGCGTTGGGGATAATGATACCATGGGTCATGTCATGTACCATAGGGAAGGATGGCTTCGCTTCAGGTTTACGCTTCCCGATAAAAGCACATATATAATAAATTCGGTTTATGCCATCAGGATATGAATGTATCAAGCCATAAACTAAGTTGGTCTCTGTATAACTCCTGAAAGTCTCTGTTTTTGATGTTCTAAACGTTATCATATCTATGGTGGGGCAGCCTCGCAAGGCTGCGAAACACCACCCAAAAATTTCCAAGTCGACACCCATCCAGCCTCTTCCTTCACCAAATCCACAACCAACAAACATTACCCAACATGGCCGTTCTAGGCAAGCGCAAGGCTCGCTCCGAGCCCTCGATCTCTAAGGAAGACGCCGCTGCCATTTTTCGCCGGCATTTCGAGGCACAATTCGCTCCGCTATCTGGCGCAGATGCCGAGTCCAAGTCAAAAGCTACGAAGCGCGACGATGAGGATGAGGACGCAACAAGCGTAGATAGCGATGAGGAGGATGACGATGAAGAGGAAGGATCCGAAGATGACGATGAATGGGGAGGTCTCTCGGGCGATGAGCAAAGTGAAGAGGAAGAGGGTGAGTCTCGCAAAAGCAGCCGCGGCGACAGATGGTTAACATCAAGCAGAAGTTCCAACGATAGAGGTCGTAGACCACTCAGGCGCACAACCACCCAAGCCGACTACAATGTCAAAACGAGAGCTCAAGGCCTTTATGGTAATTATTCAGCGTCTCTGACTGCCTATTCAGTTCTCTCAGCTAACACATGTACTCAGTCATCACGTCCCCCAGACCAAACTTCTCGAAAAACCGAACCGACGACAACGCCCGCAGCCTCCTCTTCATCTACCCTCCCGGAAGATGCCCCCTCTCTCCTAGCCCAAGATCTCGAACTCCGCCGACTCCTCGCCGAATCCCATCTCCTCGCCCCGGCCATCAATGGTGCAGGACACGCTGTTGCGGCCAAGGCCTTCGACACCGGTCGCACTCGCAACAAGGCAACCGATCTGCGAATCCAGGCCCTGGGTTCCAAGATCTCCATCCACAAGCAGGAGAAAATGCCCATGAACATGCGCAAGGGCATCGTCGCCGCGGCGGGTGCGCGCGAGGCAAAGCGCAGGAGAGAAGCTAAAGAGAATGGTGTCATCCTCGAGCGTGAGACTGGCAAGACGAAAGGCCGGCGTGAGAGGAAAAGGGACTTTGGCGTGGACCGTCCTGGTGTGGGTAGGCTCAAGGGAGCCGAGTTGCGACTCAGCGACAGAGATATCAGGGGTATTGAGGGGAGTAGAGATGCATTTGGCAGAAGGGGAAGAAGGTAGACATGAGCCGGGTCATCTTAAACATCACAGGCTTCAAGTGCAAGATTATAGAGTCAAATTGCACAAACATAGTTCTCTCTCTCTCTAATGTGCTGTACATTCGACCGTATCTGGTCGAGAACACATGTTCTCAAGTCTGATGTCGAGACATTTTGTCCCTCTCAAGAAAGGATGACAACCATATATATACAGGTTGCGTCCTCTTCACATCCCACCTCAATGCAACACTGTTCTCCTTCATGTTGCTCAGTGCCCTCCGACAGGAGCTTTTCCCTCAGGCCATCCGAGCATAAAATCTATCAGGTTCTCATCTTTTAACCGCCGGATGAGCGCTTTGAACCGAAAAATAAAAATGAGAATAAATGAAATGTAAAGACAAAGGAAAGTCCAGTGTAGGACGAAAGAATACCCATTGCAAATTCGACCCATGAGTGAAGCCATAAGTCCCTTGTAGTCATAACCCAGTTGCAAATGAAATGACAAATTCGTACGTCAGTCAACCGTTACATCATACCGCTAGCATTGATAGCTGCCGGCTGGCTGATGGTCATGGGCATGCTAAGAGTCTCAAGGCTGTTGAACGGTTGTGTGGGTGCAGCTGTGCTGCTCGATGGTGGGGTCGAGCGGTTGGCAACAGCGTTAAGAGAGCCGGTCACGTAGGCACTATCAGAGTGTGGTGAAGCCTCCTCCAGTGAGCCGAGGTGGTCCTCGCCAGAGAAGTCCTCATCCTCCTCACCAGAAAGGTTGAGAGGACCGTCAGTGCCGTCTTCCCGACCGTGAGTGCGCTTGTGTCTAAGCAGATGTTAGTCTAGGTAGCCAAGTGGGAGTCAAGAGCAAGGGAACATACTGTGCCAGGTTGTCTGATCGAGAGAATGCCTTGCTGCAGTGGGGGCAGATATAGGGCCTCTCTTGGGTGTGGGTGCGGACATGTCTAATTCATCAGTTAGAATGACTTGGATAATACAGGACAGCAACGCTTACCGCTTAAGGTGCTCTAGGCGCTTGAAGAGACGGCCGCAAGTGGGGATGGGGCAGGAGTGCGACTTCTGAGGGTAGGGTCCGACCTCCATAACGGTGGCGGAACGAGCGCGGCGGACGACACCACCGCTAGGGGCGGGGACAGATCTCCGCTGCTCAGTCATAGAACCCTCGCTGTGAAGCTCCTCACTGGCCAGCTGGGGGAACTCTTGCTGGTGCATTCCCATGGGGTTAGCCACAGGGCTGCCTTCAACAGTAGACAGGGGGGTGCCGTGTCGGGACATGTCCCTGTGGTGCTGGCTGTTGACCGAGACTGCTGAGGCACTGTAGGAAAGACCAGGGGGAGAGTTGTCCGCCGACTCGTCGCCCTCGGCGACGGGTCCAACGGAGGCGGACACAGACCGACGAAGCTCAGAGGGTCTGTGGGTGTGGGTGGCTGCTGGGGCCGAAGCAGCCGGGGTAGGAATTGCCGACATAGTTGGGGGGATGGATGAACGCCGTCTTCTCTGCTTATATGTCGGCGAACCTTCGATCACAGAGTAGACGTTGTTTGTACCATAGGGACGAGAGAACTGGGGTCCAGCCAGGTTGGAAGGGGGCAGCTGGACCATACCGTTGAGGCCGCCCATACCGGCCATGTGGTCGGGGATGGCAGAGTACAAGCCAGTCTCCTCGTTGGCGATGTACGCAGGCTCAGCAGAAATGCCCAGCGCCTGCTGAGGAGGCGTGATGGGCTCGAAGGAGATCCCTCGGTTGCTGTAGTCTTCGTATTGGGAGGAGACGAAAGAAGGAGCTGGCGAGTACTCAAGACCGTAAGCGGGCATGGAGGCGTGTCGCTGGTGACCCTGCGAGATGGGGACACCGTTCTGGTTGTACTGGACACGGGTGAAATCAGGTTCCCTCTTGACGGGGACGGGCTGGGCCATCGGATTGGCAACCGCCATCGTCCCATATGGTACCATTGCGTCCATCCCCTCCGCCAAAGGGGGCATGGATTGGGGCATCATTGTCGGGGGAGGCATCGGGTCCATCGCCCTCATTACTGGGGACGTGGACTGAGCCTGAGAATAAGAAGCCTGTTGGGCGCTGAAGGAAGATGAGTTGGCTTGCTGGGCCTTGGTCAGCTGCTCATAGAGCGACTGAGACGAGTCGTATTGGAACGAAAGTGCGGGCTCGCTGACGGCGACAGTAGTGGCTTCCTGACCCATCTTCTCGCGCTTCAAGTCGCGCTCCAGCGCGTCAAGGAAGAGGCGATCATGTGGCACGCTGTACCAGTAGAAGACCTTTTGCTTCTTTTGGGTTCGGATGCAGTTGTTCTTGTAGAGGAAGTCAAGGAAGGCGCTCTTGGGCTCTTCCAGAGAGGCATCGGTTCCTGACTTGAGGTTTCGGAGGTCAGAAAAGATGCCTTCCTCGAACTTCTTGGAATTCTTCACGGGGCGGCCAAAAGCCTGGAATCGAAAAGACAAGCATCGCACAATGTCGGTGCCGGAGATGTGAAACAGGTTGTTCCTGCGCATACAGTTAGTCACCCTGCCGAAGCGCCCGAATTCTCGGCCACCTACCAGAGAACACAAGACACATATTCGCCTGTTGGCAACAGAAATCGGCGAATGTACTGGTCGGGCTGCCAATCGACGGGAGCGGAGATGAGGAAGTATTTCACTGAGTACAGAGTCAGCTCGTGTGACTGAGGCAATTTAGTAGCAGCCAGACTCACGGTTGTCAACCTGCTGCAGCGCGACCTGAGCATCATGGGGCAGAGCTTGCTGAGCCTCAGTGCTCAACATGAAGGTTTCGGGCTTCTGAGGAGCCATGGCTGAGTGTTGTGAATACATCTTGTGCTGTGTTGGAAGAGATCTCTGGGATGACGTGACCAGGCGGCCAGTCTTGTTGGCGCTCAAAGGCCCGGGAAGGTTGTCGAAGCGATTCGGTGCCGTTCAATTGGATCGCAAGTTGAGTAGCTGTTGTCGACGGGGAAGATGTGATGAGATGAGTTGTGTCGATTGATGGCGATTGTGGAAGGAGATGGTCTGGCGCAGCCTAGATCCGAGTGGAAATAAAGATGATTGAGATGATGCGTCTTGACCAAAATTCGAGACCAGCCCGGAATAATGGAATCGCTGCGCAATGCGATTCAAGACCCAGCTACTACGTCTAGCGAACGAAGCTGGGAGGCGTCGAGGGAGCAACCGTCAAGGCGTTTGGATGATGGTGGGGGATCGAAGCCGTTGTTTCGCGCGAAACGAGGGATCGAAGCCGGATTAAAGCTGTAAGCGAACAGGAGAAACAAGAAATGAATAAAAAGGATCAACAGAGCCAAAGAGCAATGTTCATCAAAGCGAGCAGCGACCTCGTGATGGTGTGAAAGAAACGAAGGACAGCTGACGGCGAGGAGTCGCGTTGAAGATGAACCTGGAGCGTCGAGGGGGGGAGGCTTCTGTTGAAAGGGAAGAGAAACAATGAGTTTGAGGGCGACTCCGGAATGGGGCCGCGGAGGATGTGGAGCGAGGGGGGAAGGAAGGGAGAGAAAAAAATGAAGAGAAAAACAAAACGACAGAGAGAAGAGATTTCAGAGAGGAAATCCGAACGGGCGGGCGAGGATACACGGGGGTTTAATGAGTTGTTGGTGGTGGGAGCGTCGCGCGCGGACGGGAGCAGGTAATAGAGGGCGAGGGATGGAGAGAGACGCCGCGGGACTGACTGGGAGTGGGATAAGGCAAGGTACCTTTAGTGCCAGCCCAGGCGCACCTGTCCGGGTGGGTTGGGATTGGATAGGCTGGGCTGGGCTGGATGGATGGATTGGATTACTACCACCTCGAGCACGCGCCAAAGGGCGAACGACGGAGGTTGCGAGTGCGGTGCGGTGCGCGAGCGAGGGCGGGAACAGAGGAGCAGCCACATACCACGCACGGTGCTTTTTAGGGGAGTGAGGTGGGATGGAGGGTGGAGGGGGAGGTACCGCAAGTACCGCTCAGTTTTCCTGATGGAGGAGGGCTTGGTCGTCAGCAGCGGGAGCGGCGGGCCTGAGCCAGAGAAGCCCCCATCGTGCCAATGAGAGATACTTGCTGGGGCGTATCGTCTGTCTGGGGCATAACAAAGCACAGTGCGAACTCGGACCGTCCTCTTTCTTTCTTTCTCTCTTCCTCCTTCCTCCACCATGGAGGCCAGGCCGCGCCCGCCAACTTGGATCATCACGCTTGCTTGCTTCCTGCCATGCCATGCCGCCGCGCCTCTCCACCCACCACCACTAGATTTCCATCGAGAGCTGCTGCTCCTATAGCCCTCCCTCCCATGTCATTAATTCGGTCCCTCCCTCTCGTCCGCACTTATACCGCTAGCATTGATCTCCTCTTTGTCCGGATGATAGAGCCCCTGGTCATGCAAAAACTGGGTCGCCTTGCTTTTGGCCAGGGAGGGTAATGCCCATGGCATGGCATGGCCGACAACAACAAAACACCAGGAAGCCAGGTACAGTGCCGGCGCCATACAGTACGACGCCATGAGCTTGTTGTTTCTTTGGGACCCGTCGACAAGAGGCTCGTGCCCCAACACGTTTGGCTCTAATGCCATTCTCTTGTGCCTCCAGTAGTGCCTCTGCACAAATTCCCATGCCTGGAGACCACGACCTTGGCTTGGGAATCGGCGCTGGGGCGCGTGGGCCGGTGGAGGCACCCGAGTGTTTAATATCGCCGGTATGTCGGTAGGCGGAAGGCGTCGAGGCAAATCTTGGGTGGCTTTGCTGGGTTCTTCGCTGATGACCGAGCACACAAACCAGGATAGCACAGAAACAAGACTTCCCCGGCGGCACACGATGGATCAATCGAGGTGGATGTCAACAACACCAAACCAGGGGGTTCGTCATTGGCTCCCCTTATTACCAGGTACGACATTGAGAGAGCTGGTGCCACACCCCTACTTCAACAACCCACACTCCCTTCTGTGTCGGACGAGATTGACTGAATGGGTTTGGGGCCGACGGGGTCGGCAAGGATGGCGGAAACAAATCCAGAGTTGCATCTGCTGTCCAGCAACTTGGGGCTAGCAGTTTCTTTACTGCTGTTGATCGTTGTCTCTCAGTCATTTACAACGATGGAGACGGTGGAGGGGATGAGTACTGACAGAACAGATTCCAAAAATGACAAAGCATGTCGTCTGAAACCTGAACCAGAAGTGGTTCATGGGCTGGCCGCATCGTGCCGCCTGTCTCAGCCCAATAATTGGATCCAGAGACCACTCTGAAGCCTAGCTCCAAGATTCCCAGGGCCAATCTAGGCCAATCTCCAGGCCGCTGCATATTGTCCAAACGCCGGGGCCAGTAGGAGCTGGTGAAGGGCAGTGTGTGTGCAAAATAAGGTAGGCGGCGGCACATGGCCATCTAATCGACGGGGAGAGATCCCATATTGCCCAACATCGAACAACACACAACTCCTCCGACTCCTGGTCACCACACCGCGCAACCCGCCATGAGCGCTCAAGTTGGTTCAAAGAAACATACCCACTTGTCAATTCATCGGCTTCTTAACCGGCCATTTCTCGCATCGACCGTGCCAAAGATTAAGACTGGGGGAGTGGAGTATACGAGATTGGCAAACCAATGCTAGTCTGCAAGAGCGAAGCCATCGGACATATTAGCGTGGTCGGCCAATCCTGGATGCCAACTTCTCTCATCAGATCAAAGAGGTCAAAGTTTCCCGCAGATACCAACAAGACAATGTGGCTTTTGCCGGACCACGGGCTCGCAATCTTGACGCATTTCCAGCTCGTCAGGCTCGGAATCAACAACATACCGCGAAATGCGGGTTGAAGATCAAGGTTACACCTAAGAGCTGGGGGGGCTACCGGACCTCGCGTGGCCTTCCCCCAACGTCACGGTGTCTCTGCCGTCGCTGGGCAACTCCACTACGGATGTTGCTCTTGTCTTATTACATTATTACAACATGAGCAGTCCGTATTAGTATGGTGACAACGTGAGCAATAGAAGTCGGCTTAAGCTGCCCCTTGAGATAGGTCGCGTCGGTCGAGAAAAGGGGGATAAGCAATGTCTCTGGATCTCGCAGACCATGTATGCGGGTGTTTGATTACCTAGCACAAGCTCAAATTATCTCTCGGTTGAGGTGAGGTCCAGGCGGAGATGGAGGAGGGTCTGTTCTCCCTGCGGCACGAGCATAACTAACTGATGAAGCATCTGGTTCAAGTCTGACATGCTCAGAGACGAATCAGTCAGTCATTGCAACTGCATATGCACGACATAAAGGGTTTATTCACAAAGGCAGGCTTGCTTGTGCGAACGACGAGGCATTGACTCTTTCTCGGCTGCGCTAGCTGGGTTATACAAGAATCCATGTGGAGAAAATTGAGCAACGGCCAGCCAGGTGTGGGTGTCTTGGGAGTGACTCTGCTCCCACGTTTCTTCCAGACATTGCCAGATAAACGGCTCTTCAGATCATGTCCCAGAGAGTCGCGACTCAGTCGGTAAAGGGACTTCCCAACTCGGATGCCATGCACAAGTCGCGATGGGGCATCATGGAGGAAATCAGGCCATGGACAAGCCACTAGCCGGGCTAGAAGGTGGTAAACGCATTCTAAAGCCGACCAGCGGGGAGATGCACCCATGGATGAGAGACCAGGGCAACCCAGGCTTGACAAACAATCCCCCACGGTGTTTGGCGATCCCTCCGAGCGTGGTTTCCACCGTGTGTGCCGTGCTGTGCGTACTCTCTATCTGTATTATTGTACGGACGCGTTAACGATGACAGCCCAGCCTTTGAAATTGCCTTAAGCCAGCAGCATAAGGACACGTCTCGATGCCGACTTTTGATCTGGTCCCCATGATGGCTGATGTGGCGGGTGAGCCAGTTGTTGAAAGTGCTTCGCTGCAGGACAGGGATGGGCTTTGAAGATTCCTCCATCAAAAGGCCGACAGAAACGGGATGACTGGCACGCGCATCCCTGCGGGAGGCTGTGTCGACACGGGGGAAGGGGTCCCTCATCAAGATGAAACGCGCCCGCAGGACTGCATCAGAAACCTCGTGCTCGTTTCGACGCTGGTGCGCTAACAATGCTGGGCTTCTGAAACCCTCACACCCTTTCAGGCTCCTGGCTCCCGGCTCCCAGCAGAATTTCACTGGATATCCTGGGTTCTGCCAGCCCAGTGAGTGGTTGGGCTGCTTGGGTCTGTCGACTTGATGTCGAATCAATCGCATCGCAGGCTTCCAGGACATGGCATCGATTGGATGGGAGGCGATGATTTTGTGGACCAGTACCTTGGGGATGCACACCAGCCGGTCAAGGGTTGGGAAATGTCCAGACGTGGATTTCCCTCCCTCTGTTGGCGAAAACGATGATGACAAGTCATGGATGACTCTGACTCTGTGAGCAAGCCACTCAAATCCAATCCATGCCAGCCAGACACACAAGAAGGATTCGACAAAAGGTATCCGTAATACTGTGGCGTTGGTTGCAAGACAATGGGAGATCACAGCACACTCGATCAGGTCGCAGATGAAAACATGGCACACGGTGGGAACAAAGCCAATAACGGCCTACCGGCATCCAAGGGAGAGAGCCGTTGGCGTCATCACATGCTGGTTATTGGAACCTTTTTTCCCTCTCTCCTCTGGGGCCTGCAGCAATGTGGTGGGACAATGAATGAATGGCGAGAGGTCGATATCCTGCAGTGTGCAGTTTACTGATCACATCCATCCATCCATCCCTCCCCCGCTTCTTGGCCAGCCTCATTGACTCGAATTTCATTTCTTACGATATCACATCCCACAAAAGAAGCTCGCGATCCAGGAACCAGATTTCCTGGTCGGCGGCAAAAAGGGAGCCAGAGACAGACGGGATGGGTTTGCATGTGGTCAGGGCATGGTAGCATCGGCTGCGACACCATCTGCATTGCCCCTGAGCAATTTTAAAATTGCACTTGGGAAGATGGAAGCGACCCGACGACTCGCACGTGAGAGAGGCATGATTCGCGCCGTTGCGGGCCGAGTGGGTTTGTGTTCTCTGAGTGTCTGTCTCTCTCTGCATCTGTCACTGTCAAGCTGTCTAGACAGAGACGGAGAGACCTTGCTGGAGACACGCACGAGTCGGTTCCAGCGTGGTCGAAGCCCTAGTCTAGGTTGAAGTCCGGGCCACCACGCCGTTGAACTTTTTGGATCGGCAACTTTGGTCTGGGTTGTCTCATCTGACACAACGCAGAACAGAGATGAGATCTGGCTGGCGTCTAGCCCACCAATGCCACATCCAGCGGTGACAACAACTGGGCCTCATCTTGGTCCTCATCCTCTCTGCCTGAATTCCTGTTCCCCATCTGCTCGAGAGAAAGAAAAAGAACCTTGTCAACAGGCCGCCACAACGCTTCAACGCTGGCGTTTCAGAAGCTGGTGTGTGGCCAAATTTAGGTTGAGCATTTTTGAGACATCCAATCACATTCCTGAAGAGCTTCCCTGTCGGCGATACGCAGCGTTTCTGTAGCGAGGGGCCCCGTCTAGGCCCGCAAAAGTGGCCCAGTTTGAGCCGTGTCTCGGGCTGCTGATTGGCTGCCTCAGGTTCCCACACCAACTTCCATCTTCATGCCGACTCTCACCTTGGCTCTTTCGCTCACTCTCCAACCTCTTACCATCCCATCTCATCATCAATTTGAGCCAGAAATAGCAGCCCGTCACAACAGCCATGACCAAGGTGTAAGCGGTCGCCGATCGGGCTGTGTTTCCGGCGGTGGATCGCTTCGCTTCTCACCAGGATTACTTTTGCCTTGCCTTGCTTTGCTCACCGCGGAATCGTCATGGATTGAGTGATAGAGAGATCAAGTTGATGAGAGATGGATATCAACAACACCCCCGGACAGACACCCTCTCTCACACACGCAGCGCTAACTGACGACTTTAGTCAGGGGTCTCCAGAAAGGGCCCGAATATCACCCATCTACTCCAGACCGAGCTCGAGCTTATACCGGGCTGGCGCTTGACTCGCTGCGGGAGGAGCCAGAAGACAGCTCGCTAGCATCTCCATTGCTTACTAGACTGGGTCCTGCGAGGCTGGGGATGAACCGCTACGGAACTGTGACAACCCGGCGCTCTGGCCGAGGTCAGTTCTAGGTTTCTCGCCCTGCTGCTGCTGTTGTTGTTGGTGCTGCCCCAGCCCAAGTTTTTTTGCCCATCTAGCGTCGGATCTTGCCTGGGTTATCTCAACGGTAGAACAGACTAACAACCTGAAACAGGCCAAGCACGAGCCCGAGATCGAAACAACGGCATTGTCCTTGGCCGTCGTTGCCCACCACTACCGTTACTCTCTGCCACTACTGCAGGTACTCACCAAAGGGAAAGAAGTTTCTTTTCCTGTGAGGGAGTGGCTGGTGAACTCGTCAGTTTTTGCTAGAGTTTTCGTCACAACTCTCTCCCTTGTCGGAATCTCTCGGGCCAACATATCCAACTGTTGTCCTCTCCTGATTTCCAGTACTCAACTCGGTTACAGCCGGTCCGACAGACAATCACATCTTGAGCTCCCCCAGGGCCTGTCCTTTTCATGTCATGCAGAGGCCGAAACCGCGAGATAACCCCCCTGCTCCCAGCTCCCAGAATGTGAAACGTCCAAGACCCAGCCACAAGTTCTTCCAGAAGATCTTGAAGCAAGCACTTTACTCAACCGGCTATCAAACTTCTCGCCTCCAGGTTTGTTTCTGGGGTATCAGGGGGTTACGATCCGGTTGACATTCCGCTCGACCTTGCAGATACGACCCGTTGATGGCGCAGCAAGGCACGGTGCCTTCCAGTTCTCCCCTTCCCTTCCCTTGACTCGTGCCTTGGGCGGCCAGGTGAGCCCTGATTGTGGGTTGTGAGGGTCTCCTCCTCACGCAGTTGAGCCTAGTGGCGAGTGACGGGGCGCTCTCGACTTGCAGATGCTCCCTTGACGTTGAGCTAGTGAGGCCAGCAAGGTCTGGATAGCTCCGCCGGCTTGGCTATTCCTGTCCCCGAGCGCCCTTTTCAGGAGCCTGTTCTCCCAAAATGGAGTCTTTGGATATCTGGGTGCAACCTCGTTCAAGCGAACGGGATATCTCAAACACGATGCTATGACTCTGTCGTTTGATCGCCACCTGTCTCCGTGCCGAGATCTAGCAGGTCCAGGTCTAGATGCCGGTCTCCGGAACAGGTCCGTCGTCGGAGGGGCGACAAGAGGGCATCGTGACCGTCGACAAGGACCCTTCTCGGCAAGCCTTCGCCATCTTGTTTTTCAGCGCCACTCTATCGTGATCTAACTCGACCACCCCCGCTGCAGCTGCATTGTCAAGCGTCCGGGAGTCCTTCTCGATCCAAGGACGGATCCGAGCCTGGACCGCACGTTCCATTGAGACCCCCTTATTGTGAAACAGGTCAACTTGCAGAGCTTCCTCAAACAAGCATCCCCGGCGCCGCCGTGGCATAAGACTTGCCAGCGGTAAACCCACAACCCTGCTTGCCCCGACTGGCTGCCTGCCCGACGGCGGCAGGTCCGTCACACGTCGCCTCGTTGCTGGACTGGGTCGCCACTTGAAGGAGTGTCAAGAGAGGGGTGGCGGGGTGGGATGGACCTTGAAGAGCGGCGAGTTTGTCTATTCGATGGATGTGGGTATTCGTGATTCAGCTCTCGAGGGTTGATCTGCCTTCACAGTGTGTGCTTCGCTAAGAGGTTGACGGGGCGTGTTTCATAGGGCTTGCCCACATAGAGAGAATTCTCCGAGTGGGAGAGGCCCATGGCAAGGGCCAGGCGCGTAGCTATGGTGTATGTAACAGACAAGAGATAGACATTTTACTATGTAACATCACTCACCGGTAATAAATTTACTCACGAGGTCGTATCTATCGGCAAAGGTTCCTGCAGTAGTGTCTGGTCGACCGCTCAATGGCAGGCTGTTGACGGTGAGAGTCACGACGGTGGAGCGCATGATGGGACATGAGCGTGCCAAAGCGCGGCTACTGTTACACTGGATGGAACACGAGGGGGTGGTCATGTTGGATCAAGATGGATCTCTATGATTTTGGAATAATGGCGACAGATGTCGACGAAATCTTTGGAAGAAGAGTTGTTCTGGCTGGTGGTGTAGGGTAGCGAACCCAGATATTCACACTCAACTCAGGACAACGGATACTGGTGAATTATAAAAAAAAATGAACTGAGTTTTTGCCTATGGTGTATTGTGACTACCCTGTTTCTCTTTTCATACTTGATGTAGATTCTGTCTTTGTTTTTGAGTTTATTGTGCTGTGTACTTGATTTGGGTTGACGTTGAAATTAACGTTATTGTTGGCAGTTTCGGAATGGAACCAACAACCGTCCACAACATCAATAGTTAAAAATTAACAACCACTTGAGATGAACTTATTGGTTAGTGGCGTACCTAGTAGAGAAGAAACTACGCACCAAGCGGCAGGTAGTTGATACCAACCGCAAACGAGTTTGGCTCGATACATCCATCCATCCATATGCGCGCTTCACAAGAGCCAGTTGATACTTTCTACACTCAACCCATCCCTTAACCTTAGCACCGAGTTATGTCTTTTACAACTCAAAGGTGCATATGCTATGAAAGTGAGATATTCGGGCTGTTATGAAAAAGGAAAAATGAGGATTAGCGTCGGCAGTTGTCAAACCATCGCGGTATGGGTTGAGACATTGTGCGACAAGTTTCGCGGGGAAGCGAGGTAATTATTGACTCCCATCGCCCCGTATGCCGGATCATAGATATAAGAATGACCTCGCCGGTGAAGCCTTGGGCAAATCGACCACAAGATAACCTTAGCCCGAGAGAGTTCAACCCTTGTGCATATACGAAGATGATCGATTCAAATGCTCCCATCCGATGCTTGCATACAACGAGGACTCAGGGTATATCATGAAATCACACATGAGCAGAAACAATCACGAAAAAGTATGGGAAACACTCCAATGGGGACATCAAAACGCAGCCTTTTGAACACCCTATATACATATATTCGCTACAACAATCCACCCAACATCATAAATCTCCAAGGCCGCTCGAGAAGTCGACAGAAAAATTGATGGCAAGTTCCAAAAAGAAAAACTCAGGACCTGGCCTCCTCAAGCTCAAGCTCGAGCTGGCGGATGCGCTCGCTCTGGTCCTGAGAGCCCGAGCTGACCTTGCGCTTGAGCGCCTCGACCTCGGCGGTCAGGTGACCGATCTGCTGGCTCTGGGCGCTGATGAGCTTGGTCTGGCCCTCGAGGAGCGACTTGATCTCGGCGAGGGAGCCGTCGCCGCTGCCGCTGCTGGGTGCAGGAGCAGCAGCAGAGGATGACACGGTGCGGGAGGCCGGGGCCGAGGAGACGGGGGACTTGATCGGGGAGGCTGGCTTCGCGGCGGCAGCGGGAGTGGTGGTGGTGGCGGGAGCCTGAGCGGGAGGGACGAACTTGGCCACAGGGACAGCCTGACGCCCGGCAGGGCGCGAGACTTCCTCGAAGCTCGAGGTCTCATCGTCGTCGTCCTCTTCCTCCTCGTTGTCCTGGTACTTGGAGGCCATGGCGGAGATGGAACCCTTCTGCTCATTCATGGTAGGGGGAGGAGATCGGACAGCGGGAGCAGGCTTGGGCTCCTCCTTAGGCTCCTCCTTGGGCGCGGGCTTCTCAGCCACGGGGGCGGGAGTGACAGCAGGGGCCTTGTAGTCCGAGGCTATCTCCTTGGGGGCACCACCCTCATAGATGCTCTCGAGGTCAATCTTGTTAGGGATGGCAGTCTTGCCGTCGAACCACTCCTTGGCGCTGGCAGCAGGGTGGATGCCAGTGGCGGGAGGGAAGATGTCGGCCTGGAAGGTCTCTGCGCGTCGAGGCACGGTGAAGGAGATGGGCTCAACGTAAGAGTCGTTGACCGTCTTGTAAGCTCTCATGACCTCGTTGTCGTGCACCTGTCGAGAGTGAGAAGAGTGAGGGTGCAGCTATGACTGAGGAACCTACGTTGATACCTCGTCGGGGCATAAAGGCAATGCCGCGCTGAGGGTCGCCAGACTTGTACTCGCTGAGGAACTCGAACTTGTCGTTCTCATACTCAAAGTATCGAATGTTGCCGTCACTAAGTTTGTTAGAAGCGTTCTCAGAGAGTGTATATCACAGCACTCACCCCTTGCCAGCAAGGTACAGGCAGTTTGAACCATCATCTGTTATATGTTAGAAGCCGGCGCATCTACAATCCCAAGAAACATACCCCAGAAAGGCATGCAGACACCAGAGATGGAGTCCAGCATGGTGAAGCCACCGATGGGCTCAGCCCTGCCTGGCTCCCACAGGGCTATTTGACGCTCGCTCATCCTCGAGAAGCCAGTCGTGGCGAAGCGGTTGTGCTCGCCCAGCCAGACAGCGCGGCTGTTCTTTGCGCCACCGTGGCCGGGGGCCTCGTGGACGGGCTTCTCCTGTCGGACATCCCACACCCGGATCTTCTTATCGCGCGAGGTGGTGACGAGCATGCTGCCGCTGGCGTTCCATGACAGGCTCTGGACGATGTCGTTGTGCCGGAGCACCAGGGGAGACTGGCCCGTGCCCACGTCCCAGATCTTGACGGTGAAGTCGCCCGATGCCGACGCCAGGATGTTCTCGGCCGAGGGGTTGAAGAGGACCTGTCCGACCTTTCTGGGTGGTGTATTAGCATCTCGTGCCTTCGCGGGGGGTTGTCGAGAGGGACGAACCTCGAGTGGCCAGCCAGCTTGCTCACGGGCGCAACGTCGACGATCTCCTCGGCGTCAGTGTGAAGAGTAAAGCCCTTGGGGACCTCCCAGATAAAGACCTTGCCATCTTCCGAGGCAGAGGCGATGATGTTGTCGTTGAAAGGGTTCCTCGAACTACGTCAGCATCCTCGTCCGTCCGGGGGGGGTTTGAGCTCAGGGGGGGAGAAAAAGCATACCAATCCGTGTCGAGAACAGAAGCGGTATGTCCACGAAACAGCGGGATCTGGTCGGGCACCTTTCCTCGCTCGTTCAGGGGAATGACGGCGAATGCGCCGCCTCCAGATGCATCCCAATTGACTGAGAGATACTCGGGGTTGACCTATAGTGATTCCCAACCACCCCTATATCAGCGGTGGAACCATCGATGGCAGCAGCGCTTCACGGGCGCGCGCCCAAGACGCACCTTGACCAAGTTTGTGTCCCAAGCATTTCGGCTGATGTGGATGTTGTCGTAGCAGAATTCCTTTCTCGTCGACTTGCCAAAGACGTGTCCTGGCGAGAGGCGTCAGCATGTGTACGTTTTGGCGCAACGCAACCTATGCGAGTTTGCGCCCATGGGGATGGGCGAGAGGCACGGCACGTACGGTACTTGGAAGCCCGCACAAAACGGCCAGCCATGATGAAAGAAGGAGGAGGGGTCGGTCGATTAGATGACGGAATGTGATGGGAGCGCAAGCGCAGCGAGAGTCGGCGTCGTTTCACGAAGGGAGCTTCAACTTGGGCAAAAGATGCCGTAGGTTGGTTGTAGGTTGTATGTAAGATGGATGGCAGCTCAGCTGTGTACGTACGTAGTAGGTAGGTGGGTATGGGTATGGGTATGGGTACCTATGGGTATGGGTATCCATCGCCTGTGCAGCAGAGGGTCCGGGTACCTAAGCTACGGGCTGGTTACTACGTAGTAGGTGTCGTATTCCAAGGGTTAAGCCACTGTAAATCACGCTGCGCCTCAGTAAGCTCCCCACCTCTCTACGCCTAAAGTGGATCGAGCCACTCTTCATCCACGGATTGCTCGCATGAGGAATGTGCCAAGGGAACATCTTGTTCTTCTGTCACGTGCTCACCCCAACCTCCATCATCAACCATCTTCAACTCTTAGACACAAACAACACTTTTTGCTCATTCTCTTCGTTCTAAGACATTCATTATAATCCTCATGTTACAAACAGAAATTCCTAGACGCGTAGTCGCCGGGTGTCTCCCAAAAAAACAAGAACCATAAAAAGCACAATAAAAAAGAAACCCGATCCCTGCCGACGCCTGTAAGTGCATAAACGGCTCCGTGCTCCCCCTTTCCATCCTCATCCAAGGTCAAACACAGCTCGCCTGACTCCAAACAAACTCGGACTGTGCATACTTCATCAAATTAATACCACAAACAATGCTGCAATCAATCAATCCCCTAACCTTGTATACCGATCCAGAAGAAGCGAAGTAGAGCAGAGAGGTCTGTCTGGCATGTCTGCTGTAGGTCCTGAACTCCTGGTTCAGGGTTGTCTTGTCGTCCGTCGTTTGGCGCTCAGCACCTTTTTCTCATGCTCGTCCATGTCGTAACCGCTCAATATCAGGGCATCATAGTCTTAGAGGAACATGCTCTTAGGTCGTGAGTTCACTCGGCGACCTGATGCTCGTCGGCGCAGTTGCTCTTCTCGTCGAAGAACCAGCTGGCACCACCTGGATCTTGCCCGTGGGCCTGAAGCGTCATCTTCAGGGCTGTCGCGGCCGACAACGTCCGCGAGGACCTTCATCCAGCCTTCCTTGTCTTCGGCGGTGTCTGCGTAAAAGTCGATGAGCTCACCATTGTTGAATCGGATACGGAATCCTTCCTCAACAAACATGTAGCCCTCTTCATCTTCCGCAAAGGCTGAGCGGCGTCGTCGGCCACCCCTGCCCGTTGTCTCCTTCTCCGTCAACGCTCGACGGTCGTCGATCAACCGCTTGGCATTAGCCAGGTTGATGGTTGCTCGAGGCTGCCGGGTTGCCTCATGGTAAGCAGTGAGCTTGGTGCCAACAAGCTTGAAGTATCGACGGCGCCAGTACTAGATCCATGTTAGCTTTGAAAGTCAAAAGGATTTGGGATAAATAACTTACAGGGCAGTCGCCACCTTGCTGGCTCAGATGACCCTCCCAGTTGCGGGACATTCTCTCCTCTGCCGCCTTGAGTTCTCGAATGCACGAGTTCATGCTCTTGGGCATATCCTCATCCGTCGCGTTCTTGGGTCGAGGGACGAACAGAAGCTGGAGTTCAAGCTTGCCAACCTTGTAAGGGGCGCGACGCACAACCGCCGTGTTGCCACGCTTGCTCTTGACGCTGGAGGCGAATGCAGCCTCTTCTGTAGCCCATTCGTTGAAGCAGGCAACCTCGGCCATGTAAGGTCGGCCAAAGCATCGGTTCTCGTGCTCTCGGAGGCAGACATATGCTCTAGCGAAGCTGCCGTCCTCCGCAGCTAGAGGCGATAGAAGCTCATACGCTGTGGGAGGACCAGTGCGCTGCTGCTTGACTTGTGCCTCTCTCTGAATCTGAAGAGCGCGCTCCTCTTCCTCTCGCTGGCGGAGCTCGAGCTCCTTGCGCTTCTTGGGTGACGCAAACACTCTGCTGAAGGTTGACGTCTTGTGCTTGTGCACCTTGGCTGCAGGAGGTGGTGGTCGAGCACGCTCAACTGGCTTCTCCAGCTTGACGTTGAGAGTCAGCTGGAACTCAAGGTCGTTGGGAACAACAAGCTCAAACTCCTGGCCGATGGGTGCGTTACGCGCCAACTCAAGCCATGCGGTCGTCACGCAGTGCACACCGTTGTCCAGAGTGAGGCTGAACCAAGTACGTTCATCTACTTCTGTTAGATATCGTCTTTCAGTGATCAAAGGCTCCCACTTACTCTTTGGAAGGGGAAGATCAAGGTCCTTGACGCCCATGACCTTGACGAACAGACGGCCCCTCTCTCCGCTGTCTGGCGTCGCCATCTCAAGACTGAAGTCTTCCTCGGAAGCATGGGTAACTGCTGTCGCATTGCTCTCCTGTCCGGGCAATGGGGGAGCGGGGCCCATGCTGCCACCCACGCGCTTCCGCACACTCCTGGGGCGCGGCTTGCTGTTCCAGGGCTCGACGATACATGACATGGGGCGATCCTGCTTAACGGGTGAGTTACCGGCCGATCGGGCGCCTCGAGGCTCGTCCGTGTCCTTGTCACTGGCGGTAACAAGCTTCGTGTTTTGTCGCATGAGGTAACCGCGCTGACGACGAGATGTCACGTTAGCATTTAGTTCTTTAGTCAGAGATTGGTTGGTGGCGGCAGACGCTTGTCTGCTGGGGCTGTTATTGTCGAGAAGGGATTGTTGAACATAGGAATCGTTAAAAGCAACCTTTTGTGCCTCAATGACTCTCTCAAAGTCTTTGTCGAGGCTGAGTCCCAACTCAAGATCCAGCGTCAAGCTGCGGTTCTTGAAACTGGGGTGTCGTTCGATAAACTCGTCGCCGGTGACCAAGAGGCCGCTGTTCATGTCCTTGGACAGTCGCTTGCTATGCTTGTCCGGGATCGGTGGCACGTCGGGCACCTCCATGCTGACTTGTCGGCGCGCTTCTCGCATCGAAGCAATGTCAGAAGGTGTATTTGAGAGTCGAGTCTTGAGCTTTGAGCCACCCGTTGCCTTGATAGTAGCGGAACGCTCAGGAATAGCAGGCGAGATCTTCACCTGGGGTTCCTCATCCTCAGACACATCGTCGCGAATGGGATGATGGATGACCGACTCCGGGGTGCTGGGACCGTCCTCGTACTCGTCCTCAGGATCACCCCATCCAGTACCATCATACTCTGGCTTCGTAAGTGGCTCAGGAGTGAATGGTCTTTGCAGGAAAGCATGGGCATCTGCCATCTTGGGAGCCTCTGGCTCGGCCTTCTTCTCCTCCTTGACAGGGTCTTCCTGTTTTTGAGGTTCTGGCTCGGGCTCAGGGAGCATGTATGACTCAAAGTCTCGGGAGAATGAAGCATCCTTGCCATCTGAGCTAAAATCTGGTAGAGATTCATCCAAACCGCGGGGGAGAGTAGGAGTGGTGGCACGAGGAGTTGTGACCTCATCGCGAACCTCCTCAACAGCAACCTTCTCGGTCACTTTCTCCTCAACCTTTTCAGCAGCCTTCTCGGTCTCGGCAGTTGGCTGGGCAGGTTCCTCAGAGTAGTGGCTCTCGCTGTCAGTGTCCACATGTGCGTCGAGCATGTCCTCCTCGAGCTCCTCGTCCTCGTCAAAGTCCAAGTCGGAGTCCTCATAGAAATCAATCTCATTCTCAGGAAGTCGGGTAATGATGACACTGCCGCCTTCCTCGTCTGAGAGATCGTCCATAGAGTCTTCAGTGGATGGAATGGGCACATCAGGATCCAGAGGAACCTGTCGCTCAGGGCTCCTGCTAGGGCTTCGTGAAGCAGGAGGGGACGAGAAGATGTAGTCCTTGTCCTGATCCGGAGTCTTGTTTCCATTGTTTCCGTTGACCTTGCGCATGATGGAATCACGAGAGATGCGAGGAGGAAGTTGGTAGTCCTCCAGGGCCGAGATATCACCAACAGCATCAGCATCCTCACCCTCAAGGGTCTCGGTCATGCTCCTGGTTGATTCAGGCTCAGAAATTGGACTGCTCAGTCGCTCGCGGCCATGAGCCCTACGAAGGCGTCGCTCGCGCTGTTGCACTGCGGCGCTCTTGCCGTCATTGTCGTCAGACAGCATCATGAGTCGAAGTCGCTCCTCCAGAGACATTCTGGTGTTGCCAATATTGTGAATGTCAGACTTGCTGGTGGCAGAGGCAGGAGGGGGAGATGGCAGGTTTCTATGCGCGCCAAGCATTCTCTCTGCGGTCGCCGAGAGTCCAGGAGACGCGGGAGAGGAAGGGACAGAGTTGTTGCGCGAGTGGCTAACAAATCCAGGGAGAGGTGGTAGTGGCCGATGCTCTCCGCTTGATGTGCAAGAATCAGTGCGGATGTGTGCTGGACGACCAGCGGATGCAACAGAAGGTGCGTTTTCAGGCATGGGGCTGCCATCATATTCGCGAGGTCCATCGCGCTGCACCAGGGGGCTCTCTCCTCTCCAGTCGTCAGGGCCGACAACAGGTGTCTTATCCGTGTCCTCGAGCGACGCATCGAAGCTGTCACCCTCAAGATCAACGTGCCCAGGGTCGTAGAGCATGTTGTCATCATCGTCGTCGTCATCAGACTCATAACTTCCTTCCCGAGAGTTGGTGCCAATGGATGAAAGGTCAGGAGTCGCCATCTCGTATTCGTTGATCTGGGGAGGTGCAGCGTCAAAAGTCACGCTCTTCGCATGACGATGCAGTGAACGTCCCGGTGGCAGCTCGTGCTCGTCGCCGGGTGAGCCCGCAGACCAGGTGCCCGTCTCCATGTCGAAGCTGCTCTTGTATCGATGTGAGAGAGACGACTTTGTGGGCGATACTTGGTCTCGGCTCGGGGTAAGGGGGCGATTCGGTGACCCAATAGACTGGGGGATGGAAGATTTGGGTGGGCTCATGCTGAGAACGCTCGTCTTGCTTTCGCTTCGGCCGTGCGCGATGGATGGGCGTTCGTTTGCAGAAGCTCGGAATGAGCCAGTCGATCCGAAAGCGTTCCCTTGGACCTTAGCGAGGGGTCTTTCAATCTGAGGAATCCGAGTAGGATCATATTCCTGCTTCTGCTCAAGCGCCAGGATGTTGCTGTTCCTGACTCTAGAAGCTCTCTGGAGACGCTCGATCGATGAGCGACGGTTTGGAGATGGTGACCCTCCTCGTCCATAGAAGTTTTCCGAGTTGCGGTTTTGCCAAAACAGTCGTGGGGACGTCACTGACTCGAGCGGCGATGACTGGAATGGTGAAGAATCGGGGTTTCCTGACTTCTGTGCCATGTGTGAGCAAAAAGTAAACAATGTAGACCCATGTTGACCACGTACCTTGGGAGAGCCGTTGGACGGCTTGTGCCAGCTGGGGGAGTTTCGCCGCATCTCGGTCGGCGAGAGCTCCGACAGCGGGCGAGGGATCCCGCTCGGCATCTTGGTAGGGGATGTGTTTTGGGTGTTCTTTGTGATGCGCAAAGGATGCACCTGTGCGAGTGTTGGTCAGAGACAGTTCCCCGGGAAAAAAGGGCGAGTGGCGCGGGTCAACATACCTGTTCAGTGGCCATGCTACACCCAGTTGGTTGATGGTCTTGTCGCGAGGGTGGGTGGACTATCAACGCATTGGTATGCGGAGAGGGATACAAACAAAGAAATGTAGGGGGAGGAGGATGTCGCGACTCGGCGAGAGCTGGTGAAGGAAGGCAAGGTAAGTAAGGTAAGTAAGTAGTCGGTTTGGTTTGAAGAAAGAAACACGCCCTTGGTGTAGGTCAACAGACGACGGCTCTCTCAAAGGCTCGACGACCGACTCGACTCGACACAACTGAATATCTATCAGCGATGTTGCTGTCAAGAAATGCGCAGGTAGGTGAGAGAGTGCTATGGCGAGTTGATGTGTTTAAGGGAAGTGGTGTAGAGCCAGGCAGGAGACGGCGCTGATTGGACGGCAAGAAAACAAACACGGGCTGTGTGCGGAAGGCGTCGCCTGGGCAACAGATGCAAGAGGCGAGCTAGAGTCGGACGTTGGAGACGCTAATCTTTCTGTTACAATGCGCCGGGATGCTAAAGGCACTACCCCGCCCCTGCTGCAGCGGCTCCTCTCCAAGCGCTGCAGAGAGCTGCCCTCCACCAAAGCCAGCGTCGCAGCAGTACTGGGCTGCTCGCTACACACGCTACACAGGCCCCCGTAGTCGCCATGGCAGCAACGCATCCAGCCGCCGTGCTGGCAGGCCTATTGGTTGGCCATTCTGGCATGATCCTTGGTCATGGGCAGCTACGCAGTGTTTACAAAGCTGGAGTCTTGTTGTTTTTGCCCAATTAAGCTTCCTCATCATGACGTTTACTTTTGAGTAACCCATGGAGATGCAGAAAGCTTACTGCAGTGTACTGGGTCTTGTTGGGAAGCAAGTCTGATGTTGATGGGACCTGATCTCGTGCCCACATTCACATCCATCGCATCACACACATACAGAACACTCCATCTCTCTTCCAGCTTGTCGGAACTTGAGAAACCTCGAGATCCCCCACTCCCCAATGGATGGCTCCGCTAGTCTTAGACGATGCCTTTGCCATGTCTTGCATCTCGATCTTCCCGAGCGCCAGTTGAAGTCATCTCGGCACTAGACTCTTCTTTGCCGGCATGGGTGTGGCCCAGACAAACAAAATCCACACTGCCACCACACCCTACACGCCTCGCTTCTTTCGATCAATGTTTGTTTCTCCCACACGCTGGATTGTAAAACTCGGTCCTACCATGTTTAAGCGGGCTTCTGTGGCTTGCTCGTCTATCAGCAGTGTTGCTGCAGCTAGAGCATCCTCGTGACTGGACGCCAGAGTCTGATGTGGTTTCGCATGAACATCTTATATAAATTCTCTGGCTCGAGATTGGACCCTGCATTGGCTCGCTGGCACTTTTATTGTCGTATTTATGCGGCCGTCACAAGCTGGTCGCATTGTCGGCCTCGCGCCCGAGACCTTTCAACGCCCTGCTGTGGAGGCTTTGTGAATGACAATCGTCAAGGACGTCTATAAATGATTTGCTGTTTTCTCTTAATTCCCTTGTTTCTTGTTCCACTCGACGCAATCGTCAAACTTGACCCCTGAACCCCCAAAACAGTCCAATGCGCTCCCGATCGTGAGATCCACCTTGCCGTTGCTGAGCCGCTTCACGGCCTCTAGGTCTTCAAGGTGTCGACCACCGCCGGCATAGGTAACCGGAATAGTGCACCACTGGGCGAGCCTCTCCACAAGCTTCTCGTCGATACCCTTCTGGAGACCCTCGTTGTCGGCGGCGTGGATCAGAAACTCGGCGCAGTAGGGTTCCAGAGCCTTGATGGATTCTGTCTTTGGTCAGCCAATGTTTTGAGACATGTATCTAAACATCAATTACCTTGATTGACTTCCATGTCAGTGATTGTCTGCCATTTGTTCATTGCCACAAACCAAGAATCCTCGCCGCGACGACGACAGCTGAGGTCAATGACCAGCTTGTTCTTGTCACCGCCGAGCGCCTCTAGGACCGCATCCAGCCTTGCCTGGCTAAAGCGGCCTTCCGGAAACAGATAGGACGTGATGATGACCTGTCGGGTGAGCAGCTATTCCTCCCGTGCGAATCGGTCTGATGGCATACCTTTTCCGCACCTGCATCCATCCACTCCTTTGCATTCTTGTCGTTGATACCGCCTCCAACTTGAAGACCACCTGGCCAAGCTTGAAGGGCCTCCTTTGCCGGGCCATCGTTGCCTGGGCCTAGCATGATGACGTGGGCTCCTGAGAGCCCATTGTCCCGGTATAGTTGGGCGAAGTGAGCCGGAGGGTGTTGCGAGACGAAGTTTGTCTGCAGGGCCGAGGAAGAACTATCGAGAGTTCCACCGACAATCTGCTTGACCTGACCGGCGTGGAGGTCAATACAAGGACGAAAGCGTGTCATGTTGAAGCTTGAAGGCGTCTATAGCTTGGTGTGAGTCAAGTAACAATCCGCTCAGCAAAAAGTTGCAGACAGGGTGGGGTATTGGCGTTTTTCAGATCGTTGTGCTACATATCCATGATGTCAATGAGCTTAAATGGCTCTCACTTTGTCTCGCAGGACCTGGAAAATTCATGTGAATGTTGGAATTAAAGTGATTCAATGCGTGTTGCGAATGCTCGTTTCTTTGAGAGGGGGATTTTCCATCTCAGATTGAAATGGCTGTAATGGGCCGTGCAGACTAGGAAAACGCACAATCTCGGCAGTCATGGAAAGTTGACAGCCTTACGACAGCGAGAATAAATTATGCTATGAGTCCCAACGCCGGAAAGACGTTTCAAGATGTCTTTATCTCATCATGTGCCAACCATTATTGTGAACCGACAAAATGGCAAGTTGACTGATATCGCAAGACCTGAGTGAGACCCACACTGTTCATGGATCTCCTCGTGATGAATGGGAGCGTGGCCGGGCTGGGGTTGGGTTGGTGAGTTAGTCCTGCCGCGCAGCGGCGGACCATAGTGATATTCAGGGAAGTTATTCCAGTCATCGTAATGTGACCATCGAAGTGAGGGTTAAGGGTCTTAGCCTTATCGTCAAGCTCGTTGAAATATTAGATCTGGGTCTGTTCTTACTGGCTTGGACATATCTTAGTTTGTGCATTTTACTACACAGAGAAATAAAAGAAAGGAGGGGATTTTAGCAAGAATTCACAGGTTCAAGTGGGATATTATACTTTTATTTATGAAGCCGTAAATGTTTTACTTTGAGGTGCTGGCAGCTATGGAGCGGTGTCTACAGTACTGCCCCGCGCCTATGAATCTCGTTTATTGATAATTCCTAATCTTTGAGAGAGCGCAGGGGATTAGAAACCCTAAAGGTGAGGAGTGGAATATGGAGTATCATTGTGATGTGGATGGTTGAGGATTAACGCCCCTATTCTTCATGACTTCGTGAAGACTGAATACTTAATTATATAATACCTTCGCGAATTTCTACGATAGAAATGAAAACCTCTAGAACTAAGTGCAATGCCTAGAAATGGTAAATCACTATAAATCAGCTGTGTTAAATGCCATATGCTAAATGTCTGGTAAGAGAGCGCGACCCCTGAAACTCGACCAACTTTGCCTCAAGTGCGCTCTAAGCTATATGACTAATAACCTTGTTAAAAAGTGGACCTGGAGAAGAATTCTCTGGATGGTGGGCGCCCCAAAACGGTCAGAAATCCCGCAATCTCACGAAAAACGCCTAGGATCAAATTGCAAGCTCTGGTTTTAACAACAAGTAAGGTCGAGTGGTGTAGCGGCTATCACGTTCGCCTCACATTTCCACAGTGTGGACGCGAAAGGTCCCGGGTTCAATCCCCGGTTCGACCTGTTTCTTTTGCCTAGATCGATCACGATGGTCAGGCGATTTTTTTTTTGGTGTTTCGGAGATTTTTATCCACACCACTAAGAAATTTATGCTCAGGTGGATAAGACGACAAAAGTAAGGGCCTTAGGCCCTCGACTTGTGTAAAAATATATATGTATAAAGCATCCTAGGAGTTAAGCTCTGTGTGGCGGATCTAAGGCGAGACGAGCTGTCTGGCCACAACTATCACCCACAAGTGCTCTAAGCAAAAAGAAATCATACAGGATGCGAGGATTGAACTCGCGACCTCACCGGAACTTGCGTTGATTACAACTGTGAACGGTGCGTGATCTTGGAAAGGTTAGTATTAATAGGACGTTTGAACTGGGAGACTTTGATAACTTACAACCACTACACCAATCCTGCGGGTTATTAGAAGTAGGCTCTAGCATGAATACGTTATGTTCCTCCTGGGGAAACTCATCGACATACCACCAGTTGTTTATGTCCTGACAACGCGCACTTCGCTGGCTTGTTAGATGCCGTCATGACTCTCAACAGGATTGATGAGGGCATTTCAGCTGCTTGATGGTTTTGTATTTACAAGGTAAAAGCGCCAGGCATAGGACCAACGACAGGTCGTGACTATGAAATGCCCTTCATCCGCGACGTTGCCATTCTTTAGGTATCCTATTGTCACGGTGCTGGAGGTCGGGTTCCGGAATGTGGGGTCAGCCCTTCGGGGCAAACCCCACACCCGTTAACCGTTGCGCACGGCCCCACATACCATCCTAAAAATACCACTTCCGGGAGATGAGGAAGGTCCCTGATGTTGGGGCTGTTTCTGCATCTGTTGCTGCTTAGGTAGGCAGGCAACCGAAGGTGCCTGGTGTGTGTAGAAGAAGACAGTCAAAGGAGGTATTGTTGATATGGATGTGAAAGTGGAGCCCTGTGACTTGGTAGGTACATAGTTTGAAGTCAACTCCCAGTCTTCCACCTCTCCCCCTCGTTCGAGTTATGCCGGGAAGACCTGGCACTAATTGACCTTATCACAATCATGTCTCTCCGACTGCATTCCCTCTGCCAAGTTCCAGTTTCGTTGGGAGTATTGAATGATCTCCATCTATCAAGTCAAGCTTCGTCGTTATTTACTAGTCATTAATTCATCTTCAGCCTGCGTTGACCATCTGCCTTGTCCACTGGAGTCGTAAGGTCAGTGCTATGTAACATATCGGATCTCGTTCGACTATTTTCTCGTATCTTAATACCCAGGATGGTTACCCTGTCTACAGCTTCGAGGCGGCTTTGAAGACACACATCACTTGGTGGAGGAACTCAGCTCGTAACTCAATTCATTCGGCCTGACCCTGGGACCTTTGCCATGGATCCTATCTTAGTAGCTTATAGCCATATAGGGGATTGAGACTTTTGCTCGCCAACTTATTATGCACCCTCGGTTCGAAAACGCCTATTAAGTCCTACCTTTATGGTATCTCTACCGAAACTCCGCGCGTACACTCGTTCAAGTCGTCATCGTCATATCGCCCGTCTGATTCCGCTGGTAGGTATCTTCTTCCAGAGCCCTGAACCTGCCAACGCCTGAAAGCCTGGCTTCGAAAAGGTTGATACCCGACGCTTATACTTGGAATCTGTATCGAAATTCTATGCGTATACCCTTGTTGAGTTCCTCATCGTCGTATCGCCCGTGGAGTTCCGCCGGTAGTGAAAAGTGTGTTGACTGATGCCTGTAATGATGATGAAGAAGGGATATTGGTACAGCGCCAAAAGCCACGTCAAATACCCGCTGCACTGCGAGACACTCCTAGTCTCAACACCCCAGCCAAGAATCGTAGTCGCGTTGACCCAACGTCAATATGGCCTCACATCAATCTCGATCGAGGAGAGTCGTGGCTTCGCAAAGCAACCGGTAGTGCTTGAGGAGGTGTGGAGCGCTCCTGCCCTTACCAGTAGGTAGGTAGGTAGGCAGGTAAGTAGGTATTTCTGCCAGAGCGGGACCAAAAAGAGGAAACCGCCATCCACGATGAATGCCAGCAAGCATCCTTCAACATCACTCTCCAACTTTGGCGATTCTTGCCCTCTTGTCTTGCGCTCTTTGCAGCAGATGGTTTAAAAAGCCCAACAAGCCGACATGGATGAGGGAATACAGGGCTAGTTCGTATAAGTGAGCACCTTCAGGCATCTCTCTCCAATCTTGGCGACCTTGTGCCTATCCAATGTTGTCCTGCGATCTTTGCGGCAGATGGTTCAAAGAGTCCAACAAGCTGACATGGATGAGAGAATATAGGGGTAGTACGTGTGTAGGCATGCGGGTTAAAGGATAAACGAGACACCAGAACATTGTAAGAAATGACACCTACTTACCTACAGAGTAGTTGTACTTGTTGCGGGCAACTCTCGTTCACGTACGTACATAGCCTCAGCGTCAGAGGGAGCCAGCCGTAATGCAAGGTTCAAGTTCACGCCGGCGCCTCGTCCGTTCACGGGTTCTATTTCTTTTCTTGTGGCACGAAGGCCCCCGTTGTATTACGGTGGCCCGTGAGGAGAAGAAACCATCCTTCCAGATGACCCCGTAATGAAATGATGCACTATAGCCGGGTAGTAGTTGCCTAGAGCTCACATTGTACCTCTTGCATAGGTATGTAGCGTATTCCCTAGAACACTCGCTTAAAAAGGCCTATGGAGCGTGCATGTCATTCATAATGGGGATAATTCATTCAAGACTCATGAACCGCCAGTGGCAACTAGTCAAGACGGGTCACTTGTGAGAGTCATGTAAATATGGTCAGGTATCATTGTACTGGCTCGGAGTTTGACGTGTCAATTGCTTGGGGGGCGAGGTAATCGTTACGGCTTCTCGTCCCCTCCACCAAACTCGCCTCGGTCTGTTTCTGTTGATCAAGAAAGCCAAAAGCACCCAGCTGGCTATCCCACACAGTCCCTGTGCCCTAGTACGCTAGTAAACGAAAAACTGTCAACAACGCACGCATTTGGGTAACCCTGTTGTGGAAAGACATACGAAAGCAACGAAACCGTTGGCGGAATGCTGGTCCCGTGGCCCAGGCAAATTCGGCTATGCTGAGAAGCTGAGGATAGAGTTATCTTAATGGCCGGGTACGAAAGGCGTATGGGTATGAGTTACGGTGAACGCTGAAAGACCTATGTGTTCTTTGTTATAGTTAAAGTCGGGATACCCGATGATGAAGATCGCTGAAAGACCTTTCTAGGATTTCTCTCCATTGACTTCGAGGATCCTTTGTCGATCCGATCATACGCATGTGTGGGTAGCTGGGAAACGCTTGTTGTTCTCGCCAATTCACTGCACGGATGGTTGACGAATGTTTGCACGTTGGCTTCCACATGTAATGCCGGTAAGAGCTCGATATGCCGGGTGCTGGAGAGCTAGAGTCGTGCAAGAGACCGGTTAGCTTCACTTGGCTGCTTCTGGGACAATAGTTGTCGTGGCGGATGAACGTTTGTATCTGAGTATTGTTGTGAGGTGCTGACCCAGGCTATGTTTGGTAATTTCCGATACTGTTGTGTGTTGGCGTATGCTCATTGTAGTAGTATCGGCTGACATCCGTATGTTTGAGATTCCTGTAGAACTGGAGCGGGCAACGAGGGAAAACGGCATGTAACATGTTGCTTGGATGTGACGTTGAACCGGACGTGGCTAGTGTGTCGGGCTTGTAGTTGTCGAAGTCAAGACAAGCGGCCGGCGTGAAACAAATGAACCTAGGCGTAGGTTCATTAGAGGGTAGGTGGCTTGCTTTGATCAGATCTCGATTGTTTTCTTAACCCCTGGGTTGTCGGGTTAAATTGTAGCCGGTGCAAGTGCGGATCGAGTGACTTTGGGCGGTGTTTGAACAAGGCGGGCCTTGTTTGCTTCGTGTCGTTAGCAGGATTTCCATCGTTAGATATCCCTCTTGCCTGATTCCATCTCTGCCTTTTTCATGACGTGAGAAAGCTCTTCCGTTCACTCATGGTGTCATGAGCCCATCCATGACAGCACCCTCCCCCCCTAGCCGTGACAAAACCCTCTCCCCCTAGCCGTAACAGCAACCTCTCCCCAGCCGTAACAGTACCCTCTCCCCCATCCATAACAGCAACCTTAATTCTACCGCCGACTTGGCTTAGTCCTCTTTGTAGACTTCTCGAAGCGGCCGTTTGTCCCAGAGAGGGCAACCAGCACCAATTTGACGACTATCGCAGTAGTAAACACTGAGTTCCTTTGGACGGTCGAGTAAGCGGATGCTCTAGTCCAGTGACTATTGCCATTTGGTAGGATATGTTACCTGAATAAAGAGCTCGATGGGCTGAACCTTATGAGATCGCTTGAAAGAGACCATCTTGGAAAGCCTAGGGAGCCATCGTCGCTTTAAATCTAGACCAATATGTGAGTGTTTTCATCAGATTTCATGGTGTCGCATGTCATAATTGTACCGACTCAACAGCGCCAGCACCTTATGTGCATAGAGTAATAGTAATAGCCGACCTGCCTTAGCCTTTTTGGAACGAATGCCGGCAGGTAGACAAGGATTGTACCAGAGTGATCTGCTTCCAGAGTTAGCTGTCGCTCGTTTATCGTCAAGGATTCACCAACAATTGTTGACTCCGCTTTCTCGTAGGCGTCCTACTTCGCCGTTCTCTTACTATGCTGTAAGAGTCAGGTGGTTGTAACTTCCATTGACTGACTCTGCTGGCATGAACATCCGATGGGATTTTGATAGGCGTTTTTCGTCTCATAGCGATGGGTTGCTTGGCGATAGCTGGTATGCCAGCCGCCGGATAGCTGTCTCTGATCTCTCCGCCGTCAGGCTGATTAAAATAGCTCTTGGGAATGGTGGAAGCCTATCGTGGTGCTCTCGGCGGTGGCGAGCCTGATAACGATGGCCGTCCCATCAACAGAGGCTGGCGATGGCAATTTCATCCGCCTCCTTCGCACACGGTAGCATCTTCTATGATGTCAAGGTCAGAAAAAGACGACGTGAAATGGGCCCTGAGCTGCTCGTTAGCCTCTCCCCTGTGTAGGAAAGGATAACACACACGCTTAAGCCTTCCTCCATTCTGCATGTTGTAGTATGTGCTGCTTTCCCCCGTTGGATCGAGACCCGTGAATAGCTGATTTGATGGGTCGCTATGGAGGGGAAGGTCCTCTGAGTAGGCGCCGGACTGCTAAATATCGCCTGGCACTATGGCATGGCCTATCATCGACGATGTGTCCATGTGGAGAGTTCCGATGGTCTAATAATATGGCGGGATGACCACCTAGTTCGGGGTTGCGATGTAATGCCCTGGCGAATTTGAGGAACGTCGTTGCGGCTCCTGATCGAATGCATGAACTTGGCGCCTGATGTCTGTTAGTCACCGGGGGTAGTTTGTTCTTGCCGTGTATCTGATTGCTGGACCCTTGGTACATATATTAGTGCTTTTAAGGGCAGCTAGTGGTGTCCTGGTGCATCTGGCATCGAGATGACACCTATTAGCCAAAGGGCCTCTGAAGGTACTGGACGTATGACAAGCGGGCTTTGAAGCTAGGAAGATTGTTCAGGGTAAACCTATCGTTATGAAATGCCGCTAACGTGCGAAGTTCCGACGAGCGTCTATTGTGGGAGGACGACATCGTCTTGGGAGATGGGTTGAGTGAGTTGACAGTGATGTAGGTAGTTAAGCTTTTTACGAGACCGGATTGCCCCCTCCTAAGCCCGGTGTTAGCAAAATGCTAAAAGAAGGCGAACAAGATCAGGGCCATATAGGGTACTGGAAACCAAGCCAAGACCTATCGGAGCTTTCCTTGCGAGTGCTGCTCTGCTTTGTTCGACACACCGCGGGAAGTGCATGGGTCGCTCTCGACTGCGGAGGAGGTGATGAAGGTAGGAGACCAAGTTATGGTGGACCCACGCGAGGAATATAAGGCTGGAGGGTGTGTGTGTGTGCGTACCCGTGGTTTTGGGAATCCCCTTTGAATTCGTCATGCTGCAGAGTTAGTTGCCGTTGACAATATGTTGCCACAAACTCACTTATGCCTGCATCTGATAACGTCCTTGGTCCCTTATTAGACCCCTGATGTTGTTAATAGCGACTGCTTCTTTGTCTAGGTAGGGTGCCAGACACGACAGCAAATAATATAGTCTTTAATGGGATGTTGACGTCAAACACAAGGCACCCTGGCCTTTTGGCAATGCCATTAGCTTTCGACAGGAAGTAGGCCCGTTCTATGGATGGACTGTCGACTTCGGATACCGTGCTTGTCTGTAGAGCATTGGTTATAGTCGTGCCAACACATATATAAATAGATTCGAATGAATAACGGCAGGCATGTGTATTGAGAGATGTCCTAAATGTGTATCATGACCAGGGGCACCTTATCCTGCACCGAAGAAAAGAAAGACGTGCAAAAAGCGATGTGAAATGTCGAGGCCAACCACAGGAGTATTTCATTGGTTAGGTATGGAGCAACACGACGTCTTCTGAGCAGTCCTTCTTAGGATCAGCTCGACCGCAGAACTTTGTGAGCGGAGAACCTTCCTGGGCATAGAAGCAGTCTAGGATCTTTCCTCCTCAGGGGCTTCTTCAGGCTCTTTGTCTTCGAAGTCATAAAACTGCTCCTTCTCGCCCCTTCGGTACCTCCTCTCCATGTTGACGCATGGGTGATATGACCCAGCATAGTCGAAATCGTCTTGGTTGGGGCATCCATCACCCTCATATCGAAGACCCAAAGGACACCAAGGGGCCCACCAGATGACATAGGCATTGAATAAGGATCGTTGCTGTACATTTGACATCTGATCCCACTCCAACAGCTTAGTTCGTATCGCCAGCTGCGTTGGCGTCAAGTTGTTGGGGTCAGCACCAAGAAGCTCAATTACCTGCTTGACTCTCAGCAGTGAGGCCTTCTTCTCGATGTTCTTGTTCTTGGGAAGATCCTTCACCCGGTTCAGGATCTTCTTCTGCTTCTTGCCGGCCTCGGAGTTCTTCCATTCCTCTGATTGCCGAACCTCAGTGGCTTTGCGAATATTCACATCTCGGTTCTTCGCCAGTGTCTCTATGGCGACACTATAGTGGCGTTTTCCTGCATCAGACATCCTGTACTCTCTCGTATCCAGAGTTACCCCTGCCTTCTGACTCCACATCAACATAATACCGACAATAAAGCTGCCGGTTGCAACATCAGCCCTCATAGCCCAGCATGGGTTCTTGTTAATTGTTTTGCGGAAAGCTCTCCGCACAACAAACTCGGGAAATATTGTCCCGGTTCTCTTTTTCCTGATGACGCAGTTTCCGCGCCAGGTTTAGCTGGGTGAATCCGTACTTATCGCCAGCTTGCTTCTTGGGGTTGTTGCCGGCATTCTGCTTGACATCGCTCTGTCGAAGGAAGAAGCACGGCTTTGCTGGCCTGATGCCAGCCCACTCGGAAACTGCATTCCAGAGCAGATCATGATATGCGCGTATGCGCATCGAAATATCTCGGTAGAAGAAGTATTGGGAATGGTATGAGAATAGTACTAGTTGTTGAATCTCCTTCGAAGCCTTCGATCGAACGATTTGGAAACAGGGCTTATCGCTAAAAACCGGAAGGTCGATATCGAGGTCGATCTTTATAGCCTCGACGGTCTCATCAAGGTGGATAAATTCCCGCCATTCTCGATAGTTCTCGTCGCCAATAATGAGGATAATCTTTGAGTGTCGATTAAGCCAACGAGTGAACTTAAGGCATTCTTCCTTGATCTGGGACCAGTTGTCGTAGATGGTTTCCTACTTGATGCCACCACGAGCAAAACTTTCCCTAATCGGGTATGCATCTTGAGTTTTGACATGTGCATCAAACTTGAATTTGGCGTGTTGTGCACGCATCGACGGGTTACTATTATCCATCGTCATGCCGTGGAGTGGATGCTGGGTAACCCAGGTCGGAAAATGCCACTGAGCTGTTAGAACTGCCTTCAGTGGCCCTGATGGTTTCACCAAGGTTCGGATATCGATCTTACTGCCTGAAAGCTCGACAATCCTCTGTGCTAAGTCTTCCCACTTGGCGTCAATGTCGAGGTCGTGACTTGCCCACCCGCTGTTGAGATAGGAGAAATCTCCGATAGGGTTCAGAGACGTAGGGCGCCAGCAAGGTCTGCATTTACATTGGCTAATGAAGTCCTTCAGGGGCTCTAGGTAGTCCCACATTGGTAGGTCGATGCAGAGGCTCAGAAGGATTTCGGACCAAGAGTTGGCTTGGTCACGGGAGACGGCTAGGTAAAGGAGGATCTCTTGCGAGTCGTCGGAGAAAGTGGTTGGATCCGTAAGACCGGATTCGTCAAAGGCCTGCTCGTCATCCTCGTCGATTGTCATCTCGTCGGCAAGGCTGCTCTCGACCAGAGCGTTTTTCTATGCGATGGAGCACATCGGCGTTCTCGAAGTCAGTTATGGAGAGTCCAGGCGGATCACCAAAAGCGGAGGCTGATCCTTGAAAGCTGAGGCTGCTTGCCTGAGTCTCTTCTTCGGTCTTGACTTTCTTGGTCAGAGGATGGCCCTGGATGTCGGAACTTCTCTTTGAGTTCTGGAAGTCGTTCATGGTCTCGACTTAGACGCTGTGCTTGGTGTCGGTGTCTGTATCTTAGAACACGGTCTGGGATTCATGGGTGCACAATGAATTGGGGACGGCAACTTTCCGAACTCGAATTCACGACAAGGGCGATGATGAGTAACCCCCACAAAACTTCGTGGGCGAAGTTTTTGTCCTAGGTCAGGGCTTGCTTTCCTCTATGTCAAAGAAGGTGCGCGCTGGGCCTAGGTTTGGAAGGAACGTCTCGCCCCCCTCTAGCTCCGCCTATGTTTTTCGAGCACCTGAGATATGAAGATATCTAAACATATGATCCATGTATAAAATAAGGGCTTATCCTTGAGTAGATGTCGGAATATGAGGTTCAACCGGTCAGGTAGTCGATCCTTCTAGCCAGTGTCTGTGACGTCTTCCTTAGCCTGGCTGCCTATCCCATCCTCTTTAGAGGAGCCTAGTTTCTCTATTCTGCCTGCTACGTAGGAAGTCGTTCTTGGACATGTGTAAAAGAAAAACATCTGAATTTAAGCTGCCCCTATGGAGCCTGATGATTGGCTGCCTATCACAGCAGTGAACTTCAGTGCAAGCCCTTCTAGTCTGCCCACCCGGCCCCACCACTTACTCAATCTAAAAATACAGTGCCTTTGCTGTGAGAAGAGGAAGTTGTTACTGGCGGTTGTTGGCGATATACAATCAGCGAGTATCACTTAGAAAACTGGGTGACGTATGAAGGTCCATTTATTTTTACGAATATTAAATACATGTGTCTGTATTTGGACTTCGGCCCATATGTTGCTTCCTGAACTGTGATCTTTCCCTTTGACCCACTGGACGCCTAGCGAGTGTGCTGCCTTGCGTGTTAGCCGCCAGCCTGATTTCCATGATCTCATATGGAATCTGCCTAGTCAACTAGGCGTTCTTGATAAAATCACTGCCCGGAATGACTGGATGGATGAGCGTTGCTAGTTTATCAGCCAAGGAAGTGAGATTTCAATGGCCCGGAGGTAGGCAAGTAGTCTAACCTAATTGGCCACAATATTGTACCCCATAAACATGCAGGTTTCAACCTGCGCCTTCTTATCCCCGCCAGCTGAGGCCTTGAGGCTCTTCAGGTAACCGACACCTGAGGTGAATTGTCGGCTTAATCTACGGCGAGAGTTTTACCTACTGCTTTCTCTCCCCAATTCAGTCGACTCTGTCCTACAAAGACATGAAAGCAAGAGACACGTCCTAGGTAATACTAGAAAACTATAACCAGCGCAATCCATCTCACTAACTTGTAGATATCGACACATGGGTATTGCTACCTCAAGTCACGATGGCCGATCCACTTTCCATGGCAGCCAGCATTGCTGGTCTAATGAGCCTTGCTGACACGGCATTCCGATATGTCTTCAAGTACGCCCGCGGTGTGGTTGGTGCTAAGAAGGAAGTTGAATCTCTGTCTGCCGAGATTAATGCGCTTGCCGGAGTCCTACGAAGCCTTCACGCCCTGGCGAGTGAGTTAGAGGCCGAGGCATCATTTGAACCAACTCTGAGGATGCAGCATCTCATTCACTGTAAGCAGTCGCTGGAAACGATAAGGAATAGAGTGAAGAAGGCCGCTGATGATTTTGACAACAAGGCCAAGTGGGAAGGTATTGCACGAAGATTGAAATGGCCCTTTTCCGTCTCCGAGACCAAGGACTTGCTGTCCGACATATCGCGCTGCAAAGAGACCCTCACTCTGGCCACCTCGGCCGACACGATTCGCAAATTGCAAATTTGTCTCGCGAATCAAGAAGATCTTGACAGGAAACTTGGTAAAAAATTGGACGATATTACCGACATTTTAGAGAGGGATGAGGTAAATGTCAGGAAGAGGCTCGTCCTAGACTTCTTCATGAAACCCGAAGCAAATCCAAAAGCCAACTTGTCTCAAAGCCTCAGACTACGTCATCCCACCACAGGCAGCTGGTTAACCTTGTCCCATGCCTTCAGGACATGGTTAGACACACCTGGCTCAAGGCTATGGCTAAATGGAATTCCTGGTGGTGGCAAGACAGTTCTTGCCGGTGCTGTCATTGAAGAGGCTCTTTCCGCTAGATCACCTGACATCGCTGTTGCCTTCTTCTTCTGCGACTACAAGAACAAAGCCACTCTTGCTCCTGTAAACATCCTCGGCGCCATCGCATCGCAGATCGCCCGACAAAACGATGATGCCTTCGACCTACTCCAAGATTACTACCAGGAGCTTCATCCAGCACGAGCTCTGGATAGGGTGGCAGATGCGGACGAGCTCAGAGCGTCCATCACAAAGATGTCTGAGCATTTCAAGCAGACAATCATCATTATTGACGGACTTGACGAATGTGGCGAAAACATTGACTCTGTGCTCGATAGCATCTCGGAGTTGTCCATGAGCACCACTACTACAAGTCTTGCCTTGTTCAGTCGCGACGAACTCAATATCCGGACATGGCTTCACGAAGAATTTGAAGAGATCTCCATTGAGGCGCACAAAGAAGACATTGAGCTATTCGTTCGAGCCGAAATGGAACAAAGGATCCAGAATAATCGCCTCAAGGTCAACAACTTGAAGATCAAGGATGAGATTGGAGAGGAACTTATCACGCGAGCGAACGGAATGTGAGTTATATTTGCTAACGTATATTAGTTGACTTTGACTTTCTGACTACTGAACTTAGGTTCCGATGGGTTGTCTGTCAACTCGACTATCTTTGTGAATTTGCCACGGATGCTGACCGCCGCAACGCTCTCAAGGAACTACCACCGACGTTACCTGATAGCTACCGTCGACTTCTCGAGCGGCTTAGCAGACGGCCAGCTCGTGTTCAACGAATGGTACAAATGTCTCTTCAGTTCATCGCCTTCTTCCCGGAACCGCTATCCGTCAAGGCACTGTGCCAGGCAGTCTCAACCCCAGAGGCGCGCATCGACGAAACAAACACTGTATCGGAGCGAGATATCGTTTTAGGCTGTAGTAGCCTGATACGAAAGTCTCCTTACGGAGAATCCTTGGAGTTTGCCCACTTTTCGGTTCTGGAATTCCTTCAAGATGACATCCTGTCGAGAACTCCTGGATTGGAGGCGTACAGACTCTCAAGGCAAACAGACTGCAAGATACTTACCAGACAATGCCTTAGGTTTCTGCAGTTGGAAAATTTCAACTATCTTCCTCCATGTTCTACTGAATGGGATCAGTTCAGAGAAGACCAGCTTCAATCCTACCCGTTCTACCGCGAGGCAACCTTCCAGTGGCCAAAACTTACAAGGGACGGGCTTGATGATTCTTTGCTGCTAGATGAAGTCAAGTCTCTGTTTCGCCCCTCGATGACCCAAAACTTCCGTGGGTGGGTTGAGTACTTTTTAGGGAGGATGTTTCGTTTTCTCTACAACGAGGATAAGAAACACTCAAAATCTTTCTCGGAATGCATCCTCCGTCTTCGGAACCTCGTTCTTGACCAGAAGTTACGGCCCTTACACGTTGCATCTGCGTTGAATCTACCAGAGATCTGCTCATTCCTCATTAGAGAGGGCGCCGATGTCAACGAAGAGTGCGACATGGGTACGCCTCTTCTCCTCGCTGAGCTTTCAATCTTGGCCTTGAAAGACGAGAAAGTTGATTTTCCCACCTGTCAGTCACTTATTCTCAAAGGGTTTCTACCCTGCTCCTCTCGTCGAAACCGCACCATCAGATGCCTCATTGAAGTTGGGGCTTCCTTCATCAAGGTCTCCGAGTGTAAGGCAACTCGACCACTCTTCTTGGTCACATCCATCATCGACTGTCACGCCAAAGATTTTAGTTCGACCATTGAGCTTCTGAAGCAATCTGTCAATCCGGCGGACTCGGAGACTGACAAGCTTGAGGCGTATTTGAAGACATGGGCTTGGACTGACAACCCCAATGAGCTGGAAACGCCTCTTCTGGCCCTGATTCAATATCTTAGACAATCCCATGCGTATAAGTACGATTGGGGCCTGAAGCTTGGGAGAGGATTGTGGTCTGCCTGTTCCAAGTTGGATTTTGCCTTCACAAGCGACCCAACTCTTACCGATAGCCGCATCTCTCTCTCGCATGATGCCTTGGTCGAGAAGGCTATTGTGGCAATACGAAATGACGATGTTGACGCCCTACTGTCTTACCTGGATGATGGTCGTATCGATGTCCATAATTCCTATTCTTACGGCAACTTTCAAGGAACGCTTCTATACTTCGCTATTCGGGAAGATTCCCCAGCCTGCGCCAATCAGCTCCTGCTATTGGGGAGCGACCCAAACAGCAAGGATGATCATGGACGGGTCGCGATCCATCACTGTTGCTGTCATGGAGATGGAAGGACCCTCAAACTTCTTGTCCGATCCAATGTTTCCCTTCTTGCTGAAGATGGAAATGGGGACAATCTCTGGCACTACAGCTTTAAGAGTAGCTGGACGGCGTCGTTCATGGATGTCCTCTTCAACTCAAGCAAGGATGACACTTGGAAGGCATTGTTGATGCGGAACAGAGCTGGGCAAACACCTTTGATGACAGCCCTTTCGCATCAGAAACATGCTACCGAGGAAGACCGCGAGAAGTGCAAGTGGAGAGTCCTCATGTTTATTGATTACTGCAACCAAGTACCTCACTTTTTGGCTTCAGCATGATCCTTTATTCCCCACGGTATTCAAGTTTGCTTCAAGGAGAGTGTTTGAAAAAGTTGAAAGAATTGGGTCTTGAACCGGATGCTTTGATACCCGGACAAGCAACACCATTGCACGAACTTGGGCCTGAGGCTTCCGTTGAATGGGCAGAGACGTTGAAGAAAGGCTATCCAAGCGCATGCGACTTTAGATTTGAAGGTAGATTGCCTGTTGAGATATACCTCGAGGCAATTCTCCGAGCCGGGGAGTGTCCAGACAACATGATGGATGTCATCGAAGTTTTGGCTTCCCCCGACACTCTCAAATTACAAGACAAGGGAACAACCCCATGGGACTTCGCATGCGGCCTTGTACTGCAAGTGGAGCATTGGAACGAAGAACGGAAGCGTTTTTCTTAAGGATGGTTGGCGAGTGCTGGATAGGATGTGGAGAGATCTCATGACTCTCGGGGCCATGGAAGCACACGAGGATGCGGTTGGGCAATGCGGCCTTTACCCTTTGCTATCAACCTTGGTACATACATGCACCTGGCTTAGCAACGGCACAGGCCTTATCTCGGATGACATGCTCGACAAGGCAATACTCACTTCGCGTCTCTGGGACCGAGAAGAAGAAGTCGTCGTGCGTTTCTTCAAGCAGGCCATCAAAGACAGGGGGCTAACAAAAAGTCCAACTTCTTCTCAAGCATGGATTGGATGTCCATCAGCGAGCAGGCGAAACGACGGCGATTGAGTATGCATGCACGCCGCCATGCGCAACAAGGCTGTGCGCAACCGACGATGGCCAGTCTGTTCTTCAATGCCTGTTGGATCATTCTGACCCTGAGAGGTTGAGAGAATTTGCCCCGGATCGAGGGGGACTTGGTCTCTTGCATCGAGTCGCTGCCTCTGATTCAAACGAGCCAGGCCTTGGCTGGCTGCTTAGACAGCTTGTCGACAAGGGGGGGTTGGATATCAATGCCATGAATCCAGCCTTGGACCGTAACTGGAGAGTGACACCAATGGCGTACCACATAGAGCAGAATTCGTTCTACGGTGCGGCCTGCCTTCTGGAGATGGGTGCCGACCCTTCCCTCGGCGACTTGTTTGATGCAACCTACTTTGCGGCATTGCGCGGCAATCTTGGGCTGCTTCGAGGCATATTTGGTTATTCAAGAGCAAACCAAGGCAAGATTGATTGGGGGAAGTCGTACACTTGGATAGTATCGGACGGCGAAGGGAAATCGCTCACATTTGAAGGAACATGCCTTCATATGGCCTGCTACCTTGGCCATCTCGAGTGCACAAAATTTTTCATTGAGGAAGGCCTTGTCGGGCCTGGAGCTCTCACAGCCGATGACGGTACCCCTTTACACTTGGCTGCAGAAAAGGGCAGTGTACACATGGTCGACTATCTCGTGTCGATGGGCTCAGGGGTCAATGTCATGACCACCAAAAACAGCACTCCACTCCACTTCGCAGCCGCAAATGGCCATCTAGAAGTTGTGAGGGCTTTGGTGAGACTGGGTGCTTCAAGTTCGATTGATAAATATGGGATGAACCCAAAAATGTGCGCCTATTCGCGAGGCCACCACGAAATCGTCCAATTCCTCGATGAAGCGTTCCAGGTTACGAACGATCCAGAGCGGCATGCTGGGATGCAACGCAGGGAGGCCAGAGCTCAACTACAAAGAATGAAGCTAGCCATACGGCTCGGTGATCTCGCCGCATGCTCGGCTTGTCTTGCTAGTGGCTGTGCGCTGGACGAGGGAATCACCGGCACAGGTGGCTGGTCACCCTTGGACTATGCCGTGGTCAAAGGTCAAGAATCTATTGTCCAACTTCTTCTTGAATTCGGGGCAAGCACTTTGATCCCTTTCAAGCGTGGGAAGAACCTGTATGATGGTGCACTGCACTGCGCTTCCAAGAGTGAGAAGCACATTCCAATACTTCAGTCCCTGCTCTGCCGCTATCTCGAGGAAGTAAACAGCATCCATGAAGTCGGATGGCCATTGATGTATGCGATATCTGCAGGAAGCGGAAAAGTGTTCAAACTTATACTGGAGCATCTAGTCCAAAACTCACAGAAGATCAGGTAGGTTCGAAGGATGCCATTGCGTCTATCGAGCTGACTGACAACCCCTCCAGTCAAATGAACCAAGCTCGAAGCGAAGACATTGTTAAGCAGGTACTAAATCATTTATTGCCACATGAAATGCCTGGGCCCGGACCTCAAAAGTTCAAGAAAATGTCACCACTGCACGCTGCCGTGCGTAGGGGGCATATGTCAATGGCCGCGCTCCTCCTTGAACACGGGGCGAATGTTGATTGCATCGACGAAGTTGCATCAACTCCATTGCATTGCGCTTCTAGTCTGGAGATGGCCTCGCTACTCATCAAATCAGGGGCATCACTGGCTCCTATCTTCACGGAAACAATCGTCGATCTATGTCATCTTTGGGGCGCCCACTTCACTGATATCACCAAACGCTGCTTCGCCAATGGCCTGGAAGACACGACTTTCCAAGTTTCGGATCTTTTTGGAGCATCCCATAGCACCTTCACCCCTAATGCCACCTCAAAACTATCTGGCATCAATCCTGGCCTTGGAAGGTATGGGCCTTTCCTCACCTAACCGCCGTTGTAACGATGATGCTATCATGGCCCTGTTGCGGAAGGACAAGGTTGGCCAGAGCTATCTCCTCAACTCGGAATTCTCACTCGATGACCTGGATCCTTTCCCATGGCATCTGGAAGCGCAATGCACTTTCCAGGAGCTGCCATTTCTCCGAGAAACTTTTTCGCCAGTTCCAACGTCGGTTCCACCGCGTGTCGTTGAAGAAATGGGTCAATCTCCAGCCGGATCGTGGGTGGAGCCCTCTATGCAGAGCAGCCTCACAAGACTTGGTCACCGTGATGAAGAATTGTATGTCCTTGGATGCCGAAATCGATTTTGAAGGATGTCCTCTGGGCTCAGCTCTCATGGTTGCCAGCGCCTGTGGCAGGCTCGAGGCTGTCAAGTTTTTGGTTCGAAGTGGTGCAGCAACCAGCTACGTTGGCCGCAGAGGATTCATCGATGTCATATCCGTAGCTCGCTCTGCTTCCGTAAGGGCATGGCTGCTGGTTGGGCGCTTCAACGAGCAACCAAGGATCTCGATGGGCGAAGAGGCTGGTTCATCTGTCCCAGCTCAGATATTCCCCTGGAGCGGAATCGTCCAAGCCAAATTGAGGCAAGTGAGCATTGGTGGGAGAATGCCAGACGAATCGACTCTTGACTATGCCAAATACTTGGTGACCGGCAAAGAGGAAATGCGAGGTCTAGTCGCCGCCAACATCGACGGACTGGTGTATGCAGATGATGTCAGTAAATCTGGTATGGCGGAGCCCATGGCGGTGCTCAAGGAGAATCATGTAGAGCAAAGAGTTGAGGCGGACACAGACATTGACACTCTTCACAGTGGCTCGAGTGAGACGTCGCCGGCAATGTTGACGGTGAACAGGAACCATGAAGAGTCTTGGGTTTTAGATTTGGCCAAGGGAGAGTACCACCAGCCAGGACAACCGGGGTTTGCCGTTAACATCCAGAGTCAGACCAGTGCAGAATAGATGGGATATTGGGGTTATGAGAGGAAATATAGTAGATAGAATGAGACAGGGACAAATACAACGACGCCAGCTTCCATAGGAATTTCAGATATTTTCTTACCTAAATAACTATATAATAATTAAATAAACTTAGATAAAAATATATAAGAACTTTAGTTTATCTTAGATTATATTCCCCTAGTCTTAGAATAACTTCTCCTCGTCTTAGATTATTTTTTAACCTTAGGTTATTCTTTTTCCTATCTTAGATTATATTCTCTTAATCTTAGATTGTCTTGTCTTCACTTTAGATTATTTTTCTCCTCGTCTTAGATCACTATCAGCTAGATAGATAGAGGAGTATTCGTAAATATTTGTCTGCCTATTAGCTAAATTGGCACGCCAAGTCCCCCCTAATAAGACAAGACGATGCATATAAACATCATGAAGGACACTCACGCTCGACGTTGGACGAGGGTTCGATGAGAGCGTCGGTTAAGTCATCTCTCAAAAGAATGTGCCATGTTGAAAAGCGATTCATAAAATTCTCCATTACTAGGCCTGCATCTCCAGAATGGTTCGTGAAAAAGAACTGAGCATATCTCTCAAAAATGTCATGAGCATCATGGTTCCTAAACAAAAAGATCCACCACCCCCTCTCATCAAACAAGATCAAACTAGCCAACTCCAAACGCCAACACCTCGCTACCAAGATGCCTTCCTCCCCCCTACCCGAGCAGAACACTAACCTCCTCCTTGGCCTGCGCCTCCCACGTCTTGAGCAGGATGTGACCGATACCCCTGCGGTACGCAACCTCGCCGATGCGCTCGATCCACAGGACATTGACAATGTCGATCATCTCGTCGGCGTCCATGTGTTCCTCGAATCGGTCCGTGTCAAAGACGTGTGAGCCTCGTCGCTCTGTGGCTGTTGACACAGCGATGAATTCGAGACGCTCCTCGCCGTCGTAATTGGATGACTGAACGCCCAGCCAGCCGTCGTGCGCGCGGAACTGGCCAGCCCACCGACTCCCCTTTCCCCAGATGTTACCCACGGCTAGGGGCGGGTTCGCCCGTTCACGGTGGGCGAGCGTGGACAGGAAATCAACCTCGAAGTGACCCGTCGTGGTTCGGAATGAGAGCATCGGCACGGGGTAAGCCTGTTCGCCTACAGGCGGCTCGTAGCTATTGGTCTCGGGAGGATCCTCAACCGGGATGGGGTACTTGAAGAGCGCTGACTCGTCGCTGTCGTGTTTGTAATAGGAGCCGGAGCGGGACCAACCCGGAGGTAGGTCAGAAGTGGGGCTCCTCCGGCCCCGGAGCTCCCGGAATTGAAGGCCCGTGTTCATGAGGGGCACGGTGGCGGCCCGGTTCGTGAGGCTCCAGGTGACGGTCGGTCTGATACGGAACGGGTGCGCAGACTTGTACCGCTTTGATTCTTGGCCGCGTTTCCCCGAGCGGGCCTCCTCGACGTAGTCTGCCGCGGCTCTCCAGAGTGTCAGGTCGACTGGAATGTTGTCGAACCACCAGCCCATCCAGGACCAAGAAGGGAGGAATGGTGGCTTCGGCAGGGCCCTTCGGCGGATCGAGGCGTGGGGACGCCACAATAGGGCAATGTCCAGAAACATTATAGGCATACCGAAGACGAAGCCTCCTGGGAATGAACGCGAAAGGACATGGGTGATGCCGGAAAACGCAGGTAGAGTATCGTCAACGTGTGTCAGTTTTCTTGCGCTGTAATCCATAACGATGCGAGCATACTCGTCGAGATCGGGCCAAGGTGAGTGCTGGTAACCGAAAATCGCGCCAGGGATGGTTCCGGTGCATCCTTGACGATTCCCCTTGAGCTTCTTCATGACACTATTTGGACTCCCCTGCCATGTCTCGCAGTGACACTCCCAGGTAACAGCATCTTCAAAGAAGAAGACACAGCGCCGGGAGTAGAGACGTTCAACGAGCGTCCAGCCCCGTGCGTACCAAGGCGAGGTCACCATCAGTTCTTGATGGTTGTTGTTTCCAGGCCTCATGTTACGCACAGAAGGACGTTTGGGGTTGAGAGAAACCAATCCGGAATTGACATCGCCAGTGGCCGCGACTATGGTGAGGTAGGCATTGGCAAAGACGTACGCCATATGCTTGACATTGTCCTCCATGTCTTCTGGGCTATCCTGGACGATGCACAGCCGATCAATCCAGATGTGTCGAATGCCCAGCTTCTTGGCCAGCCACATGGCGTCGAGGAAGGTTTGCGGAATGTCAGTATTAGGCATAGTGTCCTGGAAAGCTTCGACGTTGGACTGTAGTAGCTGGGTGTACATCTCGGGCGTGGTGTTGTGGCGCGGGCCCCAGACGTAGCTCAGAGCGATGTACCGGTCCTTGGGTGTCGCCTTGACGAGGCGGCGCTCGACGACGTTGATGAGATATGGCGGGTGCCATGTGGTGACTTCTGTCTCAGAGGAGATGGCGCAGTGGTGGTTGTGGTCGGCGTTGCAGGTGTCGAGCCACTCCTTGATGCGAGGGATGGGACTGCCCTTGACGACGGACGAGGCGCGCCGGCCGATGGACGAGGCCACCGGCGGCAGGGGATTGTGACGTTCATGGCCGTGTCCGTCCTTGTCGCCGCCGCCGCCGCGAGCAGCTCTGAAGGAGCCGAGGAGACGGTCGGTAATGCTGTTGCGCTTGCTGGGTGGGTGGTCTCGAGCACGAGGTTCTCGAGGGATGACGCGATCCTTCTCACGATGCCTATCTCTGTCGCGATCTCTGTCTCTGTCTCTGTCCCTATCCCTATCGCGGTCCCTATCTCTGTCCCTGCCCCTGTCCCTGTCTCGATCTCGGTCTCTGTCCCTGTCTCTATCCCGATTGCGGTCTCGATCATGATCTCTGTCGCGGTCATGATCACGGTCATAGTCGCGATCAAGGTCCGTGTCTAAATCTCTGTCCAAGTCTCGATCGCGGTCTCTATCCAAATCTCGGTCACGGTCACGATCCCGATCTCTATCCCGCTCGCGGTCGCGGTCTCGCTCTGGAGAGTCGGCATCTCGGGGATCGCGAGAGTCGGGGTCGCGAGAGCGGCTCCCGTTGGGCATGGTCTCGGCAGGACAAGGACAAGCTAGGAGGAGCGCATGCCAGAGCTGGCAAGATCAGATTAGAGGTTCAAATAATGATCAAAATGTGCCGCGCAACGCGACAGTGAGGATCATGTTTGGGCGTGGACTTGGACTTGGGCTGGGCTGATGGTCGTCATGTCGCAGTCGGTCAAGCCCCTCAGCTTTTTTGCGCAGGGTGCACAGCGCTTGAATCTGATTGGTCAGAGGTCGAGTGACCCAAACAATAGCCAAGCGTCGTCATCCCAGCAACGGGCCGAAAGGGAGCTATTACGGTGTTAAAGATGGCCATTGGCCATGTGCAAATGATGATCATAATATGATCTACCAAGATGTGAATAGCTTCAAAAGCCGTAAATAGTCTACTCAGAAGACTCGCCCGCGATTGATGCAAGCATGGATCTTTCTTTCTCCCTCGTGCCCTCAATGGTTACATCTAAAGGACCCCTACGTACCCCGCAAACACTGCCCCTCGTCTTCCCAGAAAATCAGCCTTGTCGCCGTTTACAAGTTCTACCGGGAAGCCCGACTTTGTCAACTCATGTTATGCCAGTAGGCCTGACGCAGAAGAATTCGTTTGGCTAAACATATACACCATAAAAATTCAAGCAGTGACATTCTAGCAACGGACCCAAAGGGCACGACCATTCATTCTATCATTGGCAGAGAGAACTCCCTCCACTTGGCGCATTCTGATTCTTGTCCTACATGTACACAAAGCCATGAAAACACCTAACACTACGTCAGTAGACATCTGACTCCAAAGAAGCGCAAATATCACGCCTGTAGTCCATTCCACTGAATGCAATCCTCTCTATTCCCCCGTATGCTCGATGGCTGGCTTTTTCAGGTGTGTCCCCCACCCCACAAACACTTAACACTCGGCCGCCTCTTGCATGGACGAGTGTTGAGATGCCTTGATCGCCTCTAGCTTCCATTAAAGTGTGGCTGTGAAAGATATAGGTGTCTGTACAAGTCTTGGTATCTTCCATGGCTGCTTTTGGAAGGATTCTTACCATTTTCCAGAGGCCCTTGAACTCGAATCTCCCGATCGACACTGGTATGGTTAGGGTAGTCCTCGGTCACAGCCACCACCACTGCTGTATGACGCTTCGGGAACGAAAGGGCTTTTGACCCTAATCGACCCATGCTACAGTCTATAAGGACTCTAGCAAGGTCTTGCTCGGGATGCAAGAAGGCCACTAGCGCTTGGGTCTCTGGGTCCCCAAGTCGGACATCATACTCAACAAGCTTTAGGCCTTCCCCAGTGATGATGATGCCCAAGCATAGGAACCCTGAAAATTCAAGACCTAGGAATGTTTTAATAGGAGCCTAATCTTGGGTGGTGAACCATACCTTCTTGTCTCAAGCCTTTGATGGTCCTTTGGACGACCCCTTGTTCTATTTCCTCAAGCAGACGGTCGGGGCATCTCGAGGTAGGGAAGACACACCCCATCCCACCAGTGAATGGGCCTTGATTGCTTTCTCTACGCCGCCTGAAATCCACATACGGTGGAAATGTCAGTACATCTGAGCCATCCGTCAGAACCAGCACGCTAAATTCGGGCCCATCGAGATATTGCTCGATCATCACACCCGATTGTCTAGGGTGACTCGTCGTAGCTTCGGCAAAGAGTTTCTCCAAGGCGTTCTCAGCATCTTCCATGCACCCAACTATGAAAACGTCTCTGCTACCTGTCAGGCCCTGCTTCTTCAACACAAGTCGACGGGCACCCTCGGCGAACGAATGATGTAGGAAAGAGCGTGCGTCAATGGGGTCCTCAAATATCCAGTATTCGGCAGTGGGGATCCCATGGCGGCTCATGAAGCCTTTTGCGAAGACCTTGGAAGTTTCTAAAGCAGCTGCCCTGCTATTGGGTCCAATGCAACAGATACCTGCTTTGAGGATGTCAGTCATCCAAGGTGTTTCCACGGTTGTTCTTGGTTTAAAAGGAGAAGATACCACTTGAGAAGGAATCAACAATCCCTGAGTGCAAGTCAGTCTCATTTGTGAAAACTGCCAGGCTCACACTCTCTTTCTTGGCAACGCGTAGGATATCGTCAGGCCCTACGGCAACCATATTCTTGGTCTTCGCTAGCTGCCCGGTTCCAGCATTTCCTGGGATGACAACAATGGACTCTACACGGGGCGACTGGCTGAGCTTCCAGGCAAGGGCGTGCTCTCTACCCCCTGAGCCAAGGAGAAGGAGTCTCATATTCTTAGGTGTCATCATTGTAAATAGTGTAGTTCGTGATTTCTGTTAGGGATAGAGAAATGGATCACCCCGATTTGCATAGTGAGGGAGAATAAGAGATCTTAACATAGAGCTTGACTGAAAGCGGCAGAACAAAGACATTAGAGAGTCTTCCTGTCCTTGTGCTCGCGAATGAGCTGTTGGAACCTTCCACTACTGATGTTGCTTCCCGTCAAGATGATTCCTAAAACGAGGCCAGTGTCCTCGTGCTCCTTAACAATCCTGGCATTCTGTACAAGAGAAGCACTTGCAGCAATGCCAACTACAGCGCTCGGTTCTATTGCTTGGTTGAACTCTTGGTCATACCAGGCCAGCGCATCCAATATTTCTTCTTCTGTGACCGGGAGAGACCCTGAAATGATCCCGGGTTCACGCAAGGTCTCCCAGTTTTTCGTCCCCAGCTTCGTACGTTGTCCGTCAGCAACCGTTACACGAGCCGTGGACACGTCAGTCTCTACCGGTGCTCCTGCTGCAAGACTTCGGTAGAGAGAAGGACCACCGTGAAATGGCTCAGCACCCCAAACCTCAGTTGGTTTGTCCTTGAGCCATGTCGCGCAGCCAGCAAGCAGGCTCCCCCCTCCACATGGTACAATGACTGCACCGAGGTTACCAACCCCGTACGCACTGACCTGCTGTTCGAATTCGACCATCACCGTAGCTTGTCCCATCATGATGTCAATGTCGCTTGAAGGCGGGATCAAAACCATGCCGCTTTGGTTGTGATACTCCATAGCTCTCTGCTGGCAGGCGTACAAGCTGCACTCTTTCGTCAATATCACACCAGGTGAATAGTTCTCGGAATTAATCGCAGAGACCTTGTCCTCTGAACCGTCAAAAGGGAGAAAAATTCGGAGTGGGATCGGCACACCATGGATTCGTGATAGTTGACAAACCCCGTGTGTGAGCGCGAGTGCGTGATTTCCTAGAGTCGTTAAGTTTAGACACTTTAAAAGAGATGTAATATGTAAGGCGTGTAATGCCCACCTGTGCTGTACGTAACCACTCCTTTAGAGAGGTCATGCTTGCCAAGTTGAAGAAGCTTGTTCATGACACCCCGGTATTTGAATGAACCTGTGGTCTGGAGGTTTTCGCATTTTATCATGACTTTTACATCACTAATACTAGATCTCTTACTTAGACTGGCAGAAAGAGGTGTCGAGATGAGGCAAGGCGTTGTGAGAATATGGTCCCGTATTCTAGCGCAGGACGCTAGAATGGCGGTTGTTCTAGAGAATGTCATCGGAAGCCTGACTGAGAATTTTCGAGGTTAAATGTTTTGCCAAATAAATGGTTGGCTATGGATTTCGTTCTTTATTTATGATCAGATTTCCCTTGCTGGAAGTTCTTCCTTAACTACTGGGGGGGGGAGGGGGATACGCAAAGGGCGAACAGTAAGTTCGTATTGTCCAACAATGCGATGATATTTGGAACTAGATGCCGATTGTACATGGTTCTATTAGCAATGGATCTACGTTTGGCGGCCTGACGTGGCAATGCACTCTTTAGTCGTCCAACTTGGAGGCCAAGTTTCATGGTTCACGAATATGGGACAAGAGCCTTATTGCGTAGATATCAGGCATCAATACCAGGGAAATCTAACTTGATTTGGGGATACTCGGTTGATTATCCCCTCTTGCAACCTTGGTGTTGATGCAATCGTTGCACCTTTGTGACAGTATAAACCTGTCGGCACTTGACTTATCGAGGGCTTGTGTTAATACAAATACATCTCGAGATCTTGGAGAAGCTTCGGGCCAACTTTACAGGGTTTATCAAGCCCAGCCCTTTTCGTCTCAAGTCTGACTTCACTGAGGATAAACGCTGGTTTTTCGCCCTTGAGCGGATTCATACCCAATCCATTGTTATCATCTCCCATGACCACAAGTCTCGCACCCCATGAGCTCCCAACAAGATGTCCAGCTCCTTCGTATCCTCGTTGTAGGTGGTGGCGGTAGGGAACATGCGATCGCATGGGCACTAAGCAAGTCTCCCTCTGTCGAGAAGATATTTTGTGCGCCAGGAAATGGAGGAACTGCGACTATGTGCACAAAGGTTGAGAACTGCCAGCCGCGCATCGAGAGTCTAGAGTTTTCTCAACTCCTGCAGTTTGCTAAACTTAGCAGTGTGAACCTCGTTGTCCCCTGCCCAGACGAGCCGCTTGTCCGGGGCATCACGGACTACTTTAGAAGGGAAGGATTTCGAGTATTTGGGCCCTCAAAGCAAGCTGCACAGATTGAGGGGTCCAAGTGTTGGGCAAAATGTTTCATGACTCGTCATTCAATTCCGACAGCTTCTTACCAAACCTTCTCGACACCAGAGGCTGCGATCGCCTACCTCGAGGGCCAAACTGACCAACGCTGGGTGGTCAAGGCATCAGGCTTGGCCGCCGGAAAAGGGGTTACCCTGGCCGAGAACTTGACTGAGGCAATAGACGCTGTCAAATCTCTCATGATTGACTGCGTGTTTGGAGATGCCGGGCGAGAGATCGTGATAGAGGAGTTCCTCGAGGGGCGTGAAATCAGCATGACCCTCATGACAGACGGCAAGACATGGAAGTTATTCCCGCCCGGGCAGGATACACAAAGGATTTACGATGGGAATATCGGCCCGAACACTGGCGGAATGGGAGTGATTGCGTCGCCGGACTTCTTGACCGAAAGGGAGATCCATGAGATAGGGTTCACTATCCTAGAGCCTACCATCCAGGGTTTATGCCAAGAAGGTAAGGGATTCCCATCAAACCTTGAAAAGCAAGCTAATTTTCCCACAGGTTTCCCGTTCGTTGGCTTCATCTGCATTGGTCTCATGCAGACCTCTGATGGTCCAAAGTTGCTCGAATACAATGCCCGATTCGGCGATCCAGAAGCGCAGACACTGCTGCCACTTATGGATAGCGAATCTGACCTTGCAGCCCTTATGGTTTCCTGCACAGAAACCCAGCTTCACACAATTCACCTAGGATTTCAAGCAAAGGCTGCCGTATCTGTCGTGATGGCTTCGCATGGCTACCCAACCAGTTACAGCACCGGCCAGTCAATCACCATCAAGCAACCTCCACAAGGTAAATGTCAATTTGTTTCTTTGTACCCTCACATCACCCCCCTTTTTTCTTCTTCTTTCTTTTTCTAATTATTATCGCTTCACGCGGCTTTTGGTAGCTGACCACTGGGCTTTGATATCTAGATGTACTGTTCTTCCACGCTGGTACTCGAGCCGTGAACGGAAAATTGGAAGGCAGTGGTGGCCGAGTGCTCGCCTCTGTTTGCCTTGCAGACTCTATGCTGGCCGCTGTTGAAGGTGCTTACAAAGGCGTGGATCAGGTGTCTTTCGAAGGCAAGTATTACAGAACCGACATCGGTCGCACACAGGGGCAATGTACGGAGAGTTGAGGAATCGATGTTTCGTCTGTTGGCTTGAGCAAAAGTTCTCGATATGTTACCAAGATTGTTAGCTCAGATCACTTTGATCTCTCCTAGTTCGCCATGAAATCCACAATCTCTCTTAACAACCGGGTCTCGGTACTAGAGATACTGGCATCACTGCGATCTGTATAAAGGTGATAGAAAAACTCATGATGCTACCAAGTTTATGCTTTTCTATGAAAGATTTTGTTTCACAACTCATGTGCCTAATCTTTCCCATGCTCATAGAGTATCCCAGGGGGCGATGGCTTCTCGCTTGAGGTCAAGGTAGTAGGCATCTAGAAACGCATAAGTTGTCAGTATCGCTAGTCATTATCCGCTCTGACATATGGTGAGTACTGACCTGGAAGCTATGTCCTTTCGCGAAAACATGCCCTCGAAGTGAATACTCTTTGTACCCTCGTATGCGGCCTCCACCGCTTCACGGAGGGTGTTTCCCCAAGCTGCGACGGAGAAGACGCGCCCACCGCCGGTTCTCAAGCAGCCATGATTGTCCTTATCCCTGTAGGTACCAGCGTGAAATATCTGAACCTCCTTGGGGCACGTTTGAAGGGTGATCGGCAAACCCGTTGAATACTTCCCCGGATACCCTAGAGAAGCCACCACAACGTTACAGGCAAATCCCGATCGAATACCCAAGTTGACCTGGCCAAGTGTACCTGATGTGCACGCGAGGAGAACATCCGCGAGGTCCGTATCTTCCGAGAGGAGCATCATGACGCTTTGCGTTTCCGGGTCCCCAAACCGCACGTTGTACTCGATAACCTTGGGTCCTTGAGGTGTGATCATTACACCTGTGAAAAGGAGGCCGATGAATGGCTTGCCTATAGACTTGATTAGCAATTAGATAGTCAATGAGGCTCTATAATACCAACCTTCCCTCTTAAGCCCGTCGAAGGTCGGTCGTAGGATGGACTTGTCGATCTCGTCCAGAATACCCTCCGTTACAAAGGGAACTGGCGAGTACACGCCCATACCGCCAGTGTTTGGGCCCTTGTTCCCCTCAAAAACGCGCTTGTGGTCTTGCCCTGACGGAAGAGACCGGAAAGTCGTGCCGTCGCTGAAGGTGAGGATGCTGATCTCATCTCCCTCCATGAACTCTTCGATCACAACAGAAGAACCGGCAGCGGCGAACTTGCCGTCATCTTTCATGATGCTTTCGAGCTCGAAGATGGCTTCCTCCTTTGTTTCGGGCAGCACGACTCCCTTTCCAGCGGCGAGGCCATCCGCTTTGATGACAACTCGATGGTCTACCTCCTGAACGTAAGCTTTGGCGCTCTCGACGTCGTCAAAGTTCCGATACGCAGCGGTAGGAATGTTGTACTTTTGCATAAAGTCTTTGGCAAAAGTCTTGGACCCTTCTAGCTCAGCCGCTTCTTTTGTTGGCGCAAAGCACGGGATGCCCACGGCCTTGAAGAAGCCCTCGATGCCATCAACAACTGCATCATCAGGCCCGATAACGGCGAGGCCAACTCCGATTTCTATCGCAAAGTCGGCCAGTCGACGATAGTCTGTCGCTTCAAAGCCCGCCTCAAGGTTGGAGATCTTGGCGTGACCTTGAGCTTGGTCTGTTCCCGCATTTCCAGGGAAGACGAGCACCTTTTTGACTGAAGGTGCCTGTCCTAGCTTCCAGGCAAGCGCATGCTCTCGCGCACCCTTGCCGACGAGAAGAACTGTGAGATTCTCAATCATGGTGCTGTAATTGCGTGGGTTGAGAAGTATAGAGGTGTGGGGAGGTTAGATGGAGAAGATTGATGGCAGAAAAAGGCAGGTCTCGAGCAAGAGCGAAGAAGTTTTTTAATGGCCGTCTTGATAAATGCGTTGGGCGATAGTCATGCACCAACAAAACCTTCTAAGCCCTGTGACACAAGCGCTGCAATGCAACATGCAGAGAATCACGCACCCAGAAACGTTATTCACGGTCTCTTTCTTCTCATTCAGCGGCTTCTGTCCCTAAACCGTTGCCCTGTTCACGTTAGTATTCACTTTGATGGCATGTTTTCAAGGAAGGACATGGCTTTTCGGTGAGTACTTCCTATGCTCTTAGAAGTTGATTGTTGGTCAAACTAATTGCCTTGGCTTGTAGATGTCTCCAGTCCTAGCCCCCGACCGAAAACTGATACCTATCGCCCCTGTCGAGAAAGACAACTTGATCCTGTAGTCCAGCTTCTCCCACAGCTTTCTTAAAGTCGCTCAGAGGAGACATGAAAACGTCATAGTCATCGTAGTGAATGGGAATAGTGACCTCTGGCTCCATCATCTTGATCATCTCGACGCCCTGCTTCGCATCCATCGTAATCATGACGAGAGGAGCCGACGGCCCAGGAACGGTTGTGCCTCCCAGATGAATCAGCATGAGATCGATTTGTCTGCCCTGAAGCCACTTGGGGATATCCTTCAGCTCGTCAACTAGGAGGGTGTCGCCTGAGATATAGATCCGATATCTAGCCTCGCTTCCATGTCCCAGCTCCAGCATCCACCCGTTGGTCGGCGGAACGGCGCTGAGAAGATCATTCATGACGGCCCAGGGACCAGGTGGAACATGTTTGCCAGGCATGCCGATGATCCTGATGACTGGGGCTTCTGAGCTAGCTTCCGCGTTACTAGTCTTCAGCTCCAGGTAGTCAAAGAAGTCGAGAGCCTTGACGTTACGGAACGGATCGTCCTTCGAAGTCAAACACTTTTGTGCGTGGGGAGTGCTGATAATCAGGAAATCTCTGTTGAGAGACTCCTCAACCAGCTGATCAAAGTGATCGGCATGATAATGCGAGAGTAGAATTCCATCGAGGGAAGGCAGCTCACCAAGCTCAACAGCTGGGTTAGTCTGCCGCTGCGCCGTGACACCAGGGCCAAGGTGTACGTGATCGCCGGCGTGGAGAAAGTTGGGGTCTGTGAGAATGCGGAAGTGATCCCATTCAATGATGGTAGTAGCTGTTCCGATGAAGTAGACGCTTGCATCTTGGTCGCCTTTGCTTCCCCGAGGGTGTTGCTTGGTCGTTTTTGGCGAGGACTGACTTGTCGTCCCCGATCCTTGGACTGTCCTTTAGCAAGGGCCGCCTCTTGGAAGGGGCTAGAGAGATTGATCCTTTATCAACCATTCTTGATTTTTGAAACTATTCGAGCATTGTTTGAGTCAAGTTTGCTGTTCTCGTGAGTGCTGGGGGCGAGAAAACAAGACTCGGTTGAATGACGTTTGTCTGGCGTATGTCACAGTATCAAGCAATTCGCCCACTTTCGAGCCTCTAAGCATGTGAATTCATTCGTCATAGATTGTTCTGTGATTATTAGATATGGTCCTAGAAAAGTAGGAAATACTCTCAAACGTCCCTGATAAGAGCAGTCAAGTTAAGAGGTTGCTCCCGGCCTGCCTATGTATCTGGGAGTATAGAATAGGGGCCTGATATAGAGCTGCACTCTAGATAACCGGGATTTTAGCTCGAGATATTATAATATATAAAATTAGCGGGCCTATTATCTTATATTTAAACCCTATTAAGCTTAAGGCCGCGCTATTTATCTTATTATTTTTCCCCCTAATTATTAAGGTTATTATAATATTAAACCTCGAGCTATAATATTATTATTTTTTAATATTTAAAATAAAGCCTAAAAGATATTAGAATTACTAAGATATTTTTATATTTTTAGCTTTTATTATAAAATTTAATAATATATATAAAGTTATTAGTTAAAAAGTTTATAGTATTATTTAATTAATTATTTAGGTTAATATTTATTATAAGTAAGGAATCTAAAAAATAAAGAGATTATTAACCTTAAGATATTATTAATAACCTTATAAGCTAATATTAATCTAAGGACTAAAAGTAATATTTTTTTATAAGATTATTAAAAGCTTATTATTAAGAGATATTTAAAAATAAAAAAAGGTTTTTTTTATAAAGTTATAATTAATAATATTATTTTTAGCTTTTAAAAGAAATAATTAAAAATATCTTAGTTATATAAAATAATAAATATAAAGCTAAAATAAATTAAAATCTTTTAATATATTTTTAAAGATATTAAATATTATTTTAAAAC